>CM065390.1:15232500-15610000 GCA_033060915.1 Euryodendron excelsum | reverse complement strand
AGGTTTGACTTCTTCTTTCTTCATCATCACTCCATGTCATGGCTGTCATGGCCTTCTTCCCTTGATATTTCTTTCCTCTCTTTCTGAGCAAAGGACAGTCTGCCTTTATATGGCCAGGATTTTTGCATTCATAGCATATAACATTTGATTCTTTATTAGGTTCTTCTTTGGCTTCATGCTTCTTTCCACCTTTCCATTTCTTCTTCATGAATCTTCTAACTTTTCGAGTGATGAGAGTAATTTCATCTTCATTCTCATCACTTACTGATTCATCATCTTGACTAGTGGATTTGAATGCAACTACCCTTTTCTTCTTTTCTTCATTCTCTTGGGCATGTTGCTTTTGAGTAAGCTCATGAGTCATTAGAGAGCCCTAGAGTTATTCAAGAGGCAGGGTGTTGAGGTCCTTTGCTTTTTGAATTGCTGTGACTTTAGCTTCCCAAGCTTTTGACAAAGACCTTAGAATCTTCCTCACCTGTTCATTGTTAGGATACACCTTTCTAAAAGATTTTAAGCCATTAATAATATCGATGAACCTTGTGAACATTTTGGTAATGGACTCATCAAATTTAATTTTAAACAATTCATAACTATGTACCAAAATATTGATTTTAGATTCCTTAACTTGATTGGTACCTTCATGTGTAACCTCTAGTCTATCCCATATTTCTTTAGCTGATTCACACATAGAAATGTGATTAAATCCATTGGGATCAAGTGCACAATATAGAATATTCATAGTTTTGGCATTAGATTGCAACATTTTGAAATCATCTTCATCCCATTCAGATTCAGGTTTAGGGATATCTATTCTATCTACTCTAGTTGTAGGAGTTTTGAGACCATTTACTATAAGTCTCTATAATTTATAATCTACCGATTGAATATAGATTCTCATTCTATTTTTTCAATAATTGTAATTAGTGCCATTGAACATTGGTGGTTTATTTGTGGATTGACCCTCACCGAGAGAGCTTCCAAAATTGATTGTCGTGGATCTATTCCTAGGATGTTAAGCCTAAAACAAGAATATAAGCTATGATACCAATTATTGTCCCAAATGGCAACCCAAGAGGGAGGTGAATTGGGTTTTTTGAAAATTAATGGCAATTAAGATTAATTAAAATTAATCTAATCAATATAACAGTGATCAATTTATATATAATGCAATGTAATCAAAAAAGGAATGAAAAACAAAGCAATAAAAAGCACATAAGAATTACCGAGGTTCAACCACAATTCATGGTCGACGTTTGTAAGCACCCCATTTTTGACCGCTCGGCAGTCTACACTCCATCCAGACTTGTTTTCAAGTCATTTTGGGCATATTCCTATCGAAACCAATTCTCTAGGTCCGTTTTTCCATCGCTTCGCGGGCCTGTCAGGCCCAAATAGAGGCAAAATGACCAAAATGCCCTTAGGGGGCATTGTCCTTTCTTATTCCAAGTCCAATCCCTCTCTCGAGACAGTTTATTCCTCGAGACGGTCCGAGTAGCAAAACTACTCACAAAACCATTAGAGTGGCGGAAACACTCACAAAACCGTTAGAGTGGCGGAAACACTCACAAAACCGTCAGAGTGGCGGAAACACTCAAAACTCAGGCACGTCTCTTCGGAGACGGTAAGACCCCTTTCCAATCCCTCTCTCGAGACAGTTTATTCCTCAAGACGGTTCCAATCCAGGCACGTCTCTTCGGAGACGGTAAGACCCCTTTCCAATCCCTCTCTCGAGACAGTTTATTCCTCGAGACGGTCCGAGTAGCAAAACTACTCACACAACCGTTAGAGTAGCGAAAATACTCACAGAGCCGTTAGAGTAGCGGAAATACTCACAGAATCGTTAGAGTAGCGGAAATACTCACAGAATCGTTAGAGTAGCGGAAATACTCACAGACCCGTTAGAGCAGCGGAAATACTCACAGAACCGTTAGAGTAGCGGAAATACTCACAGAACCGTTAGAGTAGCAGAAATATTCACAGAACCGTTAGAGTAGCGGAAAACTCACAGACCCGTTAGAGTAGCGGAAATACTCACAAACCCGTTAGAGTAGCGGAAATACTCACAGACCCGTTAGAGTAGCGGAAATACTCACAAAACCGTTAGGGTAGCGAAAATACTCCCAAATCATCAACCCCGTCTGAGTAGCGGAAATACTCCCAAATCTCCCAAATCATCAACCCCGTCCGAGTAGCGGAAATACTCACAAATCATCAAACCCGTCCGAGTAGTGGAAATACTCACACCGTTAGAGTGGCGGAAGCACTCAAAACCTAGGTCAACACCAGTGGCTGTTAGCCCACGTCGGTGAAAAATGACCAAATTACCCTTAGGACCTTTTTCGAGACTTTCCGGTTAAAATGACCGTTTTGCCCTTAGAGGGCCGGTCTCCTTCTTCGACCACACCGGCTCTGGGTATCAAATCGGTAATGTCCCGAGAATACTTTTTATAGTGTTCTCGACCTTCCTTTACCTTTCCGGACCATTCCGAGTCAGTTCCGGCAAACCCGGTACAAAATGACCTTTTTGCCCCTGGAGAGCCGGTCTCCTTCTTCGACCACACCAGCTCTGGGTATCAAACCGGTAATGTCCCGAGAATAATTTTTGTAGTGTTCTCGACCTTCCTTTACCTTTCCGGACCATTCCGAGTCAGTTCCGGCAAACCCGGTACAAAATGACCGTTTTGCCCCTGGTGGGCCGGTCTCCATTTCCTACCACGCCGGCCCTGGGAATCAAACCGGCAACCTCTGGGAACATTCTAAATAACGTTTCCAGATCCCGGGACAGTCCGAGTTCGCCCCGGTAGTTTCTTAGTCCGATTGACCGTTTTGCCCCTAAAAGCTCGGTCGACCTTTCCGACACATCCTATCCTCACTTTTCAAAGTCAAATACCTCCAGGACGCTATTTTAAGTGTTCCTGCTCCTTTCCGGCCTTCCGGATCATTCCCGACTTCTTCAAATTATTCCCGGACTTTCCGAAGTCACTCCTAGTGAAGCCAGGCTAAAGATTGCATGGTAGTCACTAGTACAGGCGCCCAAATCTAGTCAAAGATACGTTGCTTGCCGACCTTAATTGTTTCCTAAATGGCTGGCGCCACTAGTAGTGGCGCCAAGCCAAAAAATGGCCTGGCGCCACTCCTAGTGGGGCCAGTGTATAATTTGGCCTGGCGCCACTGCAACAGGCGCCAGGTTTGTCTTCCCTCTATAAATACAGAGCCTCGTTCAACGTGAAAAGGATCTGAAAACTTAACCTAAAAATCTCATATTTCGATATACAGAGCTCGAGCACCTCCAAAACCCTAGCCTCCCTAGGTTTTCCCAAACCCTAGCCACTATACACAAACCCTAGCCTCCTATACACTCATACACTCCCTCATACACTCATGCACTGGCCTTCAACCATCCTTGGAAGACTTGAAGAGCAGCCATCCAAAGCTTGAAGACAATCCTTGAAGACTGCAGAAGAAGATCAAGACGAAGACCGATGACCGAAGACTGCACGGCGCACAAAATAAACAAGAAGCAAGGTAGGCTTTCTCTTTAATTTTCTGCACTTCCCCCCTCTCTCTTCTCTCTCCAACCCACTTGGGTTTTCTCTATTTTAATCCCCCATCTCTTTCCCCCCTTTCTTTGCATGCTTGAAACAAAGGGATTCCCGGTCCATGTGTAGGATTAGACTATTGGAGAGTCACCGTGTCGGGGGCTTTCTTCTAGTCTAACCAAAGACCACGTGGGTCCGGCCCCCTTGATTATGTGGTGAAGCCTTAACCTTGTATGTTCACGACCCCAAATTGCATTGTGCATATCATAATCTTGCATCTTCCAAAATTCGTTTTCAAACTTGTTTTTCAAAATTGCATCAAAATTTCTTTTTCAAAACTTGTTTTCAAAACCACAATTCTAGGGTGATTCTAGCCTTTCCATGGCTAGGGTTGCTTTAGGAAAGTGTCATATTAAAAGTGACCTTTTGGTCTATATTTTCAAACCTTATTTTCAAAACCGCTTTCCTAAAGTGGTTCTAACCCTCTTATGGTTAGAATCGCTTTAAGAAAGTGAGACGTTTTCATACTTTCCAAAAAACTCTCTCTTCAGAAATCTCTTCCTAAAAATCTCTTTTTCAACATACATTCCTAAAACTCTCCTCTCCAGAATTGTTTTCAAAAACTCCCTTCCAAAATCTATTTTTCAAAACTCTCTTTTTCAACTCCTCTCCAAAATCTTTTCCTCAAAATTTACTTTCTAAAATCACTCCCTAGATTCACTTTCCTAAAAAATCTCTCCCTAGAGATCTTTATGAAAACTCTCTTCCCAAAATCTTCCTTCTAGAAACTTTTCTGTAGGGTTTTCCTTCTAAAAACTTGTTTCCAAAAAACACGCTTTCCAAAAACTCCTTCTCTTTAAAATCTTTTTCCAAAAACTCCCTCTTCAAACACACTTTCCAAAAACTCCTCCCTAGGATTTCCCTTCTAGAAAACCTTCGTTTCCAAAAACACACTTTCTAAAAATTCTTTTTCCTTAGAGCCCAAGCCAAGCCCTAGAACCCACAATTAGGAAACTCTAGTTTTCTTTCCAAAAACATGATTTTCAAACTTTGCCCCAAACCTAGGCTTCCAAAACCTCTAGTTTCCACATCCAAACTATACATGTTTCCAAAACCTTTTTTCTACGTCAAAACAACAATTTTTCAAATCTAGGGTTTCTAGAATCTCCCTTTCCAAATCCTTACCAAATCCTATCTTCCCTTTAGGAAACCAAATCAAATCTCTCCATTTAGGAAACTAGATCCTATCCTCCGTTTTTGGAAATAAAATCCAACCTTTCTCTTTTAGAAACCAAATCCAATCCAAACCTTTCCTAATTCAATTCCTTCTTAAACCATAAGTTTCATAAACCTAAACTTTAAACCTTTCCTTAAATTTCAAAATCCAACTCTTTCCTAATTCAAATCCTTCCTAAACTTCTACTTTCCTAAATCTTAAGTTTCCAAAACTTGAACGTAAAAATCTTTCCGAAACTTTAAAACTCAACTTTCCAATCTTTCCTAATTCAACCTTTTCCTAATTCTACCCCTTTCAAAAATCTTTTTCAAATCCAAGCTTTCAAATCTTTCCTAAACTCAAACCTTTCCTAATCTTAAGATTTCCTAAAGCTCTAAAACTTTCTAAATCTTAAACTTTCTAAATTTCAAATCTTTCCAAATTCAAAACTTTTTTTAAATTTGAAACTTTCTCAAGATAAATCTTTCTAAACCTAAATCTTTTCAAATTCTAAACTTTCCAAAACTTCAACATCTTTCCAAATCTAAGACTTTTCTAAACTCAAAGCTTTCTTAATTTAAGACTTTCTTAAGTCGAAACTTTCTTAATTCAAACATTTCCTAAATTGAAAACTTTCCTTTTTCAAACCTTTCCTAAAACGAAACTTTCTTATTTTCAAAACTTCCTTGTTTTCAAAGCTTTCCAAATTCAAAACTTCCCTTTTTCAAAACATTCCAATTTTCAAAACTTTCCTAAGTTGAACCTTTCCTAAACTAAACTTTTCCTAATTCAAAACATTTCTAAATTCAATACTTTCTCATTTCAAAACTTTCCTAAAGTGAAAACTTTCCAAAAACCAAAACTTTCCAAAAATGAAACTTTCCTAAATCGAACCTTTCCTAATTCAAACATTTCCTAACTCCAATCTTTCCAAATCTTCTAAGCCAAGTCAAATCTTTCCTAGGTTTCTTCTCTTTCCTAAGTCTAGGTTTTCTTAAACCTTCCTTTTTTCAAAACAAGTCCAAATCTATCTCTTCAAATCAAAATCCAATATTCTCAATTTCAATTTCCAATCTCCTCTTCCAATTTCAAATCAAATTCAATTTCCAATTCAATCTCCTTCTTCAAATCCACTCTTCTATTTTCAATCGGACTCCGGTCCGAACTACGACTGACCTGATTCCCCCAAAGGCATGCGTAGGCAACCTTCATAGGTGCGGTCACAATACTTTTCAAACTTTCAATTCCACCCTCATGGGTGTGGTTTCCAAAATCTTTTCAAATCTCAAATTCCAATCTATTTTCAAAATTCCAAAATTTCTATTTTCAAACTTCTACTTTCAATTTTCAAACTTTTCAATTTCAATTCTATTTTTTCAAATCAAATCAATTTCTATTTTTCAATTCTCTCATCTTGCACTTGCATATCATGCATCATATTTTTCAAACATTGTTTTTCTAAAGTGGATAGGATTGGACATTAGTTAATTAAAGACTCTTATAGGTAAATCTAGGGTAGATTGACATGTAGGTACCGAAAGGGCGGGGTAGGGTGATAGCTTAGCGCGTCTTCCCTACACGTAACCAACCTCCGAACCTAGAATCACTGTTTTCAAAGACCAAAAGGAGTTTTATTTTTCAAAAAAGGGCTAAATGTTTTCCAAGGGTTGCCAAACAACCTATTTTCCTTAAAAACCCTCTCTTGAGGAGATGTTTTTCAAAATTGTTTTCCAAAACCCTAAGTGTAGTTTTCGGACTATGCTTAGTTTTTAGGTGACCTAACTCACCTTAATCAAGTTAGGTGGCGACTCCGAATCTTTTTCAAAAGCCCTTTATTTAAACCAATTTTTCAATTCAAACCTAGTCGCACTCATTCTTTTAGGAGGGTGAGTTCTAACGAGAGAGTACAGCATTTTTTCTGCTTGTGTGAGTATTCCTCGAGTGCGAAAAATCTGGGCGCGACAACGTCCTCACCCCAAGATTCTCTTAAAGTCTTTCTCCACTATGCAATCTCCAATTACAAGATGGATGCTGATTTACCAAGTGCTCAACTCACTTTTACACAAGAACTTCTTCCTAAGTTTTTCCAGCCACCAAATGGTTTTGTCCAAACTCCACTTAAACTTACAAGAGTTTTTCTTCTACAAGAAAACTCTCAAACTCTCACTTACAGGTGCATAAAAATATACAAATGAATTACAAACTCTTTATCAAGAGTGGATAGAACAATAAAAGCTCACACTATGAAGACAAGGAGAATGTTCAAAATTTTTCAGTTTGATCAGTTAGTGGTACTAGATTTTCTTATATCTCTCGTATATAAATGCAGTTGGAAGCTTGTATATAAACCCATGTATTGAATTCGTCCGTTGGAGGTTGTTGGAGCTCATTTAATGCAAGTCTAATTTGTTATAATGTTAGAAAAACTAGTCGTTATCTCCCAGATGTCGACACTTGGTTCCATGTGTCGACACATCTGATCTGCATTTTCTAGATGTCATCCACTGTCTCCATGTGTCGACACTTGATCATTCTGTCTTCAAATTTTTAGCTTCTGTATTCATTTGTCGACTCTTCATTTTCATGTGTCGATACATTGCCCAGAAATCTTGCTTCTGTCTTTCCATGATCAAGTTCAGCTTTAGCACTACTATAAGATCTTCAAGGAGTCTTCTCTTTGGGGTATGATGATTAATCAAAGTCTTCAATAGATCAAGATTGTTCTATATTCAATTTGGATTAAATTTTTCATTTGATAATCATCTTTTCTTGATTTCAAAACTGTCAGGACTTTATTCTATTATTGCAAAGCTATTTTTCTATGTTGCCGATCTTTCTCTTTCATTGTCGAGCTCTTTCTTTCATTTGGAATCACTTCAATAAGACTTCTATAAGCTTGATGAAGTCTATTCTTGAGCACCTTCATTTTCTCTAAGTAAATATCATCTTCATTGATTCACTACATTTCAAATAAAGTCTTCACTTGGATTCTTTGTAGAGACTATGTAGTTGTGATGAATTTTCTTCTCGAATATCTTTAATCTCTTCTCAATCAAATCATCTTTAACTGATCTATGCACACTTTAATGAAGTCTTCTTTTGAACATCTTCAATCTCTTTGAATGCAAGTTAACTTCATTGAGTCTATGCATACTTGATGAAATCTTCATTTGAACAACTTCATTATCTTCGAATGCAATTCATTTGTTTAAAGTTGGAATAGATGTCAATGTTCTGTTTTGGTACATTATATGACACTTGGAGTGCATTGCTTGATCTGAGCTTGTTGTGTATTCACTTTGACATATATTAGACTTAAAGTCAAATTTCTAAGTCTAAATTATAATCATTATTAATCCGCACACTTTAGCAAATGCATTACTAAAATAACACAAGGTTTAGTTATCATCAAAATTATCGTGGGGATTAGCATTGAGTCAACAGAATTATCGAGGAACATAAAGTATACGTCCTCGAAATCTTTGATATGTTGATATGGTTTTGCAGAATCCAAACCATGGTATGGATTTATCAGGTGGATCATTCCCGACTTTAAAGTCATTGTTGCGTGATGCGCAGGAAGAACAATGCAAGAAATAGGAGCTTACCTAGCAGGATTCAGATAATCCTTAACAGATCTATGGGGAGGATTGTCATATACAATCCTAGTTTCAGGTACATTATTTAGATTTGGCGGGTTGGGATTCATAGGTGGTTGATAAGCAAATTCTTCTGCCATTAGGATAAAACTAGGACATTAGTGAATTAGCTAAATATTCGGGACATGAGTCCTAAATGGGAAAACAGACAGAAGATGAGAGAAAGATCACTAGAAGTGTCAACACTCACCAATCGTCTATACACATCCCTAATGAAATATTTCATAAAAGAGTATGTACCCTATGAAGACATAAATTAACCCTTCCCGAAACATCAATACGAAAAAGCACTAAAAAGAGAATAAAAAGAGAAAAAAGAAAATACCTGCATAAAAAAACATCAAACGAAAATATTGTTAGACAAGTGTAGGTACCCCTATCAGCGGACGCCATGTCGCACACCACCTGTCCACCTGGCAGTCCACGTGGGTCCCATGGGCATCTCAAAGTCAAACATTAGTCAAGCAATGCTTGGACAGACCAACTCGGCAACTTCACCCTGCAGCAAGCTCAGCGCCCCCATCATTGGCCTCGTACAAACAGCTCCAAGAGCTTCACTTAGCCAGGCCTCGCGCTTGCATGGCTCCAACCAAAATGAGCATCCGTGCGAGACAAGTTTCATACCTAGCACGCCACAAGACCCTACACCTCAGCATCTAACAGGCTCATGCCCCTAACCTCCTAACTTAATTCACTTTCGCTAGAGTCTATTCTCCATGGGCAGTGGAATGGAGGATAGAACCAAGGGGATCGTTGTGCCACGCGCCCCACGAGCGCGCGAAGGACCAGTCCCATCAAGCAGCTAAAAGAAAGAGATCCACCCTCATATCCATTCGAATACCGTATCTTAAGCATTAAATGTTTATTCGACTCACATTTAATATAGCAAACACATGGCGTGCCATGGCTGGACAAGAGCTTGACACCATGGCAGATTGCATATCCAATCACCCAACCACGACCTTGACATGGCTTTTTCAGGTCATGATGGTGGGGTTTAGGCCTATCCAGTCAGTGGACGCCACGTGTCCACACCTGGTCAATCACTACCAGTTATAAATACTCTTAGCTCATTTATGACAAAAGAGGACAACTTAATCACATTTATTACATGAACCACCAGCAAGCTTGTAAACCTCTTTCTCTTTCTCTTACCTGCCCTTGGTTCTCACTCTCTCCATAACTAAGAGGCCCGAGTGAGCCGCTTCAGTAATTGCCAAGACTCCCAAACAAACCCACGCTCTCATCAACTCTAGGCTTGAGGTCCAACCATACAAACAATACTCCACTGGGATAGTTGGCGCTCACGATACGACGAACTTAGGCTTGAACACAGGCCAAGTCACTAACGTAGCGGTAGAACTTGCCTTTAGCATCCCCCCAGAGAACCAAGGCCTCAAAGTCTTTCCTTTATGCAATCCCAGGGCAAGCAAATTCGGATGCTCAATGACAGTGTCTCTACCCATATAACGTCGCAACAAACCCTGATTGAAGCCATGCATGCCGCGCAGAGTGGGCGAGTAGCCCCCAGCACTCCTGCTCCCGCAATCCCACTTAGTCTATCTGGTGCTGAAATAACTAGAAGCTTGGAACACCCACTCCTGATCAAACACCCAACTTCAGTACTAGTAACTTAGATCCCCTCCACAGAGCGACTTGGCGAGCTTTGTTTCAATTGGATCCAGTCCTTACCACCATTCAGTTACAAGACCAGATGCGTGCGGCAATCAGATAAGAAAGCATTGTTGCGCCCTTCAACGGCAAGCTTAACTTTCGCCCACCATATGTCAGGTCCATTCAGGCGCTGCCATACCCAGAGGGCTATATCGTGTCCAAATTCATCAAGTTTGACAGAAAAAGTGAAAATGCCAAAGAACACATCATTCGGTTCGTAGACTCTTTGGGCATCCACGCAGTCAATCATAACCTTAGGTAGAGAGAATTCTCCAAATCCCTTTCTGACCGAGCATATTCTTGGTATGCCAATCTCCTACCTAATTCCATCTTTTCCTAGGATGACATGGTGCAAAAATTTGTCACCAAGTTCTTCTTTGCAAACGAACCTCTTTTAGCGTTTGATCTCATCCATGAAGCCCAAGGGGAAACTGAACGCCTCCTGTCGTTTGTTAAGATGTTCTGCGAAAAAAGCCCATGAAGTTCAGGACCCAGTAGCTGAGAAGTAGCTAGTCAATATCTGCATTAAAGGAATGCAAAATCGATACAAAATACACATGAGCAACCACAAATTCATGGATTTTGCCAGCCTCATTACCACCGCAAGGAACATTACTACTGCAGTGAAAGACTCTACGCGAAACAACTTCCACTCCTAGGCTCCTCACCAGCCGGTTCCCATGTGGAGAAGTTTCCCAAGCCAACCATCCGTATACGCGGCCTCCCCCGCGACTCGCGGCAACCCTAGTGGCAGGAAACGCCTCTTTGGAGAAGATCCCCCTCCTTTGCCCATATCTACCAAAACAGTTGTGGCTCTCCTATAAACTTGGGTCGCCGATGCAATTATCATCAGTAAATTAACACAAAATATCATCATACCACTAGATAAAGAAGACATAATAATAAACGTGATTAATTATCATTTTTTATTGTATTATTATTAAATTAGCTAAGTTATAATTGTACAACTCAAACCATATTGTTCTAGTTTCATAACCATCTATATATCTTCCAATCCAAATTGGATTGGAATCACATGATCCCAATCCAAATTTTATAAAATTTGGTAAATTTGGTTGTTGGGAGGGCACTATATATGAAATGACAACCAAATGGTAGCTGCAGAGCCCAAAATGCGAACAAAGGTTTGTTACAAGACATTTATATATATACATAATTGTATATATATACGTGTATATGGATCCTACTAATATGTATCATAAAGGCATATGTTAAGGCTTGGGGTCTCTCAGGTTCAATATTTTGATTTACAGAAAAATACTATAAAAACAAATATAAAAAAAAGCATCCAGCTATTGGGATCTACGAGTAAACAGAGTCATTCTAATTAAGGCCGCCTTGGAATCTAAGAGTCAACTCCTCCACACGGCGGAAGGGCTCTTTCTCTGGTATTTTAATTGATCCATTTAGTTGTGACTTTGTGAGTGCTCCAAATCCCATTTCAAGCAATTTTTTTTTTAATTTTTCTCAAGTTCTCAATTTCGATCTTGACTGCTCAAAAACCTGAGAATTCCGAAGCTTAGGCCTTTAGTTTTTCAATCAAATATGGCCTTTTCACATAATTTTATGGTATTACATATGTTGTCCCATATCCACCCTCGTCAGATAGAAGTGAAGAAATACAATACTCTTAGAGTAGCACGCTACGTCTCTGTCTTCTTTCATAATAGGGATAATTTTAATACCTCTTAAATCATGACTCAGTATTATTGTAATGTGATGCTCTAACCTCTGAGCTAAGCGGGCTCACATAACAAAAGTTTTACATAGAGAGATATTCGAAAGAAACGGTTGCAATTGAATCTCTTTAAATTTTAAAATGTAACAAATTGATCCCCTAAATTATCCATTTGTTTCAATTAACACATTCTGTTAGTAATATGTTAGCAATCTACTCGAAAAGTAAATGAAAAATTGTTATATGACTTTACTTGTTCATAAAAGTATGATTTTATACATAAATTGAAACCATATTTTGAAAATATGTGCAAGTCACGTAATAATTTTTCATTTATTTTTCTAATAAATTGCTAGTAGAAGGTTTTGATTAATATAAATTGATAGTTTAAGGAGACAATGTGCCACATTTTAGTGTTTAGAAAGATCTATTTATACTAAGTCATAGTTCAAAAGATGTTTCTTGTAATTAACTCTTCACAATATAGGGGTTTCTTCCTATAAAGTAGGTCTCAAACACACCTACCAAACCCATTTAGTAGCCGAGAAATCCACTGAATTGTGAGAGTAGGAGATGGAGAGTAGCGTGATGCTCCATGAGAATCGAATAATTTTTCCCGATAAGTTAAAATTTCTAGTGTGTAACCTCTTTTTAAAATTTCTCCAATGTTTTTCATGTTTCCACTTTTGGATATTGGTCCCATAGTGTTGTGCAATTATACATCTATTTACACTTTGCGCTATGCAAATCACATTCCACTTTAGTTATATATGTATATATATATATTTTTTTTGTTCATCAAAATAGATTATAAGCAGGGTCAAAGTCATAAAGAGAATCGGACAGAGGGTTTAAACTTTTAACCTCTTAAAAAGAAGTAAAAAACTCTGGCCAACTGAGTTAACCCAGTTGATTCTTTAATTATGTAGATGATTCCCATATAGTGCTGTTGCAATTATTAAAACTGCTACTAAATTATAACCATTTGCTCTATATATGGTCACAGCAATAATTGATCAACTGTCTAGCTAGTAAAAGAGGAGTCTAGAACCACGAAAAGGAGTCTGCAAACAAATCGTTGTGTTTCTGAATTATCTAGATGTTGCCCTCCTACCATACAATTCCATAGAGACTTATTCTTTGAACAACTAAACCCAACCTTACAGTAATGAATCAGTGTTTTGCAGCTAAGTTCAAGTAACTTCCCATAATCAGATGATCATATAGATACATATCTCCGCGTAATGCGATTGTGATAAATAAATTTTGTACGTTTTTTTTTCTTGATGCTTCGGAAAACAAAAATTTTTGCATTGTGATAACTTCTGTGAACTAATTTTATTGTTAGCCAAAGACGGAAAAGGAAACAAAAACTAAAATTACCTAGGGCAACTCAATCAAACCAGTAAATCAGAACCGTTCATGCCCACGGGTCCGCTGTGATGTCACCGGAGTATTGAGACAAGTTCACATTTGCCGGCTGCCTAGACAGCTTGAGTGTCCTTTCTCTCCGGCTGCATCTGCTGGTGGTGCTGGTGGTGGTGGTTGTGAGGCTGGTGACCGTTGGCGGCTGCATTGGTGGCAAGGGAAGAGAGCAAAACGGTCACAGAGCCCAAAACAGATATCAAAGAGGAAAATGAGCTCTTAGGGTGGTGCCCTCTCATCATCACAATTCAATTCAAAGCTTAATTGGAACTTATGTTAATTAATGGGTTTAATAGGTATGTAGACTATGTTGGCGCACTCCGTACATCAAACATTGTGATTATAATTAAGAATTGATACAACATTAATTCATGAGCTAGGATCGATATTTAGCAACTATATATATATATATATATCTCCATGCTATGCTTCACGAAATAAATTTTTACTACTTAATAACCAAAAGAAAAGGATACATTAAACACATTAGAAAGAATTATAAAGAATTGTTGCAAAGGTGGATGAGCTCTTCTTTTATATGTATATATATATAGTGACAAAAAGGACCAGTTGTTACATAAATCAATGTAAAAGAGTTTAGCAAATTGAGGTGAAATGATCAAAATCTGCAGATTTCATTTGACTATTATATATATATATATATGTTCAAATTATTTTTAAAATATATAATATATATAGTAGTTTGGAAATTTTCTAAAAGGGTTTTGACTAGTTTTGAAAAAAATCTTTATTGTCTTATTCAATAAATTTCACATTAAAAAGTACGAAGTTTTGTAAGTCACTTATAAAGGCCACCAACTTTTTATGTATTGCTTTAGAGCAATGATTGAATATAACACTCAAGTGTGAGCATGTGTGTCACGCCACGTGTGCGCCACGTGCACGTCTTACATGCTAGTCGCGTGGCGCAATGTAGCGCTTTAGTGGCGCACTTGCGCATGTGGTCAAGACCATTGATTTTTATCAATCAGGATGATCAATGATCGGATGACTAATACATAAGCAAAACTGATCGTATTGTGGAAATCACTCCTAATTATAAAGGTGTAATGAATATATGCAATATACGTCGTTAGATTAGAAAGAAGCAATCCAATAGCTGTGTTTAAACTTACAAGTGACTATTAAAACATGGCACTAAAATGTCAATAAAACATGGCAGATTTACAGGCAGGAGAACACTAATTTTTCTGCAACTTCTCTATATATTAAAAGGCATAAAAGTTCTTTATACTTTTTAGTTTTTATTATTCATCATCTCAGCATTTATTGTTTATCATCTCTGAAATTTGTTTCTACAAAAATAGACAAACTTGATAATTAGAGGACATTTAGATTCCTGGTAAACTTGATAATCAGAGGGCATTCAGGTTTGATTTTGCGTGTATAATATGCAGTCAGAATTACAAATTTTCTGAGCTCTATTGTATTCTGGAGGTGATTCGTCATTAATCCAGTACATACCAGATTCTGAGAATTGGTGGGGATGAATATCGTCTTAAGAAAAATGATATTAATCGTGCCTTGATAGTATTTGTTCATCTTTCTTCGTTCTTTTACAAATTTCTGCACTAACAACATATATATGTGAAAAATATTATGCATAAACTAGTTTTTAACTCACTTTCCTACCACAAGACATAAAGTGAATGGGTCTCTTATTAATGCGGATTACACTGTATCATGTCTTGCAATTAAGAAAGTGGATTAAAAATCAATTTATATATAGTATTACTCTATATATATTTGATGGCTTTGATGGCGGACATTTCCTTGGATCTTGAGATATATAAATCAGGTTCTCTCATATTCTAGATATTTCTAGATGTCATAGCACTCTTGCTCCTCTCATAATATAAATATATAAAAATCAGGTTCCATTATAAAACAGTAGGAGAAACGAGAGAGAGATTACGAGGATGATGAAGCCGATGACTAGAATTGGGGCTTTAGAGGAGACTTTCGCAGGTTGTGCTACTCCTCGCCATCCATAGCCTACCTCCAATGATCGGTATTGAGGCTAAGAGCGTGAAGAGGTTCAAGTAACCGATCACCGTGTTGCTGAATCTATACATCTCTTCTGTGTTATCTCTACTGCACTACCACAGCAGCTCTCTCTCTCTCTCTTGGTGCTTTATTGTTCTCCTTCAGCTGTCTTCTTCAGCTTTCTCTTTTTAATGGGTGACAATTCTTTTCTTTGTTTTTGGTACTGAAAGCTTCAAGAATTCTAAATGTCTATCACCTTTGCTGTGTTGCTTTCCCTGCATTAGGGTATTCATAAACTTTATTTTCAAAATGTGAAAATGATTACACTTCTTAGACAATAAGGCACTTGACGGAAGACCTTTATGAGAATGTCTTCAATACCCTTCTTAGATTCATGTATTCAATATCCTCTCCTACCTATTTTAGTCATGTAAAATTCTTTATTAGAAAGAAAAAGGGGGAACGAGAGAGAGAGAGAGAGAGAGAGAGAGAGAGAGAGAGAGAGAGAGAGAGCCACTTTGTTAAATTTTAAGTGGGTTAAAGACATGGGAAAATGCTTTATAACCATGCCACAAAGTATATATGCCTCTTGAAGATGAGTACTGGAGTTATTTAACGAAGATTATAGCTCATATCAGAGTCAATAGTTGTTTCAGAGCTTTAATTGCCAGTACAAACTGTTTCACCAGCATTATTAACCGGTCATTATTTTGCATTACATGCATCGCACCATAATTAGATAAACATCTGGAAATGGCCAAAAAGAACAAATTTTTCTAGGCTGCCGGCAATGGACTTCCCTTCAAGAAATGCTGAAACATTATAAAAGCTAGCCGAGGTTTATCTAATGGAACCTCATGGCCTGCTCCCCTTGTGATCACAAAGGTCAAGCCGTCGTATATTTGGCTCCACCCACCAACCTAACTCATCCAAGAACAAGATACACCATAGAAATTACTATTGTAATATAGTAAAATGTTCAAATTAATCTAAGTTTCTCAGAAACATTGTAATATAGCGGCTTTTGGTTTATTAAAAGTAAAGTCTAACCTGCATTTTGTCGTCGTACCAGGCTTCCAAGTCCTTAATAGTCCTGAGCTTTAGAGCATTGATAGAGTATCGAGTTGAACTCAATGGAACCATAAGATCTGTGTCGCCACTGATTGTAGAGTTCAAATTTTATCCTTAATTAGTATTATTGTACTGCATTCCCTATTTTTTTTTTTTTTTAAGGTGTACCATAAGCAAAGCCTAATGGCCCGTTTGGCTAGGTTCGTGTTTCTAATAGTAAAACAAAAGAAGATTATAGCTAATAAACCAAATGGTTCATGGTAAGAGAGCCAGAAGCAATAAGAAAAATGGAGTTACCTGTGCACCCAAATCCTGATACCAGCTCCTATAAGTTCCTTAAAGATAGGAAGCATGGATGAAGGAGAATCAGTCCAGATGCTTCTAATAACCATACTGCAAATGGAATGAATACAGCTTAGCTTGCATCAGGGTAGAGATACAAGTGTTTTGTAAAATTATAGTGGCAACATCAAATATTGCAGATAAATCATTTATTTTCAATTGCATGTGTTTTGTATGCCTCAAGGGATAGATAGATTTTACTGGCTCTCAAAATCTCAAGTCTACTATGGAGACAACTCAATGCAGATAGGACTTAAAATAAATAGGAAGGAAGAGACAACTTGGGAAAATTATATTTCACCCTGTAATTTCAATTGACATAAATTAGACCATAGATTTTTCAATTTGTATCAAACTGGTTCAGTTGTCACAAGTCGTTAGGGTTTTGGATGATATAAAGACATGTCAGCGCCACGTGTGCTCCTTGTAGATCCATATAAGCACCACATGGTGATATAAATTTGAAAGTGAAATGAAACTGCTAATACATATTCATTTTATATGGGTCAAAAAACACAAAAAAAATATATATAAATCTTCTGACAAATATTTGTGTATTCAATTTCTTATCAATTTCCTAGCCCAATAAAAATAAATAAATTTAGGTTATTTCACCTCATTTTCTTTTCCTATCTTCTTCCTCTCCAAATCCATAAAACAAAGATAGCCTAAGGACTGCTAGCGATTGGATCAAATTAAAACAAATTAGGAAGAGTAAAATATCTAATTTATTTTAATTACAAACTATGAGGACCAAAATGAAATCCACCCCAAACTATAAGGGTGTAAAATGTAACTTGCCCAAATATTTTCTTGTTTAATTAAGGCCGGTAAGGTATACTGCCTAATAATAATAATAATAATGAGAGATATAGAAAGAAGTTTTCATTCTTGTGTAGCAGAGCCCTGAGCAAATGTGGATTTGAACCTGCAAGTTGCGTAAGGATGAGATATCTGAGCAGTGTTTACATGAAAAGCCTTCTGCACCTCCGAGTTATTCATGTACATTTTTGTGTACTTCGCCCTGCACGTCCCACTGTTCCCTCCAAATGTAGATGGCTGCAGTATTTCAAATGTGAATGAATATAATGAAACAAGGATTTATTGCTTTGAGAGCCTACCTAAGTTGGCAACTTTCAACATGTCACATATGCATGAGTGATATATGTATATATATATATATATGCGTATGTATGTATGTGTTAGAGTTAGTAGCTCATATTGTTAACACTATGTCTAAGAAACAATGGGGCAAATCGAGTGGATCGAGCGGAGTGGTATGATATGGGTATTTTAGAGATTTTGTCATTGTACTCCGAATTAGAATTTCATTTAAATTCGTGTAACAATAATCAATAGTAACACTTTTTTTCCAGAGAAATAAGAGAGAATTTCGTGCCGTTGTAGACATAAGTAATCACACTAACTACTGAATCGCAATAAATCTTTGTGTTATGTAATAGTTATTCATTTATTCATTGCATCGTGTTCATAGATTTTTTATTTCCGCACAACAGTACATCTATTGGCATTTCCATTATTGACAAAGCAAAATGATCAATGCACGGAAGTTCTGATGATTCCCAAGTGATCAAGGATCAATCTTGATGGAACTTCTTGTTAGAACATATATCCTTGACCAAAAAGATTAAAGCTGTTAAGTAAGAAGGAACAACAAATATATATATCAAGCTCTCCAACGCTAGTCATCTTTGACTTGCAAGCATAGATCAAAAATATTTCAAAATTATAGAAGCTAAGAAGACAAATAATCAAATAAGAAGCAAAGAGAAACCCCAATTGGTGGGTGAGGAAGATGAGCAAGAAGGACATAATAAAAACTTACTAGTACTGGATTGTTATTCCTCCTCAAGTTCTGCCAAAGAGTAGTCCCCGCTTCAGGACAGTAGTTGTTGTACATGCTATAACGATCGAGTGACCCAAAGAGAGTGAAAGAACGAGACATAGCTTCCGAACATTCTTCCGTTTGAAATATAAATGAGTTATTTGAGCAGCCTTTGTACAGTGCCTTGTATGAAGAATCTGATATCACACCGTGGTGCCACCAGAACTCGATCGAACCGATATAACAGTAATAGTCATCGAGAAGGGCATTGCCTAGCTACTCGATCAAATTAAGAAGAAGAAGAAGAAGAAGAAGAAGAAGAAGAAGAAGAAGAAGAAGAAAAGGGGAAAAAAAAAAGTTTAATGTTTTTGTTTACGGGGCAGATTTTGAGTATGAGGTATTGATGGGCATATATATGTATATATATACATAGATTTATATCTATATATGTTGACATACGTACCAAGAAACCTTTGAAATTAATAACCGGGTTCTTGATGCCTTTGTTCGCCCGGGTAATAACTTGAGATAGCTGAGGAATGTAATGACCTGAAAGCACAGGAGGAGAAACCTTTATTAAGGAATTTGTTGGTAATGCTCGAACAAGCTAGAAATCTATTGTTTTTTTTTTTTTTTCTGGTTATGTGGTCAGAGTGTCTAAGTTAATTTACGTACATATCAACTAATCCCTCTCCACCTTGTCAAAGATAAGTTATTCATATAATGACTAGAAAATTCACAAGATATAAATCTGTCACGAATGACCCAAGAGAGTCATCAAGTTTGAATTAAGGACGTCTGAGTTTACAAGCTCATTTCTAACTATCTCCATAGCTACCCTCGAGTTAACAAGAAATCTTTCTTATATCAATGCACCAGGAGAAATAACACAAAAGCTATATGAACAAACAGATATGCCAACAATTAAGATAGAATCTTATACTCCTTCCTCCAAGGGTAATGTGTAAGGTTTAAGAAAAATTTTAAGGCTTAATTAGACTTCACACACTTATATTTTACACCAAATTTTATTTTAGAACCTTTATTTTTGTTTAATTAAGCACTTGTGTTTCTGAGTTATTGCACTTTCAACTTCCTACTAACTTTTGTTTGAAAAATAAATGAAAATTTTGCATGAAACATGCACGTAAATTTTCTCAAAAGGTAAAGGTGTAAAATCAAGCTATTTCTAGCCCAAAAACTTGTGCGTACTGTATATGAGTCAAATTGGGACTCTTATAAGAGGCCCAATTACATTTTATACATCATAGAGTTAATTACACATGATTTTGAAGTACTTTGAAACATAATTTTTGATATGTTAATAGAGGGTTGGATCTTTTTATATCTTTACCCTTTCATAAAGGTCACATACTTCTACTTTGCAAGTGAGAGTAAAAAAAAAATTGACATTGTAACAAACTAGAAATATAAATACTTAACGGATACCAAAAAATAATGAAGGGCCTAAAATATAATTTGGTAAAGTGTAGGTGCAAAGTGGATTAACCAATTTTCAAAAAACCACCGGTTCGTTTTTGCTTAAGAAATTAATTCAATATTAGCCTTACTAGCTGAACACATTAGTTGGATTAGCTTCGTGGACAAAGTTAAGGGTTAAACTTGGACAAGAGTTACTCTGATGATAGTCCAAGGTCAACTCAAATTCTGATTATTTCGGTGCAAAAAAATCCAAAAGTTGTAAAACTCTAAACTGTTTATTCATTTAATTTATATACCCTATTCAGCAGCTTAAATACACTTTGGCATTCAAATAACTAGACACTAAATACAATCATAATCAGTAACTTAACGAAAATTAAGATCATAACACAAAATAAAGTAAGATATAATAACAAAAATGCGATTAATTATCATTTTCTTGATTGAATTATTTTAGCTAAGTTATAGTTGAACAACTCGAACCATATGGTTCGAATTTCATAAACTTCTATTTATCTTCCAATCTTTCTCTCCGAACAGTACGTATATCATCTCTGATCGGATCAAACTATCAAATTAGAGATTTTGATCATTTAAAAGATGCAGACTCGAAAATTTCTCTCATCTAATTGGATTGGAATCACATGATCCCAAACCGAATTTTATGAAAATGACAACCAAATAGCAGTGAGGAGAAATCAACCTGCATAACTTTCTCCGGCAATGAAGAAAGGCCTGTGCTTGTACTGAGGAAACCTTTCAAACCACTTGGTTAGGAATGTGTAAGAATCTTTAGCTGCAGAGCCCAAAATGCAAAGGAAGGTTTGTCAAAATACTAAACTAGCATTCCACAATATATGCCACACATATGAACATATATACTACAATATATACTTGTGTGACTAAACACACATTTATATATATCTGGGCCTTACTAATATGTCCCATAAAGGGACAGGTTAAGCATACATTTTTCCATCGTCAAAATTTAAGGATGATGTTATATAAACAAAAATATTTATACAAAATTTATCACTAAAATAATATAATTAAATTAAAATAATTTATTTTAAAATAAAATATTTATCATGATAGCTCTTAATTAAAATAATGTTACTGTCACATTAATTTAATAGAGTTTTTTTGTATAAATTTTATGCAGAAACATCATTTTCCCTCTATCAATGCATGATTAGCCTGCACAGTTTTCTATTTGCCTCTATATTATATATATATATATATTAATTCCATTTCAGCTCATGTTTTTTAAAATGTCTCTCTAACATAATTGAATCCAACGGCTATAATTCATTTTGATTTTGATATACGGATGAGATGAACTTTCACCTCATGTTTCATCTTCAAAATTTAGCCCAAAATGTTAGTGGGTCCCAGTTCAGTAACGTCTACTTTCTCTTTCTTCTCCTCTCGCTCTCCTCTTTGTTGTTGGTGAAGGCATTAAATGCACTCCCATAGTTTGATCCGAGGACTAAATTCATTGTGATTAACATTTAACGGTTGAGATTAATTTTTATCCCATCTGTTCACCCCCTTTTGCAGCTCAAATATGTCAAACACAATTGACGTTTCTTTCTTTTTCGTACTCCCATTTCGTCTTTCTAACTCTTTCCTCTTAACAACTAATTTAGTCTCTAAATGCTACTAATTTCCCTCTTGCTTTTTTTTTTTTGTTGTGAGCGACAGTGTATTAAATGCTCTTCACCAGTCATTGGCTCCTCTTTCTATAGTTTATTTATATATAAAACACAATGTACATGCTTATCATAATCGGACCGAATTAACTTATTCAAACTTTATTTTTATGCTTTAAAGTTTAAAAGTGAGGCTTTGGGGACTCAACCTCAAAACCTTAAAGTGACAAATGCCTCCAGCAGCTACTGTACTGCCCCTTTGATTGTGCTTTCGCTCTTCCAGTTTTATTATATAAGGTCATAATGCTATAGATAAATAAAGTATATTTAAAGTTATAATAACGGTTGAACCGATTAAATTAAAAAATCATAAACTATTATCTTGATCAATTTAATATCCGATTAAATTCTGATAACTATGCACTTGAAAAAACTAGAGTGTTGTGCCACCAAATCAAATTAAAAATCTATGAAGCTCTGTATCTCTAACATTTGAATTCAAACACACAATGCACTGACACCCAAAATATAAGATTTCATAGATATGGAGACAATTAAATGTGGAGTCAGACTTCTTTGAAATTTAAAACTCTTGAAGTCTGAGTATTTCACCGACCTTCTCTTTTCCCATGGCAGAGCGTCTGAACAGTCATAGTATTTTGAAGCACTCAGCAGCACTAAGAGCATCCCTAATACAAAGTTTTTAAATTTATTTTTATTTTGATATTTTTTTTAAATTTAAAGTTTATGAGTCTCATTTTTTTACATTGTTACTCTAACCTATTTAACCTGAATTTTCATTATTCATCCTACAAATCATTATTCTTTTTATGTAAAAAAAGTTAAAAATTATATATTGTGTTTTTATTTTATTCAAAATGTAATTATTTACCATACTAAATAATTATTTACTTATTTAATTAAAATTAAATTATTTAATATTTAGTTAACTAAATGATCTACCCATGAAATTGCAAATTAAATTACATTAATTTGGTAGAGATAGATTGATTAATTCTTAAATCTGTAAAAAAAAAAAAATCAAAATGAAAAGGTGAAGTAGTAAGATTAAAAAAGAATTTATTGATTCTGTAGATTAAAATAATTTTAGTATAAATAAATAATCAGTAAAATAAAAAGAATTTATTAATTTCATATATAAATCATAATTTCAAGATAAGTAAAAGCAAGTTAAATATAAATAATTTATTTATTTCACATATAAAAATTCTCAAATTAAATAAATATTTAATAAAGTAAAAAAAAACATTAATGAATTAATTGAAATTTTAAATTAAATATTTATTAAAGTAATATTTAAATATTAAATAATGCATTAATTAGGCTTAACACAATGATTAATACAAAGATCTTACATAACTAGTGTTTTGGCCCCACATGAATAGTGAAATAAAGGGGTCTTCAAAAATTTTGAAAAACCTTCAAATTTGAAGGCTATAAATGAAAGCCACCTTTATTTCTTCCAAAATTTAAAGAAATGAAGGTTAGTTGGAAAAAGAAATTTGGAACCCACCTTCAAATTTGAATATTTGAAGGTGGGTTAGAGATGCTCTAAGCAACACGTGCACTCTAATCATCTCATTCTCCGGCCACCATGGCAGGTCTCTCCCCTTTACCAGTGCAGCACCACCAGTACTTCTCCCACGACCATCCAAGACACTTATGACCATCCAAGCAACACCCATCTCTCTTTATAAAATCATGGCCACCTTACCAATAGGGTTTTCATGGAAGTGTTACCAAAGTTTGAAACCAAAGGTCATAAGGTTCTCCCAGAAGAAGTGAGTTATAATGCTTGGGAAGTCAATGGTGTTGAAAGTGTAAACTTGACCCAACGCCAAAAATCTCTAGAGTTAAAAAGGAGCAGCCATGAAAATTTAGAGATTAACCATTTGAAAATTCAACCATGAAAGGTTCCAGTAGAAAGACTAGAAGTTTCTGACAGCTGGAAGTCAAAGCCATGTTTGATATAGTGGCCCACCATTAATGACCACGGAAAAATATCTTCAACCTTCTTGATACTTTATCTGAGTAGTATAAATATATAGGTATTGGATTGTGCTTGTAAGATATATGAATGAGAAAAAAGAGGGTAGGAGAGAGAGTGAGAGTGCTCTGTATTATTGTTTGAAATTTTATGTGAGTGATTTTTTATGCAAGTTCATTGTATTTTCTATCTTCAATTGATAGAATAACTTGTTTTTTATCCAACATTTGGTATCAGAGCAGGATACGAGTTTTCACAGAGCATAAAAGATAGTAAAATCTAATTTTTTGCATAATGGAGCACAAAGCCGTCCTCTGCCTAGAATTCAAGTTGGTCAAAACCAAGTTTTGATCATATTAGAAGATTCGTCTTGACGATATGAGTCCAACGCCACAAACAGCGTCGAAAACGAAAATCCAACGCTCCGTAGATGTGAAATTGAAATTTTCATATCTATAGTATTTTTTTTTTTTTTTTTTTGCCAGAGAAGACGAAGTGATGTCAGCACTAGAAGTTGTTGAAATTACAGATCAACTCTTGAAGTTTGGCTTAATTGTAGATTGGGCCCAAAGTTTGGTCTAATTGAAAATCGATCCCCAAAATTTGGCCTAATTATAGATCGGCCCCTAGAGCTTAGCCTAATTACATATTGACACCCAAAGTTTGGCCTAATTCTTAGATCAACCCTAAAATTCTGAAATTATCCACTTTAGTCCCTACCAAGTGAAATATGGCAAGTTTAAGTAATTTCTTTGAGCCTCAACTTTCACGATTTCACAAAAAAAATTGTGAGAACTGGAGTATTCAAATGAAAGTATTCATTGCATCACAAGATTTATGGGAGATTATTGAACGAAGTCATTCAGAACCAGCCTCCAAAATTGTAGAAGATGTTTTGAGTGTAACGGCGAAGGCAACACTCAAAGAAATAAGAAAAAAGGACAAAAAGGCATTGTACCTAATCTACCATGTAACACTCTAAATTTTCTTGACTGCATGACATCCCTATTAAAAAGGTTAGAGTTGTTGTGTTTCGTTTTTATGTCCGATTAAAACACGAAGGATGAGCACCACCATTAATTTATCGCAAAAACAAAACCGTCCTCAATTGGATGCTTGTTTCTTCCTTGGACCGAATAATCGAACGTCGACCTATTAGACACACTGGTCTAAACCCTTCCTTACGAACCAACCTAAACTCGCACCGGTTTAACCAGTTATACACACTTTTTCAGCCGGTTCACTCGCTTATTAAAAATATCTCACTACAATATTACGTGAACCATTCTAAAACCTTATTATTGAACCAGCCCAAGTCTTGTAGCCATGCGTTAGCGACCATGGATAAACCGGTTCAAGGCTCCACCGACTCAATTACAAATCAAAACACCACTAACTTTTGATATGGCCAAAACCATGCAAAGGGGATGGCACCATTTATACGTAAACTTACACATAATCAAGATATCAATTCAATTCAAAGAACAAACTTAAATAATCCATGATATACTAGCCAACTTAAGTTATATACTATAAAAACATAAAGACCAATACACCTTGCACTCCATGCACCGTGACATCTGGCTTGCACACATTTCATACATTGCTAGAATCCTCTTAGTTGCTATAGAAGATAGTTCGAGCAAACCATAAGAATAGCCGAAAAAATATATAAAATCGAAACCGAAAAAAACTAAAGAGAAGGAAGAAAAGAAAACTTTAGGAAGAGCTTCTCAAAGGTAAGAACCTACTTTCTTCCACCTCCCTTATTATGAACCTAGTGGAAAAGAAGGGGAACCATGGCCAAAAACAAAGAAAACCGAAGAGAGAGAGAGAGAGAGAGAAAGAGAGAGATAATTCTCGGAGGTTTTGACCGTGGCAAGTGAGATGGGAGCTGGGGGGCTATTGCAGCGGCCATGGAGTTTCTTAAGGACACGTATGGGTGTCCCAAAGAGACCCATAGCCTCTATACATGCCCTACCCAACCCTTAGAGCGAGTTTTTTACCGAAAAAACTATCTAGAGGCGTGGCTCTGGCCACCAGCCACCATTGCAGACCGCACCACTTGGGGTCGACTCGTCTTGGGGTCAGGAACAAAACCCATGAAGGGCTCGGGGTCTGAAAATGGAAGGAAGATAGCCAAAATGGTAGTTGCAGGTCTGAACCGCTAGTGTTCAGCCCTGCAGCCGCCATTTTGGGCTCCCTCTGATCACCGTGAGTCAAGCTCTGACCATAAGTGTGAAGCTCAGGACGTTACCAACACCTACGGCTCACATGCATGGCCAGGAAGACACGGATTGGCCGAAAAATCAAGCTTCATCGCAGCCAGTCGCGGTGGGAGGAAGAAGAAGGTTGTGTCTTCCTCCCCCACGCGAGGCTGGTGGCATGTGTGAGCACGTCCCACTGAATTAGGCTCCAAAAATTTTATGGCCATGATATGAACATTTAAGTATCCTACCCTCAAAATTTCAAACCTTGAGGACTTCTCTGTGAATTATCATGAATTTATTTCTCCGTTTGGCATGAAAATTCACAAAAAATAAGGAAGATAAGAAAATATTCTGAAATTTTACCAAAAAATCCCTGAAATTACTAGGGACATGAATATGGGAAAGTAGCCTTAGTAGCTACCCTGGATAAAAACTCCAGAATATCTCATATTCTAAGTTACTGGGCAGTTTTGTTCCTACCAAAGATGTGTACCACCCAAGACACGAACTAATTCTGACATCGCACTACTAACAGTCTAAATTACTTCATATATATATATATATATATATATGAAAACTAGATATCTAACTCTTGTACTATAAACAGAGAAAATTTGAAGAACCGGATCAAATTTACTGCACACATACTAGCAGGGTAGGACACTGTGCATTTTCTATGATACATGTTCATTTTTTTAAAGCTTTGTTTCACCGCTAAATTTTATATCTTGCTTTAATTGTATTTCATATTTGTTTGCATCACTGGGGAGGAATAAGGGAGGAACAAGGGAGGAACAACTGAATAAATGAAAGAACCCCGAGTTTGTATCATAGGTGACTGTTAATCAACTGGTATCGAGACTACCACAAATCAGTAGTCATTAACTTGAGATGGGCTAGATAATCATGGGTGGGCCCCCATTAAACTTGAAGAGAAGGAGTGTCAAAGGTGGGCCCACTGGGCTTGATAATACCCTAAGCAGGACATACCTGCAGGAACCTAGTGATGATAAAAAGAAATGGGTTCATATGCATGTCATAGCACTAAATTTCTATACTACATTTTAAACTTGTGTCTTATGGAATCATGGTGTTTCTACTAGGCTTCGCAGCTCACTCTTATCTTATAGGACAAATTTTCAAGAAATGAGATTTCAACTGGATTCCAAGGAAATGTTTACGAGAAATGAACCACACAGTTCAGTTATAAATTTTCCTTAATATTTAGTTGGCTTGTACATAAAATACAGTTATGGATCTCAACTATAAGAATAATGTTCTTTGGATGTAATAATTATTTTGAAAGTGTATGAATGATGTATCTTTAACTTCTAAACCCCTTGTCCCGACCTAGAAGATAAAATGGGTCGTGACATACCAGGCTCTTGATAAAGCCAATTTTGAAAAGTTCTTCTCAATAGCAACTGCTAAAAAGGCATGGAAAGCCTTCAAACTTCATTTTGTGCCATTGAAAAGACAAAGAGAATTAGTCTTCAAATATTAAAAAGTGAGTTCGAATTACTGGGGATGCATGAGAATAAGTCAATTTCTAAACTCTCTATCAAAACTTTGACTCTAGTAAATAAAATCAAACGCAATTGAGAGAAGGTAGAAGATATTCAAGTAACTGAAAAAATCCTTTTATCCTTGACTTCTAAATTTGATCATGTAGTTATGGCTATTAAAGAATCAAAAGATCTCGATTCTATGACAATCGATGAACTAGCAGCCTCACTGGAGATTCATGAACAACGAATTAACAAAAAATCATCATCAAAGTCTCTTGATCAAGCACTCCAATCGAAACTAATGCTGCAAGAAAATAAGGAAGAGAAAAGAGAAATATCACAAACATTTCATAAAAGAGGTCGTGGTTAAAGAGGATGAAGTTTTAACAACAATGGAAAAGGAGAAAGGAGCGATAACAACATTGGACAAAGTAATGAAAGATTCCAATAACAATCTTTCCAAAGAGGATGGGAACGAGGTAGAAGAAGTGGTTTCAATGATCATCACAATATTGATAATAAATAAATAAAAAATGTGGAGTGCTATAGATGTCAGGGCTATGGACATTATAACAATGAATGTTATACACAAACTTCAAAAGCTGAAATTGGCAAGCAAGCCAATTTGGGTGAAATAAGTGAGCCAAAGTCTATGACATTTATGGCTCATCAGACAACTGCAAAAGATGAAAATGTATGGTTCTTAGATATAGAAGCCAACAATCACATTTGTGGAAGAAAGCATATGTTTGTAGAGCTTAACGATACTATGGAAGGACATGTCTCCTTTGGCGATCTTTCAAAAGTTTCAGTGAAAAGAAGAGGTAATTTCTTATCAAGCTCAATAATGACAGTCATAATTATATATCTGATGTTTTTTATATGTCGGATATAAAGCATAACATGTTGAGTCTATGACAGCTCCTAGAAAAGGGTTATGATATAAGATTGAAATATTTCCACCTATCAGTCAGAGATAATCATAGTAATCAGCTTATACATGTCAGAATGTCCAAGAATAGAATGTTTGCTCTAAACATTCGTTATGATTCACCGAAATCCCTAGGTGTCATTATTATCGACAAAAGCTAGCTAGAGCACTTGAGGCTTAGACATCTAAATTGTGAAGGCTTAAGATTATTATCAACAAAGAAGATGTTGAAGTGGTTACCATACGTCAATCATCCTAATGAAGTTTGTGAAAGTTGTGTCCTTGGCAAGGTTGTAAGAACAAATTTTGCAAGACAGACAAGCTGGAGAGCAAATAAGCCACTAGAGCTAATGCACACCAATGTATATGGTCCGTTGAAGCCAATATCATATCGACAAAACAAGTATTTTCTTATGTTTATTGATGATTATAGTAGGAAAACGTGGGTGTACTTTCTCAAAAGAAAATCTGACGTGCTAAATATATTCAAAGAATTCAAAGCCGATGTTGAAAAGTAAAGTGGATACCAGATAAAGATATTGTAGTTCGATCAAGGAGGAGAATACACTTCTGATGCATTTAAAGTTTTCTATAGAGAGCATGGCATTCGACACCAATTTACACCAAAATACACACCTCATCTAAATAGCGTAGCTGAAAAAAGAAACTGCACAATCTTGAATGTATCAAGGAGCATGCTCAAAGACAAGAAGTTGCCTAAAGACTTTTTAGCTGAAGCAATATCAACAGCAGTATATCTGTTGAATTGATGTCCCACAAAAGTTGTACGAGATGTAACACCAAAAGAAGCTTGAAGCAAACATAAGCCTAGTGCCAATCATCTATATATATTTGGTTGTGTTACATACGTGCAGATTCCGAAGACAAAAAGGATCAAGTTGGATTACAAAAGACAAAAATGTATTTTTATCAGATAAGAAGACAAGACAATGGGGTATAAGTTATACAACTCTATTACAAAGAAGTAATCACGAGTCGCAATATTATTTTTGAAGAAGATAAAACTTGGAGTTGGGGCAATACAAAAGAAATTGAGAAAATCAATTTGATTTTTAAAGATAAAGAATCTCAGCAATTTCAACAACCAAGAACAAAATAAATGGATCCACAGACTCCCTTACCAGGGTCACTTACATCAGTAGGAGCATAACCAGCATCATCAGCATTATCTTCTAAAGACAGACCCAGAAAAACAAGAAACCTCAAAGAGCCATTTGAGGTTATTGAAGACCAAGAATAAGGTGATATGTTTGAATTATTTTATTTATTTGTTAACAGTAAGTCAATCTCTTTTGAAGAAGCAACAATAAATAAAAGATGGAAGAAAACAATGAATGAAGAAATAACTTCCATTGAAAAAAATAGCACATGAAAATTGATTGATCTTCCAGAAGGAAAGAAACTCATCGGAGTCAAATGGGTATACAAAAGCAAGAAAAATGTGAAAGGAGAAGTTTAGAGGTACAAAGCAAGACTTGTTGCTAAAGGCTACAAACAAAAAATTGGAATTGATTATGAAGAAGTATTTGCTTCTATTTCTCACATGGAAACTGTCAGATTGATGATCTCACTAGCTGCACAATACAGATAGAGGATTTATCAACTTTATGTCAAGACATATGATCAAGCTACGGATACTTTCACGAAACCTTTGAAGAATGAAGTGTTCATCAGAATGAAGTTCATGCTTGGTATGGTCAAGTTTAAGGGGGGATGTTAAAAGTGTAAACTTGACTCAAGACCTAGAAGCCTCCAGAGTTAAGAAGAAGCAACCATGGAAACTTAAAGATGAAGCATTTGAAGATTCAACTATGGAAGGTTGCAGTAGGAAGACTAGAAACTTTAGACAACTGAGAGTCAAAGTCGTGCTTGCTATAGTAGTCCACCATTGATGACCACAAGAAAACATCTTCAACCTTCTTGACACTTCATCTGAATAGTATAAATATAGGCATTGAGTTGTGTTTATAAAATATATGAATGAGAAAAATAGGGTAGGAGAAAAAGTGAGAGTGCTTTTTATTATTATTTGAAATTTTATATGAGTGATTTTTTATGAAAATTCATTGTGTTTTCTATATGCAACTGATAGAATAACTTGTTCTCTACCCAACAAATGGGATCTGAAATTAAAGAAAAAGCTGCGGGAAAGAGTTTCTTGCTTGAAGATTCTTCAACAACCTGATGAAGTTCTTAAGAGGCGATAGCAGGGGTTATCTATTTTGGTGGTGAGGGAGGCAGCAGTGAGGTAGGTGAAGAAGAAAAGAGAAAGAAGAAGCAAGAGAGTAAGGAAGAAAGAGGCGTTACTCGGCCATGGGATGGGTGAAGGTGAAGGTGAAGAAAGAAGAAAGAGGAGAAGGTAAGTTGGTGGCCGGCCATAGCCTGAAGAGAGAAAACTCTCTGCTTTTAATAACTTCTACTGACTACTGGCTTACAAAATGGGTTTCCTATGTCACATGAGATAAATGAAGAAAAGTGGCATAAGCCAGCAAAGTCCACCCGTTCTTTCAATTGGATTCCTCAGCCTGTGAAGCGTGAACCCATCTTCAACGCAATGGGTAATTTATTTTCCAAAAAATATTGTAGTGTGTTCTAATCAAAATTTCCATTGCATCTGTTTGTCATGAAAAATGATTTTATTGTCTTTTTCTGGGTCTGGTTGTTGTGGATCTATTATGAAGTGGGTATTGTCTTGGGTAGTATTGCTCTATTATTTGTTTTTGCTTTTCTTTTTTTGTCAATTTTTATAGGGCTTTCTTATGTTTTCCAATGTCTCTCTGTGAACGTCATTCGGTTGCTTTGGCTCACCTAGCTCCTACTAGCTTTGGTTACTCTCGTTTGTAGTTTTTTTGTGGTCTTTGATAGAGTTATGGTCTTTTCTGTTTTGGCTCCCCTGCTAGCTTCTGTTTGTAGTACTTTTGGAATCTAGCCTCTTGATTTTGCCTAATCGGTTGTCCTTTTAACTTTATAAGCATGCAATTCAAATTCAATTCCGTCTTGATGAACTTGCATAGTAGAAATACTAATAATTAGAAAAGATTCATATTAATATTTATTTTTTTTTTTCACTGTTGTGGTGGAACCTTTTTTTTTAACCTTTTCACAAAAATTGTCATCCTGATATGAAACTTCTCACAATCACAAATATTGTTATGAGTGTCGTATCCACACAGTTAATCTCTAGTGTATATATATACAAGGGGTGAAGGTAGACCTGTTCTCTTGTCACCAACATTCTTTAGATCAGCCGAGGTACTTGTGTAAGAGAAACCTACTCCGGCAGGTGAATCAAGAAAAAGCAAGTTGGCCTCTGTACAAGGGAAAAAGTAAAAGAATCGTGTAAGAAATTGAATATATATATATATATATATATGTATATGTATATGTTGCAAATTCTGAAGTCATGTATATATATACCTCTATTCCAGGCATAGGGACTGACGACGAGAGTCTTCCCATCAGGGTGTACCCGAAAAGGTCTAACTTCTTCTGAGGCTCCATAAGCAACGGATGAGCAACCAGGGCCACCATTAAGAAACAAAACAAGTGGCTTTGACATGGGGTTCCTGCTGGCTGGGGCCTCAATCAGCCAGTAAAATATGTTCCGGCCAAACAGCGGATCCACCGTGATGTAGCCGGAGTACTGAGAGAAGTCCACATTTGCTGGCTGCCCGGGCAGCTTGATGATCCTGTCCCTCTCTTGCTCTTCCCGATAGTCGCCGACGACTGTAAGAATAGCAACAGAAGATAGTAGAAGAGGAACAAAGACCAAAACACTTGTTAGAGAGCAAGTAGAGCTCTTGTAGGGTAACCCCATAATGGTAAGTCGAAGGAAAAACAAAAGCTTCTTGGGTAGTTTTGTGTTGTGCGCCGGATATGATTTTATATTCATCAGAGGGACCCACGTGACTTTCAGCGGACCCTGCTGAGAATGAAAAAATAAATAATAAAAACGTTACTAGAGCTTGTTTGGAACCTGACAGAGGAGAGGGGAGGGTAGGAAAAGGGCCAAAAAAGTAAAAAAAAATATTTTTTTTTTATATTTAGTTTTGTAAAGAAAATGAGAGAAAAATAATAAAAAAAGAGAGAGAGAAAGAGAGAGTGATTTAAAAAAAAAAAAAAAATTTCTTTTCTTTCCCACCTAGTTAGAATCAAACAAAGATAGGGAAGCAAATAGTGACTTTTTCCTTCCCTTTCTTTTCCTTCCCTAACTTTGAAACAAATTGTTATGGGGATAGAAGGGAAAAGAAGCGAAAAGAGAAAATAAAAGAAAATTAGTTTCTCTCTGATTACTCCAAAATATTGCGATTCATATTCGCTAGTGTGTAGTTGTGATGCAATAATAACTCGAAAATTCGAGATCGATCTACAGGGACTTGAATTAAGTCAACCTAATACGCAAAAATAACGATTCGTCTGTAAGAAACTAATAAACCTACCAAGGTGAAGTGATAATAAACCAAAAATTGATAAGTTGATAGATGAATATTAACTAAAACAGAAATATAAACTAGACTTGTGATTGATGAATGGAAGACTTGGAGTCAATTGGTCTACATGTCAATGTTCTTAGTGATTCATTAAGATTCTCTTTTTATAACTCAAACCATTGGCTTTGTCATAGCATTTGATTCGAAAGATGGAGCTTTAAACCCTACGCTCTTGATTCCCAAGCCTTGTTTTGCAATATCTTGCTTCAATGATTCATACCATCGATTCAAGTAACTCTAATCACAAACCCTAATTTGTGTATTACAACTCAAGAACATAGTTAAGAAGCTCTTGCTTTCAATAGATCAAGATCATGGAGAATCAACAACGTTTAATTTTAACGAAAGATTTAAACAGTTAAAACCATGGAATCTTAATGATTCACAAAAAATACATCAAATATCCATCACAATTGAACCCAGGGTTGGATTTAGTGAAACATCACTACTAAGAATATTTGTCAATTCATGATTGCAATTATTGAGAAATTCATAAAGATTGAATGAAAACCTTTACAAGCTTTCAAGACTCTTCAAAATATCCTTCAAAGTACTTCCAAAGTCGACCCCCCAGCTCTAGGGATTATTACAAGTATTTATATGCTAATCTAGAGTCCTAAACCAAAAAAGAAACTATAAAGTTTGAAGCTGGGCTGGGGCATCGTTCGGACGATGGTTTTAGTATAATTTTGGTTGTCTAAACGGTGAGATCTTCATCCTGGAAATCCTTTGTTGGCCGTCCGAACGGCATTCGAACTACTATCCTTTAATGTTCGAACGGTGTCCGAACTATTATTGCAAGTTCATAATCAACTCTCTGAATCATGACCCATCGTCCGAACGACGTCCGAACGACCTCTTCAGTTGCCAACTTCTACAAGCTTCTCTCCTTGCTGCAACTAACGTCTGAATGACGTCCGGACGATTGCATCAGTGACCTTGCTTTCAGCATCCTTCTTAGCTCCAATTCCTACAAAAATCATAACAAACTTAATTAGTACTAGAATATAACTAAAGAGATGTCTACAATCCTAAACTAAGGGCAACAAAGCACAATTTAAGGTCTTATAATTGTACTTTTGGAGCGCGATCACTCTCCTCGGTTTGCGTTTGCAAAGAAAAGAAAAGTAAAGTAGAGGGAAATAAAAGAGAGAAAGAGACAGATTGATTTCAAAAAAATCCTCATTTTTTCCTTCCCTTTCCCTTCCATTTCTCTTCCCTTCTCTTTTAGATAGAATCAAATAGGAAAAAGATAGAAAAATAGTAACTTCCTCTTCCTTTTCTTTTCCCAAGTTCCAAACAGCTCCAAAAAGAATACACATATAATACGTATAAAGTGCTCTAATTCAATAACTTATTGTACATTAATTTATGCAAAAGTTATTTAGTGCTTCTGGATAGTTGCGAAGTCAAGAAATTCATTCTATGAAGAACCCATTAATCAAAACCGTGATTACCCTACAAAATTGTAATCTCAATCCTTTAATTAGTGGATTGTTAGCTATAGTATATGAGTTATATTGCTTTGTTAGTTATAAAATGTACCTAAATTGCCTTATTGAACCTTGTGCGAGAAATGGAGCTAAAAGGATCAAAATAAAAACAGGTGTTTGTACGCCCAGCCTAGTCGTCGAACGGTCCCAGTGTTCGAACTACCATTCAAACGCAAGTTGGAAATTCAAAGAGCTCAGATTACCATTCGAATCAGGTTCGACAGAAAATGGGAGATTCACAAAAGTTGAAAATGCGTTCGAAGCTGTTTGATGGATGTTCGAACAGTGGTTGCCCTTGTTTCTACACAGCTATATAAGGCAGCTTTTGCCAAATTTGACAATCTAGTCTTTATTCCATACATTTCTAGATTAGATATAGAGTTTTTAGAGAGTATTGTAAAGATATAGAGTTTAGATTTTATTGTAATAGTTGAATTTCCTTGTAATCAAGTGCTTTAAACTTTAATTCAATGCAATTTCTTCTTGATTTAAGTAATTCTATTATGGAATCTAGTAGCTAAACCCTCTCTTGAATGCAATTGTGAAGAACAACTTAAGTTTCTCAAGCTTTCAATGTTGGTAATTTGGACTATAATAATTTATTTTCTATTAGTTTAATTCATTGTAATTGTACTTCAGATTTATTAAAAAACTTGGTTTCTTCCATAGATTTGGTAATTACTATGCACATCCTTAGGTTTGGTATAGAGATTACACAAGTGGATGGTAGGATTACACGATTCTCAAATTGAATTCAATTCTAAGGTCAAATTACAATGAATTCCTATTTCTATGGTCAAAATCCTCGGGATCAAGGAATGTAGTGTAATCCTTGATTTGAGTTATACAAATCTCCATTGAATGTTTGATGAGCTTGGTTGGTTAAATCAATTGTGTTCAAAACTTTTTATAATACCTTCGAATTTAGTTTTAATTGTTGAATTAGTGTAGCAATCACCATTTCTCAACATTAAAGGATTTTTGGTTTAATTTTAGGTTTAATTCTCTTTAATTATGATTCAATCTTGGGTAAGTTGTGTTTGTCAAGTGCTCATAACTTATATTTGGCTCGATCTTCGAAAGAATCGGCATCCGGTACTCACCGGGTTTATACTTCAATGACGATGCCCGTTCTCTTGCGAGAGCTTAGCATACAATATTTTAAGGAGCGATTCAAGTTTTGACGCCATTGCCAGGGATCGAACTCGGGTCACCCACGTGATAAGTGAAAATATTTAACACTATACTGCAACAACATTCTGCCCTCTGTACAATGCAGCCCACCAAGCTGCCACGTATTAAAATTGTGGTGTTAATTTACTTTTATGTTTGCTATATTTTTTGCCCCAATTATGCGATTACTTTATCAACAAAAACATACTCAATTGACTTCACCTAAGAAGTGATCTTCTCTAATCCCAAGTATATGGTTGGCGAAGTAGTATATTGATTTTACTCCAAAAGTGAAATTACTAGCTCCTAATTGGTTCCTTGTTAGCCTTACATTAGGATTATATATGTATTTTTATCCTTAATTCGTTACTAACTTACTTTTTTTTTTTTAATGTAAACAAGATTCCCAAATAAAAGAAGAGAAATTAGGCAGAAATCATTAAAGCCGAATTGGCATAAAGGCATTTGAATAGGCCGATAGGCCGTTAAAAAGGGTTAGCACTCGTTAGAAAGATCAGAGAGTATGTTTTCCCATTCGAATCAGGTCTGATAGCCGTTCGAAGCTTTCAAAGCCATGACAAACCCGTTAGCTACCCGTTCAAATGGCTGTTCGAAGGGGTTACGACTTTTTAATTTTATATTGCCTATTTAAAAGGGAATCAAGCCTAGAATCAGGGTTTTTTAATTCTTTTACGAACTTTAGAGTTTCCTTAAGAGTTTTTATAGTACTTTTGAGAGGTTTTGCGTTGTTCTTCATAGTTTTTCATTACTATGTAATCAAATTCAATTGGTTTCAATACATTTCAATACATATTTTGGGTATCTATAATGGCACCCCTCTTGGAAGGCCACTTTATTCTTTTTCCATCTCTCACAAAGCTATGGATACCCTTACTAGATAGGTCCCAAAGACACCTACTAGTAGGGATGTCAATGGACGGGAAAAAAGTAAAAATCTGACCGAACTCGCCTTGTTTGGGGCGAGGAAGGAGGATATGAAATGGGAATGGAGGTTTAAATGAAAATTCATGCAGGTATGGAGGCGGGGATGAACCAAGTTCCCCCCCCCCCCGGGCCCACTTCCCTCTCTTTTATAATTTTTAATTTTTTATATAAGCTGTTTTTATTTACTTTGCATTCACTTGCTTTGCTTAGGGTTCTCACTTCTCTCACATCCAACGGGACCAGCACAAGCGCCTCCACTTCTAGACCAGCTTCTCTCTCTCTCTCTCTCTCTCTCTCTCTCTCTCTCTCTCTCTCTCTCTCTCTCTCTCTCTCTCTCTCTCTCTCTCCCTCCCTCTACAAAATTCAAAGTGTCTTTGATTGTCATAGAATTTAGGGTTTTGTAACTTTCTTTCCTCAAAATTTAGGGCTAAGGTTTATAACTTTCTTGCGGAAGTGAACATCACTATCACAGAATTTAGGCCCCTTTCTCTAACCTTTGCCAAAGAGCTTAGATCTAAGGTTTTATTAGTTTGCTAGATCACTTGCTTAGGGTTAGGGCTAACCATCCAAGCCCCAACTCCAGCGGACCAGCACCTCCATTTCCAGGAACCAGGTTCTCTCTCTCTCTCTCTCTCTCTCTCTCTCTCTCTCTCTCTCTCTCTCTCTAGGATTGTTTGTTTTTCTTTGTGGCATGAAAACTTGTTGGTAGTCTTCATGCCTGAATTGGGTCATGGTTGTTTGATGTTTAATTGAATGCAAATTCTAGCTTGTATGAAGACCAAATTCTAGCTTTTTACAGCCTAGCTCCCCCACATGTAAACCAAAGGATTGGAATTCTTCTTGTCTATTTTCTTAAGCTCTTGTTTGAAAGCTGCAATTGCTGATGGAGTCATGTTGAAGGATTCCTTAATATTGTAGCACTTCTAGTTCTTTTCTTATTTATGTGAATGGATGCAATTCCTTGGTTATGAAGGTGGCCATGGGGACACCTGGTTTGTTATACTAAATAGTATAAATCTAATTTTAAAATTTAAGACAGTATCTACAAAACATCTTGGTGAATTTGTATTGTATATAAACAAGCTCTAATTGTTTGAGGATTGTTATTTGTGGAGAATATTTGCTTACTTTTAAGAATTTTAAGCTTCTTAGGAGTTAGGATGAAATAATAAAATGAACAATGAAATAAACTTACCTCTTTGCTTTGGCTTCACTAAAAAGTCATAAAAGTAGAAATTGAAAGTCACCAAATGGAATGAAGCAAGTAAAATATAGGTATACAATTGGTATGGAGTCTTCTTACTAAATTGTAATACTGATTTATATAATTCATTTTGTTACTTGAAATAATTCAATTAATTCAAACATAAGAATTTGAAGTAACTATGGCAAATGGGAAGGTGGTCTAATTAAGGGTTCAGATGCCTTGGAGAAGCTAGAACAGTGGATTGCTACTTTCGAGTTGGGTACTAATCCCTTCTTAATAGAATTTGGTTTTCAAAGTGTTCTTTTTGTCTAAATAGTAGAGTCCTTATCACACTAATAGAACAGAAGCTTATGAACTTTTTTTGTCCAGTAGAGGCATAGAATAAATGAGAAGTTCTATAATATGTAAGGTGTAGCTTTAGTGAGCATGTGGTTTGACCTAAATTAGATCTAAAAAAATCGTAAACTTATCTTCATCTTTGAGAATCTTGGTTGCACTTTCTTGTTTGAATTCCTTTTATATCATTGCATCCTTGTTTAGCAGAAAAATGGTTGTTTTTCTAAGTTCTGTATGTAGTTTAATATGAGATCATATTCCTTCATAAACCTTTTCTTCACGTTGAGAATATGACATTGTTGCCAATGAGTTCGATGAACCCTTTATTTTCAATTCCACTTTAATTTTTAGGTAATCAATGGCACAAGCAGAAAATAAAAGTGCAAGTTCTCTGCCTAGCGTATCTTAATCTCCGGCAACACCGACTGATAGTTGTAACCAAGTGCCAATTGATGTTGATGATCAGTCAATCAGTAAGGTTCCATTGGCACTTGGACCAACGAGTAGGCATAGATCATCTGTGTGGGCGGATTTCTTACGTAAAGAAGTTGATGGCAAGATCAAGTGTGAGTGTAAATATTGTAAAAGGTTACTTATTGGTGGTGCTAAGGCAGGAACTAGCCATTTGCATGATCACCTAAAGTCTTGCATCAGGAAAAGTCCAAAGATCTTTGCCAATATCTATTGAAAGGCAATATATCTAAGGTTGGTGCTAAGAAATAATTGGATAATTGGTAATTTGTTCAAGACGCTAGGAGGAAATCTGTTACCGAAATGGTCATTTTATATGAGTATCTGCTTAGTGTTGTTGATTATAGGGGTTTAGAAAATGTTCTAACACTCTTCAACCCATGTTCAAAATTCCTACCCAAAACAGCGCCAAAAACTATATTTTCAAAATTTATGATTTTGAAAGAGAGTAGACAATGAGATGATTGAAAAAAACAAAGGGTAGAGTTTCCATCACTACGGACTTGTAGTCTTCTAAGAATCAAAGGAAAGAATACATAGCTATCACCACACACTTCATAGATAATTCTTGGAACTTGCAAAGTCGGATCATAAGGTGCTAAATGTTCCGTATTATCACTTAGTATTTTGTTTGTGCTCTCAATAACTCTTTACTAAACTTTTTTTTTTTTCAATTATTTGTAGGTTTGTGTATGTGCGTTATCCGCACAACAAGAAAGTTCTTGGTAATTATTTGATGGATTGCTTCTTTGATTAGAACTTTAACATAAAATTAATGTCTTTGACGGTGGATAATTACACCACTAATGATGCAGTTGTGCCTCTTCTATTAGAAAAGCTTCTATTTGGTTCATTAGTATTACATGGGCAGTTCTTCCATATGCATTGTTGTGCACATATCCTCAACTTGATTGTTCAAGATGGATTAACTATGATTGGGGAAAGAATTGAAAGAATTTGTGATAGTGTTCACTTTTGGAAAGGATCAGACAAGAAACTCGAAAGGTTTGACGACGCAGCTCGTCAATTACAAATTTCAAGTACCAAGAAACTTGTGCTTGATTGTAAAACTTGATGGAACTCAACTTTTGAAATGCTTCAAACTGCTTTGATCTATAATGATATTTTTACTCAGTTGTCCTTTCAAGAGCCCCAATATAAGTGTCTTATGACAAATGAAGATTAGGAGATAGGAAGAGATATTCATGAGAGATTAGAATTATTTAGCAAAGCAACTGAATTATTTTCAAGAACAAAGTATCCTACAACAAATGCCTATTTTCCAACTATTTGTGGGATGAGAGTTGAGATATCCAAGTGGCTCCAAAGTGCAAACAATATGATAAAGCAAATGGCACTTAGTATGTTGGAAATTTTTAACAAATATTAGAGTGTCATAAATAGTATCATGGGAGTGGCAACTCTATAGGATCCAAGATACAAGTTGGGCATGTTGGAGTATTTTACAAAAAGATTTATGGAGACGATGAGTCTGAAAATGAACTGAAAATGATTAAGAATATTTGTTTTGAACTAATTACAGAATATGAAGGTAAGAAAGGAAGCAAGGAAGGATTTTAGCACCCTCCTCTTGAGCCAAATTTAGATGGTACTTCCAAATGTCCACTAATTGATGATCTTTATGATTTTGAGAAGTTTTTTCAAACAAAAGATGTGTATATTTTTTAGATACACATCTTAAATTCTATTTTTTTGTTCTCTTTTATGACAATGGTTGAAATGTTAAATAAGTAGATGGTTGTGTATACTTTTTAGATACACTGGAGAGTAGAAACTATTTTTTTCATTTCTTAAAACTATTTTATTTGCACTCAATATGAGGTGAACTATAACGTTTCTATTTTCTGGGGTGATTAAGGTTGATTGAGTTGTAATGGTTTAATTGAACTGTGTAGAACGTGTGTTCAATATGCATGTATATATTTACATAAGTTTCCTCTAGCCTGAAATGGTCAAAGCTAATTTGGAAATGTGAAATGAGAGAAAGGAAGAAGCAGTTATGTGTACAAGCTTGGAGAAGCAGACGGTTATGTGTACAAACTTTATGATCATTTCATTCTTTGCATATAATATAAGGTTCATATATAATTCTAATGCCATTGATGTTCGTATATGGACAAAGGCAACACCTAAAACCTTGATGCGGATGATGGTCATTCTTGGATTGACTTTGTATCACCCAAAGAGCCACTTAGAGGTATTTATTTCTTTTTGGTTTACAATGAGCTTAGCAATATTTATTATTCATACTATATAAGAAGAATCTCAAGTATATTGGTTTGTGTTGAAAGTTTTGATAGGTATCACCTAAGGATCATGAAAGTTTTTATGCGTATTGAAGATTCTTTGATCATTTGGCTTGTGCTGAATCAAAGAATTATAGTTTCAAGGCAGTCAGTCTGATTCCTTACTATTTTTTTCCATGAAATTTCAATCAGTTTCTGATGCTTCTTGCTTTTCAAAGTAAAAAGCTCTGTGGTTTGCCTTACATTGCATCCAATGTTTCTTGTCTCCTAGGAAGTCCTACATTGTGTTGACATGCTTATGTTCTTAACTAAAAGAGGTGTTCACTTGAAAATGTCCCAACCCAGTGAGCCAAAAAACAAACAGAGGACAATTTCTAGGAAATTTCCCACCTTTCACCTTAAGGGAGGTGTTACAGTACTCTCCGTGGAAAAAGAGACGTGCCTCCACATTGCTAACCAGGATTCTGAATGGGTGGTAGACACAGCAGCCTCCTACCACGCCACTCCCCATAGCAAGTTCTTCACGACGTACAAAGCTGGAGACTTTGGTACTATGAGAATAGGAAACACCACTTCATCAAAGATTGTGGGAATTGGTGATGTTCGAATCCAGACAAACAATGGCTACACGATGGTGTTGAAAGACATTAGACATGTGCCTAACCTCCGGCTCAATCTTATTTATGGGATAGCCCTTGATCAATAGGGTTATGACAACCGCTTCAGGAATAACACTTGAAAGCTATCAAAAGGTGCCCTGTTTGTCGCTCGGGGGCATATTTTTCGCGCACTGTACAGAACTCATGTGAAGGTTTGTTCAAACAGCCTGAATACAGTTGAAGACAAAGCATCACCAAATCTATAACACAAGAGACTCGGCCACATGGGAAAGAAAGGTTTGCTCACGCTGGTGAAGAAGATTCTCATTCCAGCAAACAAAGAGATTGCACTAAAACCCTGTGAGCATTGCCTGTTTGGCAAGCAACATCGAGTCTCGTTTAGTTCCTCCACACAAAAAAGATCAGAGTTATTGAGTTTGGTACACTTTAAAGTTTGTGGTCCTATTGAAGAGGAGTCATTAGGCAGTAACAAGTATTTTGTTACGTTCCTAAATGATGCTTCACGGAAGATGTAAGTGTATTTTCTAAAGACCAAGGATCAAGTACTTGAGTACTTCAAGATCTTCCACACCATGGTGGAAAGGGAGACTGGCAAGAAATTAAAGTGCCTCCGGACAGACAATAGAGGCGAGTACACATCTAAGAAGTTCAAGGCATACTGCTCAAAACGCAATATCCGTCATGAGAAGATGGTCCCACGCACCCCACAGCACAATGGAGTAGTCGAAAGGATGAACCGGACCATTGTGGAAAGAACCCGATGTACGCTCAGTATGGCTAATTTGCCAAAGCCATTCTGGGATGAAGCTGTTCTTGTTGCCTGCTACCTGATCAACAAATCACCGTCAGTGCCATTGAAGTTTGAAATTCTAGAGATGGTGTGGACTGGCAAGAAGAATGTCTTATACTCTCACCTAATAGTGTTTGGGTGTAAAGCTTTTACACGCGTATCCAAGGAACAGAGACAGAAGCTCGCATCAAGTCCATTCCATGCATCTTCATTGGTTATGGAGATAAAGAGTATGGACCCAAACTATGGGATCCAGCAACAAAGAATGTCATCAGAAGTAGGGACGTCGTGTTCCAAGAAAACCAGTTTTCTGAAGAACCAACTAAATCCAGTGGTTCCAGTTCCCGTGCTCCTGACATAACTCCAGATCCAGCACCAGTCTAGCTCACCACAAATATTAGAATGGAGGAGGCAATTCCAGAAGATGAAGAAGAAGAGGGTATTAAGCAAAGGGAGCAACAACCCCCTCCACCAGAAGTAGAAGAACTTTTACAGCCAATTGGTGAAGTACCTCCCCAGATTAACGAGCCTCAGCCAAGGAGATCTGCGAGAGGCCATGTCTTGATTCCGTCGACCAGATATCTGAAATTAGACTACAACATGCTCACTGATGAGGGGAGCCAAAGGACTTTAATGAAGCACAGACCCATCTAGACACAAGCTAGTGGATACAAGCGATGCAAGAATAGATGAGTTCCTTATAGAAAAATTAGACGTATGATCTGGTAAGGCTTCCCAAAGGAAAAAAAGCCTTGAGGAATATGTGGGTTTACAAGCTAAAGAAAGATGATAGTGGAAAGCTAGTCAAGCACAAGGCTCAATTGGTCGTCAAAGAATTCCAACAGAAGAAAAGAGTTGACTTTAACGCGATTTTTTCATTACTAGTGAAGATAACCTCAATTCGAGTTATATTCGGATTGGTAGCCAACCTGAACTTTGAGCTTGAACAGATAGATGTCAAGACAGCTTTTCTCCATGGAGATCTGAAGGAAGAGATCTACATGAAACAACTAGAAAGGTTTAAAGCTTTTGGGAAAGAACACTTAGTCTGCAAATTGAAGAAGAGTCTCTACAGCCTGAAGAAAGTGCCGAGACAATGGTACAAGAAGTTTGACTCATTCATGGTGGGTCATGGGTACAAGAAGACTGCTGTAGACCAGTGCGTGTATATTCAGAGATTCTCGGATGGTAGCTTTGTGTCACTCCTTCTCTATGTTGATGACATACTGATCATTGGACAGGATGTTGTCAAGAATAACAAGCTAAAGAGGGAGTTATCTCAAGCCTTTTAATATGAAGAACTTAGGCCCTGCTCAACAGATTTTGGGCATGCAGATTGTTTATGATAAGAAAGCCAAGAAGTTGTGGCTATCACAAGAAAAGTACGTTGAACGGGTGATCAGAAGGTTCAATATGGAAAATGCCAAGCTAGTCAATACTCCACTGGCTAATCACTTCAAACTGAGCAAGAGTTCATGCCCCTTTCTTGAAGACTGAGATGTAAAAAATGGCAACAGTACCCAACTCTTCAGCAGTAGGCCGCCTAATATATGCAATGGCGTGTACAAGGCCAGATACTACTTATGTTGTAAGCATTGTGAGCAGATTTCTCTCCAACCCGAGAAAAGAGCATTGGAAAGCAATCAAATGGATTCTCAGGTACCTAAAGGGTACATTTAAGTTATGCTTGTGCTTTGGGGGAGCTAAACTAGTCTTGGAAGGCTATACAGATTCAGAGATGGCCAGTGATTTTGATGGTAGAAAATCTACATCAAGATTACTTTACACCTTCGCAGAAGGAACTGTATTATGGCAGTCCAAACTACAGAAGTGTGCAACTTTATCTACAACAGAGGCAGAATATATCGCCGCAGCAGAAGCTGGGAATGAAATGTTGTGGGTAAAGTGGTTTCTCCAAGAACTAGGAATCAAGCAAAAAGAATACAAGGTGCATTGTGATAGTCAGAATGCTTTGAATTTGAGCAAAAATTCAATGTACCATTCCCGTACCAAGCACATTGATATTCGCTATCATTGGATACGCGAGGTGATGGATCAACAGTTTTTTAAGCTTGAGAAGATTCACACAAAAGAGAATCCAGCAGACATGTTGACAAATGTGGTTACTCGTGAGAAGCGCAAGCTATGTAGAGACATAGCCAGAATGGACGCCAACTGAAAGACGTCGGATTGCATTCTCCTCTAATGGGTATAAAGGAGGAGAATTGATGGGTTCATACCCGCCAACCGCCAGACCTTCGAGAAGGCCGGCCACCCACCTACCGTATCCACATACTATGGTTATTGAAGGTCAAAGTCAAGCCTGCTGACCATGGAAGTCATGAATGGCATGCCACCAACCATGAATGTTTTCTCACTTGATTTGTCAAGAATATGTAGCTCCTCCCTCCCCTATAAATAGAGGGTTGAGGTGAGGGATAATTAAGCAAGAGCAAGAGCAAATAAGTAAGTTAGAGAGTTTTTTGGTGGTGAGAGTTGTAGCTAAGTTGAGTTGAGAGAGTCGTTGTTGAGTCAAGGTTGATCCTTGTTGACTCAAGGTTAATTCCCATGTTGATTTTGATGATAACCAAACCTTGTGTTATTTTACTAATGAATCTACTTAGTGCGCAGATTAACAAAGTTCATAACTTAGACTTAAAGTTAAATCTTAAGTCTAATACATGTCAAAGAGTATGCACAACAAGTTCAAGAAGTAAGCAATGAATTCAAAGAGCTATGCAATGAACCAAACAGAGGATTGTCGCCTATCTCTACTTCAAACATATGTTCCACACTCGAAGAGATTGAAGGTGTTCAATTAAAGCTTCTTTCAAGTATGTATAGTTTCAATGAAGATTGATTTGCACTAGACTAAAGACTTCATCAGAATATGCCAAGATCAATCGAGGAGGTGCAATACTCAGTTGAAGATGTATTGTCTGTTAAAGAGATTGTAAATGCCTCAAGAGATTATTACATCTAGTATACAAAGATCAATTTCAGATTATGTGATTGAAGTTGCTCACAATAAATATTTGATCTCTACATGGAATCCAAGTGAAGAATTCTTCTACAGTGTAAAGAATCAATGAAGATTAGATGTGTGAAGAGATTTCAACAAGTCTACAAGAGTCTCATTGAAGTGATCTTTAATGAAGAATGAAGAATTACTAACAAAGAGAGGAAATCAGAAATGAAGCATTGTGAAGCTCTACGTAGTTGAAGAAGCTTTGAAAATGAAGAAGAAAAGATGAACATTGATCTAGTAAAGCTTTAATTGTTTGAGATTCAAGAAGAAGATCAATATCCAATGATTGATTCAATCCAAATTGAATAAAAGTTAACTCTGATGAGTTAAGAAGATTTGATTGATCATCATACCCCAAAGACATACTCTTTGAAGATCTTATACCTATGCTAAGATGATCTGAATCATTGGAAGATAGAATACTAAATTCTGGGCAATGAGGGAACTCATGGAAATGAGGAGTCACCTGCTGATTACAAACGTAAAAGGTCTGAAGATAAAATGGGCAATGAGAGGACTCATGAAAGTAAGGTGTCGCCTCTTGCACACAGAAGCAAAAAGGCATGAAGACAAACTGGACAATGAGGGGACTCATGGAAATGAAGTGTCGCCTCTTGAACACAGAAGCAAAAAGCCTAGAAATCAAATAGATAATGAGTGGACTCATTATCATGAAGTGTCGCCTCATGGAGTCAGAAGTAAAAGACTTGAAGATAATATGATCAATGAGCGGACACCTGAAGATGAAGTGTCGCCTCATAACAGCAGAAGCCGAAGATGTGAAGACAGAATGAACAGAGAATCGCCTCATCGACATGAAGAGGGGACTCATGAACTCAGTGAACATCGTCTGGTAAATGCAGAAGCAGGAAGTGTCGACTCCACAGACCTAGAGCCAACTCCCTCTAATATAACGGCTATTTTTCTTAACGTTATAACAGACTGGACGTGCAGTTATGATACCTAACCACCTCCAACGGATGGAATCAATGCAAGGGTATATATACCAGCCTCCAACTGCATTTATACATAAGAATTAAGAGGAAGAAACAACAAGAGACAAGAATCACTGATCAACCTGATATTCCTGAACATTCTTCCTGTTTAATTCTTGAGTGAGCTTTGATTGTAAATCTACTCTTGCTAGAGAGTTTGTTTGTTACTTGTATATTCATATACACTTGTAATTGAGAGTTTAGAGAGTTCTCTTGTGTGAAGCAAAACTCTTGTAAGTTTAAGTGGAGCTTGGACAAAACCACTTGGGGATTGAAAAGCTTGATGAAGAGTTCTTTATAGAGTGAGCTGAGCACTTTGTCAATCAGCAGCCCATCGTGTAATAGGTGATTACATAGTGGAAGAAGACTTCAAGGAGGTCTTGGGGTGAGGACGTAGACCACGGTTTGTGGTTGAACCTCGGTAAATCTGTGTCTCTTTTCTATTACTCTGTTTTCTTTGCTTCTACTGATAACATTGCATTGCACAAAGATTTATCTCTGCTATATTGTTTAGATTAGTTTTGATTAATCTTAACTTGTATTAATCTTCGAAAAACCCAATTCACCCCCCTCTTGGGTTGCCTTTTGGACCAACAGCCGTGACTCCTCCTCCTCTTCTATTTTTTTCCTCTCTATATAGTGAAATTCTTTCTCCAATTCATTGGTGTGTGAGTATATATTTGATTTCTAGCACAACAACTAGTATCAAAGCAAGGCTAGAGTCGTCGGAGTAATTTTTTGCTAATTTTTGCTCACTGCACAGAAATCAAAGTTGTTGAAATCATGTTTCAATCACAGCAGTGTGTTCGTCTCGTCGATACGAGTTCAACGACTCAAACCACGTTGAAAACAGAGTTAAAACAAGCCCGTACGAGCTGGTCAAAGTTTTGTTCCAGCGAGTCCACACCGGCGATGTACCAGCGCCAGAGAAGAAGGCTAACATCATCGTTGATGTCAACACTGCCACGTCGTCGCCTTGTCAGCCGCCACGTCATCACTCAGTCAGCTACCACATCATCAAACTTTTAAAAATTATAGTTTAGCCCCATAAGTTTTAAAAAATTATAGTTCTACACTAGAATTTTCTTAAAATTACAGTTCAGCCCCAAAACTTTTTTAAAAATTACAATTTGACCCTTGAAAAAAACTATAATTTTCAATTAAGCCCTTGTTGAGGTTTTTGCCATTCCAGACACAGCCGTGCACTCTATTTTGACAAATTCTACTTCTATAGTACTGTACATGCCAATTGAAGAGTAAATTCATGGAGAAGCCATCAACATCAACCTCAAGAGCTATAATCATGCTCACTTCTTCAAACTATGCTATTTGGCAGCCTCGAATGAAGGACTACTTAAACTGTCGGGATTTATTTGATTCCTTAGATGAAGTGGGGGGAAAACAGACGAACACAATGGAAGTCGAGTGGGGAAAGAAAAACAAGAAAACTATTGGTCTAATCAGACAATGAATCGACCATAGTGTATTCCACCATGTTGCCTAAAAGACAGATGTATACACTCTCTGGACGAAACTAGAGAATATGTTTCAAGCCAAAATCACTTGAAACAAACCTCACTTGATGAAGTGATTTGTCAACTTGAAGTTAAAGAGTGGTACGTCAATTACTGAGCACACTAGTCAATTTCATAACTACGTAAACTAGCTTGCAGCCATGGAACTGTTGCGAGATGATGAAGAGCAAGCCCTCTTACTTTTTAATTCTCTACCAGAAAGTTGGGAGACGTTAGTGGTGTCCCTCAATAACTTAGCTCCAAATGGCAAACACATCATGGCAATGGTCAAGGATGCCCTATTCAATGAAGAAGCTAAACGGAAGGAAACTGACATGGAGCAATCATATGCCCTCGCTACAGAAAGCAGGGGAAGGCCTTAGGAAGATAACAGAGGTCGAGGTAGAGGCCGAGGCAGAGGCAGAGGCAGAGGTAGAGGAAGAGGCAGAAGAAGAAGCAGAGGAAGGTCACAGGATCCTGGCAGATCTAGTGACGAACATAGCAAGTTTACCTGCTATCATTGTGGCATTGAAGGTCACATGAAGAAGAACTGTCTCAAATTAAAAAGGGAGCAAGGTCAAGGAAATCACCAACGCAACAAGGAAGATGGTGACACCTTAGTCACCATTAAGGGAGATGTTGCAATACTCTCCATGAAAGAAGAGACGTGCCTCTTTTTTTGCCAGCCACAATTCTGAATTGGTGGTAGACACAACAGCCTCCTACCACGCCACTCCCCACAACGAGTTCTTCACGACATGCAAAGCTGGAGACTTTGGTACTGTGAGAATAGGGAACACTAATTCATCAAAGATTTTGGAAATTGGTGATGTTCGAATCCAGACAAACAATGGCTGCACGATGGTGTTAAAAGACGCCAGACACGTTCCCGACCTCCGGCTCAATCTTATTTCTGGGATAGCCTTTAATCAATAGGGTTATGACAACTACTTCAGCAATGGCATTTAGAAGCTGTCGAAAGGTGCCCTGGTTGTCGCCCGAGGGCATATTTGTGGCACGCTATACAGAATCCATGTGAAGGTTTGTTCAGATAACCTCAATACAGTTGAAGACGAGGCGTCACCAAATCTGTAGCACAAAAGACTCGACCACATGGGAGAGAAAGGGTTGTTCACGCTGGTGAAGAAGGCTCTCATTCCAGTAAACAAGGAGATTGCACTGAACCCCTACAAGCATTACCTGTTTAGCAAGCAACATCGAGTCTCGTTCAGTTCCTCCACACGAAGAAGATCAAAGTTATTGAGTTTGGTACACTCTGACGTTTGTGGTCCCATTAAAGAGGAGTCATTGGGTGGTAACAGGTATTTTGTTACCTTCATAGATGATGTTTCACGGAAGATGTGGGTGTATTTTCTAAAAATCAAGGATCAAGTACTCGAGTACTTCAAGATCTTCCACGCCATGGTGGAAAAGGAGACTGGCAAGAAGTTGAAGTGCCTCCGGACAAACAATGGAGGCGAGTATACGTCCAAGGAGTTCAAGGCATACTGCTTAGAACGTGGTATCCGCCAGGAGAAAATGGTCCCACGCACCCCACAGCATAATAGCCAAAAGGATGAACCAAACCAATGTGGAAAGAACCCGGTGTATGCTCAGTATGGCTAATTTGCCAAAGCCATTCTTGGGTGAAGCTATTCGTACTGCCTGCTACCCAATCAACAAAACACCATCAGTGTCATTAAAGTTCGAAATTCCAGAGATGGTGTGGACTGGCAAGAAGGATGTCTCCTACTCTCACCTGAGAATGATTGGGTGCAAGGCTTTTGCACACGCATCCAAGGAGCAGAGACAGAAGCTCAACATGAAGTCCATTCCATGCATCTTCATTGGTTATGGAGATAAAGAGTATGGACACAAACTATGGGATCCAGCAACAAAGAATGTCATCAGAAGTAGGGACGTTGTGTTCCAAGAGAACCAGTTTTCTGAAGAACCAACTAACTCCAGTGGTTCCAGTTCCCGTGCTCCTAACACAACTCCAGATCCAGCACCAATCCAGCTCACTACAGATACTAGAATGCAAGAGGCAATTTCAGAAGATGAAGAAGAAAAAAGTGTTGAGTAGGGGCAGTAATAACCCCCTCCACCAGAAGTAGAAGAACTTCTACAACCAATTGGTGAAGTACCTCCCCAGATTGATAACCCTCAGCTAAGGAGATCTACAAAAGGCCATATCCTGATTCCGTCGACCATATATCTGAAATCAGATTACGTCATGCTCACTGATGAAAAGGAGCCAGAGGACTTTAATAAAGCATAGACCTATCCAAATAATGGCAAGTGGATACAAGCCATGCAAGAAAAGATGAGTTCCTTGTAGAAAAATCAGACATATGATCTAGTAAGGCTTCCCAAACACAGAAAAACCTTGAGACAAGTTAAAAAAAGATGATAGTGGAAAGCTAGTCAAGCACAAGGCTCGGTTGGTCGTTAAAGGATTCCAATAGAAGAAAGGAGTTTACTTTGTCGAGATTTTCTCACCAGCAGTGAAGATAACCTTAATTCGAGTTATAATTGGATTGGTAGCCAGCCTGAACTTAGAGCTTGAACAGATGGATATCAAAACAAATTTTCTCCACGAAGATCTGAAGGAAGAGATCTACATGAAGCAGGCAAAATGGTTTGAAACTCTTAGGAAAAAACACTTAGTCTGCAAGTTGAAGAAGAGACGAGTCTATGTGGCCTGAAGCAAGCACCGAGACAATGGTACAAGAAGTTTGACTCATTCATGGTGGGTTATGGGTACAAGAGGACTGCTGCAAAACAATACTTGTACATTCAGAGATTCTCAAATGGTAGCTTCATGATACTTCTTCTCTATGTTGATGACATGCTGATTATTGGACAAGATGCTGCCAAGATTAGCATGCTGAAGAATGAGTTATCTTAAGCCTTTTGATATGAAGGACTTTGGCCCTAATCAGCAGATTTTGGGCATGCAGATTGTTCGTGATAAGAAAGCCAAGAAGTTGTGGCTATCACAAGAAAAGTACGTTGAACGGGTGATCAGAAGGTTCAATATAAGAAATGCCAAGCCAGTCAATACTCTGTTGGCTAATCACTTCAAGCTGAGCAAGAGTTCATGCCCCTCCTCGAAGACTGAGATGAAAGAAATGGCAACAGTACCTTACTTTTCAACAGTAGGCAGCCTGATGTATGCAATGGTGTGCACAATGCCAGATATTACTCACGTTGTAGGCATTATGAGCAAATTTCTCTCCAACCCTGGAAAAGAGCATTGAGAAGCAGTCAAATGGATTCTTAGGTACCTAAAGGGTACATCAAAGTTATGCTTGTGTTTTAGGGGAGCTGAACCAGTCTTGGAAGGCTATAGAAATTCAGATATGGCTGATGATCTTGATGGTAGGAAATCTACATCAGGATTCCTTTACACCTTCACATGAGGAGCTGTATCATAGCAGTCCAAACTGAGAAAGTGTGTGGCTTTATCTACAACGGAGGCAGAATATATCACCACAGCGGAAGCTGGGAAGGAAATATTTTGGATGAAGCGGTCTCTCCAAGAACTAGGAATCAGACAGAAGAAATACAAGGTGCACTGTGACAGTTAGAGTGCTCTAGATTTGAACAAAAATTCAATACATCATTCCCGTACCAAGCAAATTGATATTCGCTATCATTAGATATGCGAGATGATGGATCAATAGTTGTTGAAACTTGAGAAGATTCACACAAAAGAGAATCCAGCAGACATGTTAACAAGGGTGCTTACTTGTGAGAAGCTCGAATTATGTAGAGACATAGCCGAAATGGAAGCCAAATGAAGGACATCAGATTGTGTTCTCCTCTAATGGATATGAAGGGGAAGAATTGATGGGTTAGCATGCCACCAACCCTGAATATATTTCCACTTGATTGTCAAGAATTTACAGCTCCTCCCTCCCCTATAAATAGAAGGTTGAGGTGAGGGATAATTAAGCAAGAGCAAGAGAAAGCAAGCAAGTTAGAGAGTTTTTTTGTGGTAAAAGTTGTAGTTGAGTTAAGAGAGCCATGACTTCTCCTCCTCCTCTATTTTTTTCCTCTCTATATAGTGAAATTTTTTCTCCAATTCATTGGTGTGTGAGTGTGTATTTGATTTCTGGCACAATAGTTTTCCATTACAGTGTTTTTGAAGTTTTCTTTCTGCTTTTACTTTTTCTTAAATGAAAAAAACTTCTTTGATACGAAGTGATATAGATAGATCATCCAGAATTTAGAAAACAATTCAAAGCTGTTCCTTAAAATGGGCTGTTTCGGAATACTTTTCCCAAAATAATGTGGAAATAGTTTACCAAGCTAGTTTTCTATATCAATAGTAGTTTTTTTTTTTTTTTCTCTTCGAGATCATTGCTTAGACAGTTTATTTGGTGCAAACTATGCTGCTTCTTTGATGTTAGCAATGATTTGTTTTAGTTTTGATAGTCAGTTATTCCATTTTCTCTATAAAAAAAATTATAGGTTTTTTGACTGGCTTTGGGCTTGGGTTTGGGTTGGTAGCGGGGGTAGAGTTGTACTTGTGGAGGCAGTGATGGAGGTGAATTTTTTAGGTAGAGGAGCTAATGGAGATCCCAATCTCTGCCCTACCCCGGTCCATTGTCATCCCTACCTACTAGACCCATGTATCAAGAGAGAGACCATTGCTTTGTAAGAGGCATAGTTATCAGAACCGAACTGAATCGGTCGATTCAATCGGTTAAACCAGGAATCGAACTTTAACTAGTACGATTTAATTAATTTACCAAAAATATTATTGAACCAGTCGGTCTATAGTGAACCGGACGATTTTTTTAAAAAGTCAAAATGACACAAATCAATCATGATTTAAACCCTTTCCTTTTTCAGAAAAATGTCTTTTTGAATCTTTTGATAGAAAATAGAATCAAAAAGTAAAAACTTTTAAATTAAAACCCAAAAAAGGAAAAAAGAAAAAGAAAGAAAAGAGAAGAAAGCAAAAAAAAAAAAAGGACGAGAAAAATAATGCATGTTTTTCTCTTTCTTACTTAGTGTTATTTTCTTATTTTAAATTTTTTCAATATGCTTTTAAAATTATAGTTAGATCTATCAATATATGTATTATAAAAGAGTAATTAAAATGTAGAAACTACAAACTAAAATCAAAAATAGGAAAAATAAAGATAAGAAAGACGACGGTATGGGAAGAAAAAAAAAAGATAATAATGCACATTATTTTCTCAATAATTCACATTAATGTAAAGTTTTACGTCATTTCCTTTAAAAATAAAAATACCAATAAGCATTAAATTAAAAATATTAAGTTGCGAGAAAAGTCTTCTTGAATGTTTTTATAATGATTTATTTTATACACTTTCTTATAAGTATTTATTTTTGTATTTGTTTTGAGTTATTGTATGAAAGTGAGTCTCATTTAACTCATTGATAATTTTTTTAAGTATTATTTTTATTTAAATGTATTTTTATTATTTATTTATTATAAAACTAGTTGAACCGATTAAATCCCGATTAAAGTGAACCGTTGAACCAGTACCTTGACCGATTTAATCACCGATTCGGTTTTGATAATTATAGCAAGAGGTGAAATAAAAGTAACATGATACTCCAAAAGCACCATATAATTTCTCCACTTTATGATAAAAAAAATAATTTCCCCTTAAAATTCACACGTTATTAGATGTCTATTCTCTTTTTCTTTTATCAAGAAAAGAAGAAACATGTTAGACTTCTAATGCACAACACTCAGTCTGCTTGGATCAGTTTTTTTCTTTTATTTTTACCTACTTTTTAGTTTTTTCTTTTTTATTAGCTTTCTTATTGAAATTTCAATTTTTTTTTAATTTGTTAAATTCAATATTGTATTTTTTATAGGCTTTAGTTTATGTTTTTTGGCTTTTAAATTTCAAATTAAAATTTAAAGTTAGTAAAATAGAAGAAAAAAATGGATAAAAAAACACTGATCCAAACGAACTATGCTCAAAACATGAACATGTACAGGTGACCAAAGAAATACATACCTAACTTGTTGCCAAAAGATGTGTTTGGATGCAATTTTTTTAAAAGCCTATGGCTTAAATTTGTGACTTTTTAAATTTGTGTTTGGCTCTCTCTTAAAAAAGTCACTTTTAAAACTATCTTAAACTTTGAAAAGTTATTTAAAAAAGAAACTCAGACTTTTGGGTTTTAACTTTTTAAACTGCAATCCAAAGTCCAACCATGCCCAAAATACAAAGATTAACACACATAGCATTACACAAGACTTAATTACACGTTTATATCTAAAGATTATCTATCCACTTTGATCCAGATGAGACGTAGTCCCTGTTGGTAGAATTTAAATTTAGTTTTTTTATTTTTTTTTTATTTATAAACAAAAAAAATTAACTTTTTTTTTTCACTTATAAACTGAAAAAAAACTTAAAACAATCTGTAAGGTTCTTTATTACTTGAAAAAAAAATAAAAAAACAGAAACAAAAGAGAAAGATAATAGCGGAAACACACTAAAAAATGTGAACCACGAGTAGTGGTAGTTTGAAAATCTGACCAAACAAAGTGGTTAAAAAGGCGTGGCCCAGCACCACCGCTCACAACTTGTGGCTCCGCCGCATGCACTGCCGGCCGATATCCTTGATGCCTCCTGTCCTGTCTCCATCGAACAAACGGGAAGAAAGGGGTACCCCCTATCCTGTCTCCTGTCTCCATCAAAACCTGTCTCCATCAAAACAAACTGGAAACAAAGGATGCCTCCCTTCCCGTCCCCATCAAAACAAATAGGGGAAAAAAAAACCGGCTGCGTAGATATGGTGAGTTTGAAACTAGATAGCTCTTGGAAATTGGGGTACAAAAGACTTATTATTCCTAAATCTCTTAGTTCTGGTAAGATGGTAAGAATTTTATTTTTTATGAATCTTTTAGTTTTATTGTGAATGATATCCTTTTAATTAGATTAAGAAGGAAATTAGTTAAAATATACGTAAATTGATCGGCCTACTCCTAACTATATACATGACAAAAAAAATTACATATAGAAGTTTCGTACAAATTTTTATATATAATTACATATTTTTTTGTAGTCTTTATTTTAAAAAAAACAAAGCATTCATTACTTAGGATTACAATTTTAAAAATATTGCTGCCAAATCATTTTGTTAGAGTTCTTTATATAAAAATTCTACAATAATAGAATTTTTCATAAGAATAATGTTAAACAACTAAAACTATATTTACATAAATTATTGCTCATGTGGCTGCTACTAGAGTGATGCAATCTTTCTCTTGCTTGTGTTTACTCATCTGTTTTGGTTTCTAGAAAAACTTTTATTAATACCTTTGAATAACGCACAAAAAATATATACAAATTATTGGCTAAATAATGCATTATTACTTTATCACTTTGAAATAAACTATCCATCAAAATGACTTTTAATTACAAAAATATTATTAACATATCATTTTAGTAGATAATTCTACATAAAAATTTTATAACATAATTTTTCTTAAATTAAAGTACCCCCACCAAAATTAGATTATAATACTAAAGCAACCGTTATTTCATCAAGATATAAGATGGTGGCACTCAAAATAATAAATATATAAATAAGATTTCTTTTATCTAAATGTATAGTAATGAAAATGCGAGGAGAAAATACGATGACTATAGGACTTTTGCCACCAAAATACAACCAATCATGTTTACATCAGCATGTTGTCATCTTCCACCATTACGCATTCTTAGCTTTAATTTGCCATGTGGATGCATCCAAGACACCTGGCAGCATCCAATAAAGCAGATGCTGCTTGTAGCAACATGATTAAGGGTGGAAAAAAGAATCTAAAAATTTGGTACTCGGTCTAAAAGAGATAAACCCAATCATTTTGGTTCGTTTATCGAGTTCATATTTTTTTAAACTTTGAATCGAATTGATCAAGCACAAAAATTAAACTGAGATCCGACCTGATATTATATTTATTAATAAAGTTTATGTTGGAAATATTTTCAATATATATATATGTTTTTAATTAGGTATTTTTAGTTAAAGTTTTTAAATATTGGAGAGATGCAATCTACACCATTAAAGTGTAAAGGTGTGATCGAATGGCCACATTTAAATGTGGAAATGGTGGTTAGAATATTTGAATTTTAATGGACACACCTATTCCAAATAGACACATTTGAGTCTATATAATGGTAATCTTATTAGACCATTAGAGGTGGTTATGATAGATGTTCCTATGCATCAATTCCTCTTTGTTTTATTTTTTCATTGCTAGAATTTGTTTACTGCAGAAACAGAATTCTAGATTCTTGGCAGACTTGCAAAATCTGAAGGTATTCGGTTCTGACTTCGTTTGTGCAAAACGCAGTTAGATTACAGATTATTCTGGGTTTCATTGTATCTTGGAGGCGATTCGCTATTAACCCGGTGCACACCAGATTTACTGAATTGGTGGGGGCGAATAACGTCTTAGGGAAAGCGATATTTTATCGTGCCTTGAAGCAATCGTTCATCATCTTCTTCTTCTATAGAAATTTGCATCAACAGTTTATATATATTTTATATATGCCTTTAAATCATGATTATTATTAATTTATATTTGTATGTGGTTTTATTATTTTTAAAAAAAATTAGGATACAAAATTAATCTTATTTTAAAATTTCTTAATAAAAAAAACTATGTTTTGAACCAAAAAACGAACTCGAACCGAACCAATCCGATATTCACCCGAACCAATCCAATACATAGAATCGAACCGACTCGAGTTAGTTTTGTTTGGTTCCCTAAAAAGATCGATTCAGTTTTGGGTCCAAAATTTTAGAACCGATCAAGATCGGATCGATTTTTAATCTAGCACGGACCCAACCCAACCCAACCCGACTCATGCACACCCCTAATAATGATCGGTCACAAAAGACCCCAAAAAAAATAACAAATATACATAAAATTATATAATCAGAAAATTCATACAAAATAATATAGTTAAACAAAACCTTTTATTTTTTAAAACAAAACAATCATCGCAAAGAACATGTATAGTCTTTGTGAAATTTAGAGAAGAGAAGGAAAAAAAAAAAAAAAAGGAAAGGGAAAAGGAAAGAAAATTATTTTTCGCTCTCCTGTTTGTTTTTGTAAAGAAAATGAAAAAAAAATAGAAGAGAGAGAGAGGGGAGAGAGAGAGACATATTGTTTTTCCTTTCTCTCAATTTTGCTTCTGTTTCTCTCTTAGGTAGAATTAAAATAGAAAAAGTAAATATTTTAATTATTTTATCTTCCTTTCCCATCCCTCCCCAAGTTCCAAACATGCTCTTTATTATAAATGTCATTGTCAAATCATTTTTACAAAATTTTTAAATTAGAAATCAATGATGTACAAATAGTCATAACTTATTCCAAAACATATCCTAATATGTTTTAGATTTAGATTAAAATTCTAATGATGTGACACTTTTATGACCATTAATCTTTTTCTGTGCATGAACAGTACTTTTATTAGAAAATTTTGATCTATTCGTCGAGACCAAAAAAATTGTGAATCTCCTCCTAATGCAGACTCTTCACACTTTTCACACAGTTGAGCAAACTCACACCTTGCTCTGAGCAACCCGGTTCGAATATCTCCAACTCTAGTGCGAAAAGAGCTAAATCCGCAGCAAATGCCCAAAGTGTTTGGCAATTATATTACTTCCGCTTTGGATATGGTCCCACGGGAATTATATTGCTAGTAGATTACAACCATTTGCTCTATGCTATAAATTTCCAAAACAAGAAAAAAGAAAAAGAAAGTCTGTCGGTTCAAATGGCAATAATGCTTCCATTATTTTTTTACAACGTGATTTTTTTTTTCTTCAATTCTTGGAAGCTGCAAAATATTATACGTGTAGTTGTAGTTTGTGGATTTGCCAACCTTTCAAATAGGTATCATTTTTAGAGGGGCTCTGTGTACGATGATTAAGATTGAAATTTTTATGCAGAAGAAGCCTCCGACAATTATATGAAAATTGGTTTATTGTGAAGTCATTTTGCACAATATGTTAATCTTTCTTATTAAAATCTCTAGTGCTCAAGCTGCCCATGATTTTCTCATAAGTAAAACTATAAACGAGTCAAGTCAAATTGAGCAGTTGATTGGTTTGGTTTGAACATAATAACCAAAATAGGAAACGGAAGTGAAAAATGTTGACAAATCGAAACTAGAAACGCAGCCAAAAAACTTAGGGAATTGAAAAGCGAGAAATAATTCAAAATAGAATAAGAAACCTAATGAAAATCTTTGCCAGAAACTCATGCAAAACCAAAAGAAAACCTTTAGGACTGTTTTAGTAGAAAAATATATAAAGGCTTCCATAATAGTTTGTAAATAATATTGAATGTTTAGTTGCCTTATTCTCTTTGGAGTTTCCTTTCGATGTCCAAAAAATATCCCCCAAGTATATTCGAAATATTTCTCAACAGCATTCGAAAAATATCTCCAAAATTTTCAAAAAAAATTTCTCAACAGCATTTAAAAAATTAAAAAAAACCATTTTGTACTCATATCCAAAATGTGCTTTCGCAAAAACATGTTTCCCTACTCGAATTGAGTTTCTGGGTAATAACAAGTTTGAAAACTTAAACGAGTTTTAAAATGAGTTTTAATTTGACTTAATTTTTTTTCAATTAATCCCAACTCTGTATAAGTTTCACTCGAGCGAAGCTCAAGTAACTTGATTTTCTATACAATATTAGAATGTAATAAGCATATCAAACCGAGTATATATATGAGATTCAAGTAACTTGATTTTCTATACAATACTAGAATGTAATACGGATATCAAACCTAGTATACGAGACGAGATTAGAAAATTAACTAAGTTCAAAATGGTGTTCATATTTAAATTATTTATTTAAAGTCGATTTTAAACAAGTTTTCAACAAGCAAAAAATGGAGTTCATATTTATATTATTTACTTTAAAGTCGATCTTGAACAAGTTTTAATGAGCCAAAACACAATTGCGCTAACTTGGTTTATTTCGAAGTCCTACATATATAGGCAATTCTTGCATCTTGAGTGGTACAACACTTGCCAAGAGCATCATCTATACTATATATTATAGCAATACGTTGTTAGGTTATTGAACTTAAAAGTCTTCATTATTTTTTCTCAAGTTTTTTAGTTTAAAAAATAATAGAAATACACGTCATGAACCTATTGGTCTGCTAATTAATACGGCAATGTTTTTCAAATTATCATTTATTCGATATGGAAACTTCGAAAGTCATTCAAGATAATATATAAAAAAATTAAATATAAATATATTATCATTGATTCTTTAAAATCAATATGATAGTCAAATTCAATAGCCTTTTTAAATTTCAAAAAAAATAGTGCATTTCCAAAACATTCCAACTTCCTTCAAATTTAGTTTTTATCTGAATTTATGTACATATACATTTGAAATTTTTGATAGATTATATTTACTTAAATCTTATAGTTTGTTTCATAAAGGAGCTTAGTAAGCATCTTTAATGAGTTAGTCCAAGTTTTCAAATATTAACATATTAGTTTCAAAATTATTATAATGATAAAAGCTGATGAGATATAAGCACAAGTCAACTGACTTACTAATCTTGAATATTTAGATTTTACTTTTGGTGTAATTGATCTTATAATATAGAATCCAAACAAACTAACATTTTTTTGCTCATTTAATTTTACATATATATATGGTTAAAGTATGAAATTAGAAGATTTACCTATATTTATCTTAATCAACTTATGGAGGGTTACTTAATCTCTTTTCATAATTAATCTGTATCTTTTATTTATATTCCTATATATTTGTAAATTTTTTTGTGGATTAGATTTACTCAAACCTAAGAAACATGATATTGAAAAAGGTTAATAAGCTTACAAAACAATAATAGATGGAGAAATAGAGCATTTTTACTTTGTTCATCATGATTTTTTGGGGTGTTGCATTATGCTTAAAATCATGTATATATGTGCTTTAGTACGTGTTCATTTTAATAAACCACTACATATAGATTCTGTAGATAACGAAAAAGAAATTATTGATAAGACATACATATAAGGGAAAGATTAATGCTGATTTATTACTAGAAACAATAAACGATTTCCTAATTCATTTAACATTATATGAAGTGATCAAATAACTACCCAAAAAAGACAGAAAAAAGAACTAGAAAATCCGACACAAATAGAGCATACAAATTTTTTATTAAACAGCTACACATACGTACATTATTTAGGATTGAAATTAAAAGGTTCACCTATATTTATTTTAATTAACTTATGAAAACTCAATTAATCTCTTTTCATTATTAATTTATATTTTTTAAAAAAAATAAAGCATAATAATATTATTTTATTAATTTGAATGATTATTTCTTTATAAATACTAGACATGTATAAAATCTCAAGAAATAGATTGGTTGAATATATCATAGTGTCCCAAATTTAACCTTTTTTATACTTTATGTTTATTTCTTTTTGTGGGTTAAGGGAATCAGGTCCAGTGTGCGTGGTCAGGCCCAATAAGAATTAAATGAATAAAGATAGGCTATGAGTTAGCCCAATTGGTCATGCGTGCGGCTAAGCTCGCACTGCCAACTTTGCGCTGACCTCAAGCCGAATCCCAACACAACGAGCCCAATTCACGGGTATAATCAAAGTATTTAATGCTCTGACCGTAGCATTTAATGCGGAGGTGACTCGCATTTAATGCCGTAGCGGCTTGCCACACAATGTCCACCATTACGTCCGATCAGCTGACTCTGGCACGACGATAAAACGGGACCCAGATCTGATCAATCAAAGATAAATAATGTGGTCTACGAGGTAAATCATGAAGACCCTAAAGTAAACCCAAGGACAAAATACTCCATCGATTACACTATAAATACAACAACCTCAAAGAGAAATGTGTGGACAGTTAATTTATAAATTAACGTATTTACTCCTAATAAACAAACATATATTAAAAGTGGGACTTATGAGAATAGAGAAAATATTTTAATATATTTAATCAATTGATATTATACTTTAAATACACAATCATGTAAACTTTTTTTTATAAAAAAATTAACTAATGATTCTATATATACGATCTGTACTTAGTATAGGTTCACTGCTAGTCATGAGCTAATAGAATATTATTGAAACACACTAACGTACCTACAATTAGTATGCTTGTAGGAATGACTCATGTTATTAAGGTAACCGGCATAACACGTCATCATCTTTGTATAATGTGATATTCTATTCAAACTGTGACATATGTGAACTTTTTTACTTTACAAAAAATTTTAAATTTAAAAATATATCATACAGCGAGAATAATATTTATAATTTTTTAAAAAATATAATATCTCATTATACATAACATCACATAAATAAATCATCACACCACACAAACCGACGGCAATCATCCTAAATAATTTTTCTTTAGCGACCTACGCGTCAACTCCCCACGTGGAAAGGTTTTTTGTCCGCCATGCATATATATGCTGCCTGTCATTTTCTTTTTCGAGTGGAATCTGATGCTCTCTCCAATTCCTTTTGCTTTTAACTTTGTGAGTGCTGCATTTCCCGTTTTAATGAAAATTTTTAACTTTTCTCATGTTTGGATCTTTTACTTTTCAGAATTTGCGCTTTGATTTCAATAATGGGACTGGGTGTGGGGATCAGGGACCTCTTTCCTCTCTCACTCTTCTTCAATACTAGGCACATTTCCTTTTGTTTCTTTTCTTTTCCTTTTCCATGTTCTGCAGATCTGTCTCTTTCCAATTTGAATGTGCAATTAGCATATTCTATTCTAGACATTTTGCGATTTTCTTCAAATCAATTGAATGCTTGTGATACGCAAGGCCTATCCTATAATTAATTAGACACACCTTTTTGCCATTTTTTTTACTTTTCATTTGGCTGTGTTGGTTGGAGGAGAGAGTGCTTCTACTTTACTCCTCCCAAGCTGTAGGTAAAGAAGCGTGGAGAGAAAATGACAATAAGGATAATTACAATAACATCATTTAAATTATGACTAAGTATTATTATATTCTTTTAAACTCTAAAACTTAACACGTTAACCTCCACAATTATCAACTAACACCTTCTGATGGGGACCGATCAAAACTCCTAACAATGGGCTGACCGGCGGTTGTATCGAGGACAGGGCACCCAGAGTACATGTCAAGCATGGCCAACCATGACCATGGCCGAGCAAAGTCATAGTCGACCAAGACCATGGCCGACCATGGCCGAGCAAGACCATAGCTGACCACGATTGAGCAGATCACGGTCGAGCAAGACCATGGCCGACCACGACCGAGCAAGACCATGTCCGATCACGACCGAGCATACCATAGTCGATCAGACCATGGCCAATCATGGCCGACCACGACTGAGCATGACCATGTCAAGCATGACCAAGCATGACCATGCCGAGCACAGCTTACCGAGCATGACCATGCCGAGCACGACCAAGCACGACCATGTCGAGCATGACCGAGCAGGCCACACCCTGAGCAGACCTTGTGGGACGGTGCCGATCATTTCCCCTCACCTGCCACGCTAACGGGGGCCATCGCTGACAACCCAATCATGATAACGTGCTCCCAATGCCAGAACCTCGCGTGTAGCAGGAGGTAGTCACCTTCTCCGCTCTGACACACGTCTAAGGTAGCGCCATATATGGGGTTGGACAACCACTTCCTCCACTATCCTGCCACACGTTTGGCCCTCCAATGCCATGCTGCCACGTGGAGAGACAACCGTCTCCCACTATCTCTGTATATGCAACGCCCTCCTAGGACTACTGGGAAATCAACCCATATAAAAGGGAAACTCATCTTCTCCAAGAAGGTACACAAACAAAGACCCTAGCTAAAACTCTGTTAAAATATATTCAGAAATCTAATTTTACCATCGGAGGGTCCTTGGCAAGCAACACATCGGTATCCCTCACCCCTTTGTTTCCCCTCAAACTATTGGGGTTGCTCGCCACCGACCTAGAGACCGACCCCACCAGTTTACTGTTTTATCACTTTCTGTTAATAATATATTAAAAAATAAATAAAAATTTATTATGTGACCTTACATATTCACAAAAGTATGATTTTATATATAAATTGACCATGTCATTTTTTAATAATTATCTAATGAAGTAATTGACCTTTGAAGTACCCTATATTTACATGTCATTCTAGGGGATATTTTAGTCATTAAACTATCATATTAAGAAAAGTCAATTTAGTTATAAAACCATACTTTTGTAATTATGTGCAAGTCATATAACAATTTTTCATCTATTTTTCTAATGGCTTGCTTATATAATGTGTTGATTAATATAAATTAGTAGTTTAGAAGAGCAATGCATCACGTTTTAGAGTTTAAAAATGTCTAATAATACTTAGTCATATTTCAATGGGTATTTTTGTAATTAACCATTTACAATACAATGGTTTATTCTTATTAAGTAGGTCCCAAACACATCTACTGGATCCATTTAGCACCCGAGGAATTCATTGGATTGTGAGAGTAGAAGACGGAGAGCTGCGTGATGCTCCATGAGAGCCGAATAATTTCTCTAGTTAAGCTAAAATTTCTAGTGTGTAACCTCTTTTTAGAATTCCTCCAATGTTTTCCATGTTTCCACTTTTTGGATATTGGTCTCATAGTGCTGTGCAATTATACATCTATTTCCACCTTGGGTAAGGTCCCTTAGTGCTATGCAAAGCTCATTCCACTTTAATTATATATAGTTCCCATATAGTTCTGTTGCACTTATTAAAATTGCTACTAAATTATAACCAGTTGCTCTATAGTCAAAGCTATAACTGATCCAACTATCTAGCTAGTAAAAGAGAAGCCTAGGACCACGAAAAGAAGTCTCCAAACAAATCTTTGTGTTCCTGAATTATCTAGATGTTGCCCTACTAGTCAACTTACCATACAATTCCATATAGACTTATTCTTTGAGCAACTAAACTCAATCACTATTGTACCAGAAGTTATCTAGTAGATTCAGAACACAACGTCAGTATGATGACGTGGTACATTTGACCTATTAAAATAAATACATCATGTATTTTTTATCAATTTAACTACAAGTATAACAAACATAAAAATGTAAAGAAAATTGTTATTTTCATTACCTTAAAAATTAGGTCAATTAATATAAAAATAAAAATATACATTAATTTTTAATGAGTCCAACATACTATATCATCATACTAACGTTGTGTTCTAGACCTACTAGATAATTTCTCATGTTTTACAGAATCCAAGTAACTTCCCATAATCAGATGATAATATGGATATTTCTGCGTAATTAGATTGTGATAAATAAAAATTTTTACATTGTGACAACTTCTGTGAATTAATTTTATTGTTAGCCAACCAAAAACTATACCTAGGGCAACTCAATCGACCAATAAATCAGCACATTTCCCGCCCTATGGTCAAAGGGGAAAAGGAGCTCTTAAGACTGGTGCCGTCTCAGCATCACAATTCAAAGCTTAATTGGAACTTATGTTAATTAATGGGTTTTGGAGGTATGTAGACTAGGTTGGTGCCCTCCGTACATCAAACAGTATGATTATAATTAAGAATTGATGCAACATTAATTCATGAGTTAGGATCGATATTTAGCAACTATATATATACATATATATCTCCGTGCCATGCTTTAGTAATAAAGTTCTTGCTAATTAATAACCAAAAGAAAAGGAGAAGGATGAAATTAAACAAAAAAGAAAAAATTATAAAGAATTGTTGCAAAGGTAAATGAGCTGTTCTTTTATATAATATATATGTATATATAGAAATAAAAAAATACCACTTCTTGTCGAAATCTATGTAAAAGAGTTCAGCAAATTGAGGTGAATGATCAAGATCTGCAGGTGTCATTTGACCTATATATATATATATATTGAAAGTTATATAGATACATATGATGGCATTGTGCTGGTGCAAATTTATATAGAAGAAGAAGATTAAAGGTTGGTTTAAGTTACGATATAATATCACTTTTTTTCAGATCATATTTGCTCTCACTAATTCAATGAATTTGGTGTGCACTGAATTCAGGGCCGGCTCTAGCCGTGCTCGCTTTAGGCCCCGGATTGTGAAGGCCTTAAATTTTAAAAAATACCCTATATAATTTTGACATATTAATTCTTTTTTTTAAAAAAAAAAAGGCCATGGTCTAAATAAAATTTAAAAAAAGACCTACAAGAAAAAAAAAATCTCAGCCTAAATGAAGAAAAAAAGGCCCATAAGAAAAGAAAAAATAAAAAATAAAAAAAAGTCCCAATCTAAATAAGAAAAAAAGACCCTTTAAAGAATAATGAAAAAAAGTCTCAATTCATAAAAAAAGGCCCCATAAAAAAAGACACAAAATAACTATACTAGTCAACTTGCAAGTTTATTAGTCTTTTTAAACTTGCAAACTGATGGGGAGCTAGGGATCCAAACATAATATTTTTCCGTTTATTTACTATTAAAGTTAGGTCTTCAAAAAGCTAGTAAATGGGTGGGTGGTACTCTTAATAATTAGGCCTTGCAAATTCAACTCATGTTTATGAATTTGCTTAATTTTACTAATTTAAAACCTATTTAAACTCATCAAAGTTTATTAATGGGCTTAATTGTGTTGCATCATGCAAGCCTAATTATAAATAGGTTTAAATAGGTTGGATATAGGTACCCATTAGGCATTGAATTAGCTAAACGTATTGTAAAAATACAAAAAAGTGTTTTACTTTTTTTTTTGTATTTATTTTTAAAACAAATCTTCCTTTCGTCTCCTCCCACCACTATCCACCACTATGGCCAGCTTATCCCTTAAGCGTTCCAGATCACCTAAGGCTCCAATTTTTTAGGGCCTTAATTTTTTTAAATAGTTTATTATAGTTGTAGTTCAAAATAATTTTTAAATATTTTCTTCTGTAAAAGGCCCCTCATCTTTAAAAAACTAAAGCCTAAAATTAATTGGGTGTAGTGTAGCACATACATATAGTGAGTGTCCCTTCTAATTATTCTATACTTCAAGACTTCTAGTATTATCTAAATTTTAATGTTTTAAAAAAGCCTCATACAAAATAACATAATTTTAAAAATAAATTTTACAATAATATTTAATATATCAAAAGGCCCTGTCAAAATTTTTCGCCTTAGGCCCCAATATTGTTGAGCCATGAAACCTAAAATAATCTGTAATATATTTAACTGTGTTTTGTACAAATAAAATCAAAACTGAATACTTTTAAATTTTGTAAGTTTGCCAAAAATCTAGAATTTTATTTATGCATGCAGAAACTGATTCTAGCAATGATGAGCATAAAGAATAATAATAAAGTTTATAAAGAGACTAATTGATGCGTGTGAGCATCTATCATATCATTCGTCTTGAATGGAATTATAAAATTACCATTATGTAGACTCAAAGGTGCCTATTCGGAATAGGCGTCTTCGTTAAAATTCAAACATTCTAACCACTGTTTGCACATTTAAATGGGACCATTTTAAGATGTAGATTATACCTCTCCAATATCTAAAAGTTTTAACTAAAAACACGCAGTAGAAAATATATATATATATTTGAAAAATATTTTCAACAATCCCTTACCAATTTTAAAATAATTGAAAAAATGCTTCTTGGCTTGACAAAAAAAAAAACAATGCATAAATGAAAGTGTCTTATAGACTTGAACCTCCACTTAGTAATAACACATCAAAGTTAGCAAGGATGGCATAGTAGTCAAGTTTTGAACTAGCAATCTTATATAATTAATCGAACATGCCTCACGCGCAAGTTTTCTTCTCTTTAAGTAAATTCATAAAAGCCGACACGTGGATTGGCTTTGTATCTATATCTTGTTTCATGAGTGTTCTAGAGACTGTCCAAGTAGACTTATCTGAAGTATTCCATTAACTTAAACACTCCAATATATCTATTAACTTATCTGAAGTATTCCATTAACTTATCTGAAGTATTAAGAACATATTGTTCAACCTTCTCTTTATACATTACTAATACCAAGCACTTTATTCTTAGAAGAAAAAATCTATATAGTGCTTGCAGTCAATATATTTATTATACTTTGGTTCATTAAACTCAAGACTTGATGTTCCGAACGTTAAGTCGAGCTTCTATCAGTAGTAACTAATTATGTGAGCCAAAGACCCATCCCCGTTAATGATTAATCACTAATTGCAAGTCCTTTAATAAGTGAATCTATGTGTTATGTTTTGGCATTATCTCACAAAATAAATAGTAATTACCAATTACTTCATTAGTGAGCCGTTGTCTCACATAATCAAGTGTGAGGCCAATATGCCTAAACTTATCATTATAAATTTGACTATGAGCCCATGATAATGTAGCATGATTAATACAATACAAAGATATATGCTAAATAGCAAATTTCAATAACAATTTCTTAATCCACTTCGCCTCTTTGCTTCAAAAGCCAAAACTATAAACTTATCCAGTTTGTAATCAAAAATTATTTCTTGAAACCTAAGAAATTACTCCTTCACCAAGAATAAAAATGCACCCACTAGTTGATACATGATCGTGCCGCTCAGTTACGCGTCAGTATATCCATCCACCAAATATAACACTTCTAAATGTGCTTAAAAAGATAAATTTCATCTTTACAACATGCTCACACGTAAATACAAATTTACAAGTTCCAAAAATAATTCCAGCATGAAAGGTCTACGCAAAATAAATGTCAAGTAATATGAAATAAATGCAATTAAAATAACAATGCACCGAAAGTCATACGCTGCCATCACCGTAGGAGCACTATTTGTATCAACTTGTTTAATCGTTTGGTAGCCCTGTGTTCGTGGTCATGTGGGCCCATAAAACTACATATGATTTGTGTTATCTTCTTAGTGTGGTGCATATATAAATATTGCTAACAAGAGTACAGTATAATACCCCTAACAAGTTTTGAATTATTTTTTTAAGAGAGAGCTAGGCAAAGACACACTTAGAGGGGAGAGAACCCACACGTAAAGAGATATAACACCAAACACTAAATAACTCGTCATAACAAGAAAGTTGGAGAAGAACCATATACTCGAGAGATAATCCACATCTAACCGACGTTGAATAGAAACTATTCACAGTCTTCGAATAACACCATTCGAAAACCATTAATACCCGCATCATGCATTTGTGCAAGAACAGTAATCCACAGCACACTAAAATGCACGGAAACTATGCCTAGTTGATACATGTATGCATAAAAACATTATATATAATGGAGATAAAATAAACTAAAAACGAACCTTCGGCTTTGATAACAAAAGCCCGTACCAGATTACCAAGAATATTCCTCTTCGAATTCTTCTTCAGTACTTGGTTCATCAAACAGTCAAAAAACTTGTAGATGAAACCATTGCATATTGTCTTTTTAACTCTTAAGATTGTTGGCTCAAATTTATGTAAAATAAGAAGATGGTGAACGGTTGCTTCAACGCACAATATAATATTATTTTTCTTAAAATCATATTCGCCTCTACAAATTCACTGAATCGTGGTGTGTACCGAGTTAACAACAAATCGCCTTCAAAATACAATAAAGTCCAAAATAATTTGTGATCTAATTACGTTTTGCACAAACGAAGTCAAAACCGAATACCTTCAAGTTTTGGAAGTCTGCTAAGAATCTAGAATTATGTTTCTGCAGTAAACAGATTATATCAATGACAAACATGAAAATAATAATAAAACTTATAGAGAGAAGAATTGATGCTTATAAGCATATATCATATTATTCGTCTCCAATGGAATTATAAAATCACCATTATATAGACTCAAAGGTATCCATTCAGAACAGTTGTGTCCGTTATAATTCAAACATTCCAACCACCATTTGCACATTTAAATGTAGCCATCCGATCACACATTTACACCGTAAATATGTAGATTGTTCCTCTCTAATATCTAAAAGTTTTAATTAAAAACATCCAATTGAAAACATATATATTTTGAAAATATTTTCAACAAATTTATGGCACCGTGATGTGCTTTACAACTTATTTGGAACTTGGGGGAGGGGGGGAAGGCAAGGAAAAATTTTAAAATTTTTCCTCATTTTTCTCTTCTCTTGTTTGATTCTATCTAAGAGAGAGGAAAGAGAAAGGAGATGAAAAAGGAAAGAAAAATTTTAAATCATTCTCGCTCTTCTTTACTTCCACTTTCCTTTAATTTTTCTTACAAAACCGATCAAGTTGAAAATATTTTTTTCTTTTCTTTCTCTTTTATTTCCTCTCTCTTCCCTCCACTCCACCAAGTCCCAACAGGCTGTTAAGGAACACTCCTCAAGTAGGGCCTGTGATATCAAATTTGGGCCCTCCAATGTGGATTCGGAAAGGGGCTTTTAGACCCCTCCCCTCCCAGAGTTGCCGGACACTTCCTTGGATCCCCATTCATGTCACCCTTACTCCTCTCACAATGTAGAGATATATAAAAATTAGTTTCTCATATTTCAGACATTGCCACATCATCCTTGTTCCTGATGGCACAGTGCGGTAGGCCCTTCCCTCCAAAGTAGGGTCTCGAGGTGGGTCCAGGAAATGTGATCAGGACATAATACAAGAAAGAGTACGCATTATACTTTCTGCATATATAGAAAAATGCACCCAAAATGCCATTCAAACCAGTACAATACACTAATCAAGATGCAATAGAACATACTGCAGATTACTATTGTTTTTAAGGAGAAATCATTCAATAATATCATACACATTTCTTAAAAATTATACCTTAAAACAATTACATTTACATGATTTATGAATCTAAAAAATAATTTGAAAAACCATTCCTGTTCGACCATTCAAATCTTCCAGCAATTTTTTTGCCTTCAAGAACCTCTGAGCAATCAACAATGGCAAGCTAAAATTGAAGAAAGGTGCCATGTACAAGAATGCAGTGGCACTGAGGGGAACAATTCTCCTCTTATTGCATTCTCTTTCAGCCCCAATAAATCATGATTATTAATGTTAGCGTATCTGTCGTGGATTTGAGAATAAGCCGGGCAAGTAGGTTTAGCTTGGCATGGGCTTGTTGTCCAAAAATGATCTGAAAAGAATATAAGCTTGTCGTGGGCGGTGAAGAGGAACCTCATGTCCTGCTCCAGTCACTGTTACAAAAGTCAGACCTTTGTGTACTTGGCTCCAGCCACCAACCTTTATATACATATATAAAGAAGAAGAAGAAAAACGACATTAAGAGCAAAAACTCACAAATAAAGGCCAACAGCATCCACTTGTGTCACAGGAAAAACAAAGGTAGTATAAGTATTGCTAGAGATAGATCCAAAACTGATGTCTGGTAACACAGCTAGTTTTTCTTAAAACTAACCTTTCCATTGTCATACCACGGATACCAGTTGGTAATAGTTGGAAGCTTCAAGGCGTCGATGGAGTATCGAGTTGCAGTCACAGGAACCACTGAATCGGTGTCTCCACTGAACAAAGAAATTAATCACAGCATATGATTAGACCATATGATTCAAAATGCAGTATACTCCAAGAAATTCTCAATCCATTCAATACACAATTGCATATGAGTGAGGCTCAATAATCTTCACAAAGCATTTGTGTGCCTCTAAGCCTTGACTTTTAACTTAATTAATTGTTATTGCATAATCCAAAACTCTTAAGCCTTGATTTTTAACTTGATTAACTGTTATTGCTTAATCCAAAACGTTATTATCAAATTGCTATTAACTAATGTTGCTGTACTAACTATTTATTTTTTAACAGAAATTGACATCTCATCTTTCATTGAGTGACCCCAAATAAAGTCAAAACGAAGATGGTTTTTTCGTAATTTTACAGATTCATGGAGTTTGCACCTTCAAACACACTGGAAATCAGATCAAACCAAAAATGCAACATACTCAGATAGTACTGTATTTTTGCAATGGGTCACTGCAAATCTTGGCTTGCACTTACTTTTGCAATATTACTATCCGTAAATACTCCGCCTCTCGATAAACTGCAAGGGTTTGGATGAACTTGGAGATTTATTATCACTAGAAAACTGAGCATGACGGGTATTCACAAAAGTTATGAATAAAAGCATCATTTTGACAAAAATTTTAACATATTTAATTTGCAGAAATCTTGCGAGTCTTCAAAAAGGAGAATTCAAAGCACTTGTTATCTACTCACCTAGATATTTCACGTATGAAGAACTTTTCAAAATTTAAGGATTACATTTTGAATCGATCAAGAGAAAACTAATTTCAGAAGCAAACCTCAGAATCTTGTAGGTAGAGGATGCAAACAAAACAGTGAATCAACAATATGAAATGGTTACAAGAATGATCAAGATGGTCAAACCAATGTGATTACAAAGAAAAATAACAGCTGCAGCAACATTTCCTTTACTTGTCTCAAGCATATAAAAATCTTGGGGAACACCAAAAACAAGAAACAAATGGACAAGAAGACAAAATAGGCAAAATACCGCCTGGTTAACACCAGTTCCATGTCACAGATGCTTTATACCACAAGGTTCTAGAAAGCTAATCTAAGACTCAACCATGCAAGGTGGTTTTGTGCACATCTCATAAGTTAGTGCACTGCCAAAGGTACACTTTCAGGCCTTTCATTTTTGGTTCATTAGGCATGTCCCTCATTTCAACCTTCTTAAAAAAAACTAAAACTAAAACAAAAACTCATAAATAAAATATTTTAAAGTAACCAACCAAGTTTTCTTGATGTTCAGTTGCATTCGATAGTTTCAGTAACCATGTTCCATTTTATGTTCCGGTCTCATATAACCTTTAAGTTGTAACCAACAGTTTTTGCTCTGTTGCAGAGCATCTGTTATCAGAGTTACGGCCACTGTGCATGGATTCCAATAACTAGAACTTTCCTCACACTAAGTTAAAAAATAGGAATAAATTATAGGAACAGAAAGGAGAAAACGGGAAATGGAGGAGGGGTTGTACCTGTATACCCATATCCTCAGACCAGCTGCTATTAGTTCTCGATAAATAGGAAGCATGGATAATGGAGAATCCCCCCAGTAGTTACCAACAATATCACTGCAAAGCAAAATAATAATAATAATAACAACAACAACAACAATAGCAATAATCAGAGATTCTATTAGAACTTACATAAGAAAAGTTCAGATGAACTCCATTATGCAAAACACACCTGCATGATTTCCATGGATAGTTAATACCAGTCACATTGGCATGAAGTGCCTGCTGAACTGCTGGGATATTGAAGTACACTTGTGAATATCTCTCTGTGCATGGATCATATGCTCTTGACATCCATGGCTAAGTTGAAAGCAACAGAATGAGTTCAACTAAAAACAAGGCCTTTTAACAATTTGTAAGGAACAAATCATATGAAGTGATGTTTAAACTAGTAAAATGAACCAGGTACAGAAGGTGGGCAAGCAATACAACCTGATATAGAGAAATTATGACAATGACAAATATTTAAGGTTTTGGTTTGTTTGAGCCTAACTTGAGTTAAGGAATTAGTCATAATGTTAGATAGCTTGATACACATTCTTGGGCTTATTTCCTATAAATTAAGCTTTTGGGACAATTGGTGGTCTTAACATGGTATCAGAGTTCTAGATTCAAGAAGCCCTAGGTTCAACTCTAATAATGTAAGCTTGTTCCTCTGTTATGTTTGTTATTGTGCACTATGTTTTCTATGTCTCTGTGCACTCTGTTCATGTTTTGCTCCTACAAGATTGACCAGGAGCCAGGGAGAGAAAATTGAGGGAAAAGGTTAAGAGAAATAGTCATATCTTCTCAATGAAGGATAACGTATGATTCAGGAAGTTTGCAAATGGTGAAAAGGAAAGAAAATTGGGTAGATATCATTCATGAAAATCACACCATTAGTGGACTTAGCTAAGAACTATACAAGTAGCAAGCTCTCCACAAAACATGATCAGTTACCTGTTTTGTTCACTCCCTCACTCCATTCAAACACTAGGATTCACCACTGTTGGATCTACCATGTCGGGAGTCCTTCCCATGGATGCTGTGCAGCCGCCACAAACTTTATGCTGCTTTATTTAATTCTGTTATTTCATTTATAATAGCACATCTTACATAGCCAAACTTTGTGCAGTACCTTAATGGAAAAAGGTGGCCTACAACTCTTGGTTGAAGCTTGAGTCAGTTGATTGGTGCCTAACAGGAGACCATAGGTCCATTAGTGAATAATCAAGCAGGTCACGTGCGTGCAAAAGGGAATCAAGGAAAAGGGAGAAGGAGAAAGGACGATCAAAACATCAGGCCCGGCCTCAAACTTTGAGCTAGGGACAGTGTGCAGGAGCACAGAAACATGCTTGGGACCTCAGCAGTTTTAGACCAAATAATAACTGTCTCAACTACACAAACATTATGAACAGACCCCACTACAAGGTCAGTCAGGATGTTACACTGGAACATGCTACGAAGACTCAGAATTTCTTGCCTATGCATATCCTGTTGATGCTATAGAAGTCCCAAAATATACGTGACTTATCAATCAAGTCTATTTAACCTAATTCCATTGCATATAACCAAATGATGCACAACTATTAACGAACATCAACACAACTCTCAACTCAAAGCTTCCCCAGGTTGTTCCTCATTTTAAGAGGAAAGCAGCAAATTCTTCTTTTCTTAGCATGCATTACTTCAACCCCGCCCTTATTTATTCTCAATTTTTCTTGCAATACTATTAACCGATTTCTCATCAACATGGGGTAATCGAATTCCTGGACTTCTTTTTTATATTTTCCCAATTAATTTCCACACAAGAGTTATACTTACTGCCAGACACTTTTTAAAATCATGAATTCAGTACTATTATAAGTAGATAATGTTGGAATGTTTCAGATAAGAAACACCAAGTCAGAATGCAGAGTATACAACCATGTCTCATTGGTGAATGCAAGTTTTTGCATCTAAAAAATATTTGGTTCATTCTGTTGACTACTAAATGATCTTATTTATGCATTTTAATATCTTATGGAGGTTTGATTAACACTTACATAGTGACCCCTTAATTTCCGCCTCAGAGATGAAGTATTATTGCAAGGAGGCGTGAAAATGCTATATGGATCGATGTTTCCCTGCTCCACTTCTGCAACATTCAGAGCCTTGATGCAATCACTTGATGGATGCTGAGAGGATCCGAAGTCGCAGGCTACTCGAACAGTTTTATAGGTGGAATCAGAAATCAAGCCATGAGTCCACCAGTACTCAAACGTGCCAATATAATCATGGTAGTCATCAGTAACAGCATTCCCCACCTAAAAGAAGAACATTCATGAAAGAGGAAGAAATAACAACTTAATAAAGGATTCATTGCCATTGAACAATGGAAAATGAAACCACGGCATTCAAATTCTCCTGACTCATACCAAGAAACCTTTGAAGTTAATAACTGGATTCTTAATTCCCTTGTTTCTTTGGTAAATAAGTTGAGATAACTGGGGAACATAATGACCTGAACAGATAAACAAAACATATGATTACTCCAAGATCATAAGGGAATTGCGTAACAGAACGGTTTACAAAGTAAAATATGGAATGTAACAAAGCACCTGCATAACTCTCTCCAGCAATGTAAAAATCTCTATGCTTGTATTGTGGAAACCTTTCAAACCAATTGACTAGAAATGTGTATGCATCTTCAGCTACAAATTCACAGCAACCAGATAACAAGAACATTGTGTTAAAGTCAAAATTAACAAAGTTCAAGCAAAAACCAACATGGTTTACAAAACCAATTTCCCAAAATCCCAAAACCAAGCCCATACAGATCAACAAGGGCATAGTATTATTTGCAAACTACCCCAAAAGATTATGGGCATTACGCGTTCTCTGGTCGCCTGCAGTGTATAAATCTGATGACGTATTTGAATATGAAAAACCAACACCAGCTGGTGATTCAAGGAAAAGGAAATTTGCCACTGCCAACAAATAAAGAAAATGAATTAGGAAACATTCTCATGATGTAGATTAAAGAAGACAGTGCTGGAACTAAAGCAAAGATGACTGCATCATCAATTATTTACATACAATTATTCCAAGCTTAGGGATTTAGGTAAAGGGTCTTCCCATCAGGACGAATGCGGAAAGGTCCAATCTCTTCAGCAGATCCATAAGCTACAGAAGAACAACCAGGCCCTCCATTAAGCCACAACAAGAGTGGCCTAGACTGGGCTCCACGACTTGTCGGAGCTTCAACCAACCAGTAAAACAAAGCCCTACCAGCTTGTTGGTTTACTGTCACATAACCCGAGTACTGAGAGAAGCCAACATTGGTTGGCTGCCCAGGCAATGTTGTGATCCTATCTCTCTCTTGATCACCACTTAACAAAGAATAACCAATACCCTAAAAAAGGAATGACAAGCAAAGTAGATATAACAATGAGTAACCCATAAATCAATCAATCAATCAAAAAACAACTAAAACAAACAGGACCCAGAAACACCAATCCCAAAATATTTCTGGGTTTGGAAGGAATTTATCTAGAATTGAAAAAATGATGAAACTGGCGCATGAAAGTATTAAGCCAGAGAGTGGTTGACATTCATGTAGCAGATCTGAACCAATCAATCAGTAATAGAACAGCAAAGACAAGCAACAATTAGAAAAACAAATCCCTATATATATATATGAGTTTCCAAGAAATTTATCTACGTAAATCTTAACGCCGACACGCACAAGAGGGACTTAGAAAGAGAGAGCAAATGTAGAAAATGACCGGCGAATCAACCATTCAAGAAACAGCAAATACAACCAATACCCAGATAGACAAATCCCAACAATGTATCTGATTTGCCAACGAACTTATCTAAAAAGTCCTAACCGATGAGATCAGCAAACAAGAGTCTCTCGCAGAGGGAGAGAGAGAGAGAGAGGGAGGGGTTTGACCAATCATCCACAGTTAAACACTTTCCTTATTTACTAGATTCGTGCACAATGACTGCTATTAGTTAGCGATGAAGTGCAACTGAAATGCAACTACACGTCCATTTTTTTGTCTCTTTTTCGTTTTGCTTTCACACAATATCTGGGGTCCATTTTTTCATCCTTCTTAGGCTTGCTTCTCTGGGGCATTTCACCGAACAGGTAACAGGCGCACATGGGGTTGGTCTGGAGCACAAATGATTAAGTCTGTGCGGCGAAGCTTTTGGCTAATGGCGTTGAAAGTGAAACATATGGAAAACAGAAAGGTCTATAGCTTTTAATTGAATCTTAAGAAGATGCTATAAGACAAAAGAGCCAGACTTAGGAATTATTTGATAGCTCTAATAATGGGAAAGAATGATGACAGACATACTCACCGGAATTTGTATTGTTTTTTTTTATCTTTTTCTATTATAAGTAGTTTTTGAAAATAGTAATTACACTTTTATTCTTATAATTTGAACCAATATTAAATAACTCACTTGTAATTTAAAACTGAACATATAACCTCCTATGAATTAGACTTATCTATAAAATGAATGGAAACAGTTAGATTTAATGAAAATTGTTATAAGAGTAGTTTTGTCATTTTATTTTTTCAAATTAAAACATCAAAAAGACGATTTGGCCCTTTAATGTCAAAATGAATGGTGGTCTTTCGAGGGGCTTTTTTTTTAGTCATTTTACTAAATCATTTTTTTGATGTTCTAATTCGAATGTATAAAATAATGAAAGTACATCTATAAAAGAATTTTCGTTAAATCTAACGGTTTCTATCTATTTTGTAGATAAGTATAAACCGCAGAGTGATCATGTGTTTATTTTTAAACCATATGGATCATCTAATTTTGACTGAAATCATAATGAAGTAAAGTGTAATTATCCCTTTTTTAAATTGGTGGTTGGAGTTTATTAGCTTATTTTTTGGGTTTTTGACAATATTTTTTTTACTAAAGTTGTAGTTTTCGATTTTTTTTTTTTTTTGGAAAAAAGGCAAAAGTTAAACTAAAATGTCCATAAAGATGTAGAAAATTAAATTTCATTGAAAAAATATATAAATATAAAAAGAAACTAGTTAAAGAAACTAATAAAAAAACTTATCCAAACGAGTAAAAGATACAAGTTAGAAGGTTTGGTTTACATGTAGTAGGCCAAGGCTTGATATTAAATTAAAAGGTAAAATTATAAAAGTTTAGTTCATATATAACATATTTTAAGTTAGAATAATTCCCATCTTATCAAATCAAGGTTGTCATATTTTTTTCATTTCTTCCTTTTCCTTCAAGTAAACTTCCAAACAAGAAATAGATGCAAGTTATTTATCTTTTGTAATGTTTTTTTCACATATTTATCCTTGTAAATTTTTTGAAATTTTGTTCTTGGTCTAATAAATATTAAGACTTTGGATTACCAACTAGATCTAGCTCCTTTGTCCTAGGAAGATTTACGCCCTACCTGCTGTGAACGGGGTCCAATAGTTGCAGCTGAACCCCAACATGTTGATATATCACATTCAAAGCTCTTATATTAATGAGTCAGAGACTCAGAGGCCAATTGAACAAAGGGTCCACATTATTTTATTTTTTTTATTTTGGTCTCAACAAGAGGTCCACGTGAAACCACACCCTCTCTATGATTATTTGATGGGAGGATTGGCAGCTTGGACAGATTGAAGGGAGGAGGGGGGATATATTTATAAACTCAGAAAAACCCAAAAAAGGAAACTGGTTTTTAGCATGCTGGAGACTTGGAAGTGGGGGCATGAAAACAACAATGTCTGTTTTTTTGTCTGGGTCAAAAAGCCCAAAACGTGATTCCTTGAGACTTAAGTGAGCAAGTTCAATCATTAATGTAAGGTTACGGTTAAAAACAAATGTTTCAGGTTTTGTTCGCTATGAGATTACCCACTATATTCAAATTTGATGTTCCTCTCAGAATGTTATAGGTCTCTTTTTGCATGGATCCTAAATACATCTGTCGAACTCACTTGACAGGTGAAGTACCTAATTTATTATAAAACAATGAAAGGAGGAGTGACGTGATGCTACAAGATGCACAAATAATTTATCATGATGTTAGAATACATAACTGACAAGGCTCTTTAATGGTTAGAATAAGAGCCTCTCGATCGATGCAATGGAATGTGTTTATTTATCAATAGAAATATTGAATAAAATCATCATACCTCTTCACCATTAATATATTGGCAAAATAATCTAGTGAAATTAAGCCATTGTTACATTTGTTATGGGGTCAAGACACTTCAACTTGCTGATAACAATGACATTTTCTTTGACTACTTCATAATTAATGTAACATTCTTGATGATTATAATTTTACCATGTTCATGTGATTTTGTATTATCGACTTGTTGTACCAAAATCATCATTTATTCATCTCTTGACTCAAAATGGAAGCATTATATAAGAGGAACTTAAAATGCCTAGGGCAGGGCTAGGATGAGAGGGTCTCTTAGGACCTGTTTGGTAAAACTTTTTTTAACTTTTTTAGCTTGTAAGCAAAAAAGTTAGAATTTTTTTATTTTTTTATTTTTATAAGCTAAAGATAAGCAAAAAATTAAAAAAATATATATTTTTTTGCTTATAAACCCAAAAAAAAAAAAGCTAAGCTGAAAAGCCCTACCAACCGGGCCTATAGTGCAAAAAAAATTAGCTTTTTTTTCTTATAAACTAAAAAAAAAAAAAAAAACTAAGCTGAAAAGTCCTACCAATAGGGCCTATGGTGCTTAATTTAATATTCTCATCTAAAATTATTTAACCAAAACTTGCCATTGTAAAAGAGAAGGGGTGGAAACAAGCAAACTTGGAGAGCTCAATAAAGGGTGCTAACGGGTGTGCTAGTAGATTATGTTGTTCACGGCTTGGCTTTTAACCTGGAAAGAACAATTGGTTAGACCCTGCTGCCTTGCATTGCAGTGCCAGCCCTTGATCCAAGCCCAGTTCATGCCCATGAAATTGGAAGAGTATTATGGAAACCAGCTTTGGAAGAGGACTATGATAACTCAGCTGAGCTCATATATCTCAAGTCTTGGATAAATTATTCAGTGTACTTGGAGTGCCATATCACCTTTGCTTTACTTCTTATAAATACAATGGATCCACCTTTTTAGGTAAGACTTGAGGTGAGTTATGTAAGTTCATCTGGCATAAATGCAATGAGTTCTGCTAGTTAGGTGGATCTTAAGTGAGTTAAGTGAGCCTAATTGCATCTATCTAACAAGTAGACCCACTATATTTGTAAAAAGTAAAATAAAGATAGCATAGCGGTGCAAGATAATTGAATTCCTAAGTGTTGTCATGGTCATATCCAAGACCCTTATCCAGAGGTAAGGCCACACCTACATACACACCTTCTTGATCATGTTACATCATCATCACAATTTGGGTGTGAAAGTGACTCACCAAAAATGGAAACCCATGAACCACCCCCGCCCCCCCGGCGGACTTTAAATGCATGCTTGCTTGCTAGTAGCCCGCATACACACCTTCTTGATCATGTTACATCATCATCACAATTTGGGGGTGAAAGTGACTCACCAAAATGGAACCCCATGATTTTAAATGCTTGCTTGCTTGCCAGTAGAAGCTAGAAAAGCAAAGCACCTAAATTATCTGTTGTCACCCATCCAATAGGTATATCATACATGACTCAAATAAATGCCATGTATGATATCTTTTTTTAACCTAACAATTATACATACTTATGTATATTATAAATAACATAATGCTATATATAATTTTATTTTTTAATCATTATTTTTTATTTTTATATACAAGGCTATAGGACCCACATTAATCAAATTACTTGGGACACATTCACTTCTGAGAAAAAGAGTGAAAAATGAAATTACATATAACATTATCTATACAAATATGCATAGTAAAAGTTCTCATGAAGTAAAAAATTTAGTATATACACGGCTTTTTCAGGTATCATTTCCGTTACAATAGTCTATATTGTAATAAATTGGGGTCTCTATATTAAGTCTAGACTCTCGATGTAGGTGGCAAAATCTAAATGATGGTGATTTGTGTGACCATGGCACTGAAAATTTGTTTCTTAAAACAGGACTCTAACTGAAATCTCCAAAGAATAACACGATATGAATGAAATTTTTTTAAGCTAATCCGTTCGTTTCATCGAAGAATATCAAAAAATATATATTTTATGGAGAATTAAAAAGTCTAATTGTTTATTTGTTTGGAAATTCTTAAATTCTAAAAAAAGATATTTTAAATATAAGAAAAAGTTAAAAAATAATATCTGATATTTTATTTGGAAGTTTTGTTTTCTATAAAACCCCCAAAAAAATAATAATAATAAAAAATGGGTGGCTGCCGGGTACGTTTGTAAACATGCTTATAGTGTGCTTATATTGGGAGACATTGCCATAAATTTAGGCAAAATGAGTTGTAGCGGGAGACATTTGGTGGGATTGACTACCCTCCCCAATGCCACCCTAATATATATATATATATATATATATAATATCTAATACATATCTATAGTGTAATAAATAGACATGTGTTGCCATATTAAATGAGACAACCGAAACTTAGAGAAACAGAAGAAAGAAAGGTGTTTGGAAGGAGGGAAAGTGAGAGAGAAAGTGAGGAAAAGTGGAGTTCAAGGCTCAAATCAAGCCCAAATCCTTTCAAACTTAGATATATTGTTCTACTCATTATTTTATACTTCATTCCATATTTGAATGTGGGTTTGGATGGCCAGATTCGGCTGGAAAGTGGCCGGTTCCAGCCGGAAAACCTTTTTTCGGCAAGATGTAAAAACATAAAATTTTGATAGTTTTAAAAGTGTAGCCTTGCATTTAGGTTGGTATTTTTTTAATATGTTTCTGGGTTATTTAGAGATATTTTAGAATGGACCTTAGAATTCTAGAAAGTCTAAAAAGAAAATAGTTTTCATTTTTATTTAAAAATGATGTGTTAAGCCTTGTATGCATGTAAGACTTCAATTTTTGGTTGTTAATCTAAGTAAATACTATGGGCAGCAAGTATATATGTTAGAATAGCCATCATCACCTTACAGCACTTTAGAATGAAGAAATTTAAGGAAAAAACTAGAGTTGCAGGTCTGCCTAGATTGCTGCCCAGAAAATTTGGGCAGACCAGCCCACTGTCAGTCCATTTTTTATGAAATAAACGACCTCTATTGCTAAATCTTACAACATGACAGTTGTAGGTTTTTTCAAGAGCTTAAATTTAGACTGAAGAATCACTTGATTCAGTTAAAAATTGAGAGAGAAAAACCTGTTTTACCAAATAGTGTACAAATCAAACAAAAATTTGAAGAAGATTGTGAACAGTGTATAACGAAACCCAGTTGCACCTTGGGCCGCGTGCAAGCGCGTGAGTAGCCGTTTGGCTCCTTATTTTGACCAACGGGTCCCACATGAGATTTAAATTATATTTATATATTATTTGACCATTTTTAGAAGTGTTATATATTTATTATGTATTTTGTAAATAAAAACAAAAATATACTTAAAAAACAAAAATGATGAGTTTTTATCAATTATGAAGTTTTGAAAATTATGGTATGAATTGATTTAACTATTTCAAACTCTTTGGAAGGAGAGCGAGTAATCTCCAAGTATTTTTGTTATTTACTATGTATTTTTAATCTTTTCCATAAAAGAAAATACTCACTTTTATATAAATTCTAAAATTTTGAACTTTAAGAAAAATAGCTGCCATGAGTATTTTTATTTAATCAAAAATATTATAATAAAACCTTTTTAAAGTCATTTTGGAAATTTTAGAAATTGTATTTATATTTTTGATATTTTTAGTAGTTCGGACTTGGACCGAAATTAACTGAATATATTCGAAAATGACCCAGAGGTTGCTTTAGGTAACGTAGAGTTACATGAGGGGTTTGGGTAGAGTTTTAAGACTTTGCATCAATTGTACAATGATTAGGGTAGGAAACTAAATTTTCACGCAATGATGCTTTGATAGAATTGCACGAGTTTCGAAAAACATTCTGTAAAGCTAACCTGAATACCAAAGTCATCAAGTAAGGGATACTGATCCAGTAATTTCAATATGATATTTTGTTCAAATTATATATTTTGGATTGTTAAGCAACAATATGATATGTGAAGCATGATTTTATTCTCTATTTAGAACTGTCTTATGAAAAATGTATCATTTCGAACATGAGATAACTTCATAAACATTTTTTAACCTGATTTTGTGAGTTGTAATATCGAAACTGAATAATTAAAATTGATGTGCCGTGTGTTCCGGCCTTGTGGAGGGCATATAATTAATATTAGTGAGCCGTGTGTCCCGGCCTTGTAGGGGATATATAATTAAAATTGATGTGCTGTGTATTCCGATCTTGTGGAGAACATATAGAAATTTAATATTACAACTCAAAGCTGTTTTAGAATATGTTTATGTAGATATTGAACAAGAAAATTATGAACTGTTTTATGATGCTATAACTGTTTTCTTAGCTATCTCCCATCTGTCTTATTATTTTAATAATTTTTATTTAAATTTATTGAGTTATTGGATATTACACTACTGCTGAGCTTCACAGCTCACCTAATTTTATGAGAAATATTTCAAATATTCATGTGAATGAAAACGCTGCGTTACCCAAGGGTTTCGAGGAACCTAAGCAGGAGCCTGGAAAATTTTAGTAATTAAGACTCCAAGTTTAAGTTTTGTAATAATTAATAGTTTAAGCGGCGTGATGCTAGGATGTTGGAAAACAGCTTGGACTATGTGTGTTGAGTTTTCGGATTATTTTGTCTAGTAGTGTGTTTGTTTAACAAGGTTTATCACACCTTTGGATTATCTAGTATAAAAAAATTCGGTTCATTACATTTTCCGTAGGTAGAAGAATTGAAGGATTGGACCAAATATTAAAAAATAAAGAGTTTATATTTCTCTCAATCTCTCATTCTCTCTATCGATAACCTAATCCTCTATAATCCTACTTCATAAAGACGAGTTCTAATTATTTATAACCTGTCCCTCTCTTCAAATGTCTGAATCACTATATGTTGTCCAAATACCAATTGTATTGAAAATAAATTTTCTACAAAAAAATTTGAAGTTTATACCAAACAAACAAAAAATAAAGGAAAAATAAATTTTTTACAACCAAATTTTTTCCAAAAATAAATTTATTTTAAGAATTTAATTTTCGACAAACCAATAGAGCCTAAATACTTACCAACGCTACTTTTTCATATAACTTTGTGTTCACGAACTTAATTGTGCTTAGAGCATCATTAACGCTACTCTCTAGAATAATTAGTTAAAATATACTTAAAAACTCTATTTGTTATTTAAACTAGCTACTTTTCAAAAAATTCTCCAACGATACTCTCTATTTTAGCTAGTTACATTATAAATTATTCATTTTTAAACACTTATCCCAAGAAAAGAGAAAAAAAAAAAAAAAGAAGAGGAGAGAGATTTAGAAATAATATTATTTAAAATTTAATGAGCCATATAAAGAGCTAGTTGAAGAGTTATTTTTTATGTTTATCTCTTTAAAATGGTTAAGAGAGTCACTTTAAAAAAACTCCTTGGAGATGCTTTTACTAGGTTTTTTTTTTGTTCTTCGTTTGCTCATAATGTTTGGATAGAACCAATTCTGAATGTCGCTTTAATCTTCTTAATTCTAGTAAGTTTTGCATTTTACCTTTTGGAACGGAAGAAAGAAAGAAAAAAGGGAGACAGTTTGAACCAATTATCCCATAGATTTTCCCTCTAATTCGAGTGAACAATTTTGTTGGCCTTACATACTTTTTTCTTTATTTTTTTTCCCTCTCAAATTTCAAGGGTTTTCTACTCAGAACTTGATTGGAATCAAATACTCGAATCGTCATTTTAAAATTTGAACTTTTTACTGGTGCAAAATTCAAATACTTGACTCATCACTTTGTACTCGAATCAAATACAAAATTTTAATGCGTATAATGTTACCTTTTCCCTAAAGATTATGTAATAAATTTTGTGGGTTAAAATAATAAAGTCCAATATAATTATATCAGGCATGTCTAAAAATATATTGCCGACCTAGGTTAAGAGAGGTCCAAATTTACCAGCACCTTGATGGCCCTAATTGTGATAAATCTAGTCCAAATTCAGCAAAAACTAAGTCGGTGGAGCATATGCAAGTCTATTGCTAAAAGAATTAGAACACCAAACAATTATTCAAAAGAGATTAACTTCTAAGAGGAGACATAGTACAATCTTTTATGAGATTAAGACATTCTAAGCACTAAAAATACCACCATACACTAAAAGTATAAGATATGTTTACTTGAGTTATAACTCTTTAATATTTTATTCGATTGATTGTGATTAAGCTTATTAATTTAATTATTAAAGTGTCTTTGATTCAAACAAAGTTGAGACATTCTCATTGTCTTTTTCTCTTGTAAATTATTCATATTCGTCAATTCAATTTCAAAAGTTTAACCAGGTCTTTCTGAAAATCACACTTACAGATTTTAACAATTTATTTTGAGTAATTAGAAAACAATGCATCTTGTAAACATGACCTAAATTGGCTAAATAGTTAATGAATAATATTTTTTTGCCTTTTTTTTTTCAAGGAAAGACAAGTTATTACAAATGAAAAATGGATTTACACACCATAGAGGCAATTAATCACGTGTAAATAAAATTTAACTTAGCATTCACCTTTCATAGCTAAGTAATTGAAGACGTGCGGATATGTCAACTTATTATTGGTCAACACTACCTATTTATAGACTAAGGAAAAATAAATAAATAAATAAATAAAATACCATCTCTCAATAATCGCCTCTCCTCAAAAGCTAGTTGCCTTTGACTTTTGGCAACTGGCAACTTGCAAGCCCACATTTGATTTTTTTATATTGATAGCTGCTGAATAAGGAATACTAACTTTAAATTATAAATAAAATAAAATTTAAAATCAAAGACAATATTGATCCTATTTTTGTAAATAAAGAAACCTTTTTTACCGCCACCCATTGATTTCGCGTAGCTTTCGCTCTCACTCGACGAGTTTTGGGGCAATAATGTCAATAAATAAAAATAAAAGGCCATCATTACAAAAACAAACTATCATGCGGGGACCATAGTTAATTGTAAAGAAAAGCACAGAAGGAATCGGATGTCGCCGACGGCCAAGATAAGTGAAAGAAAGATTCGCCACCACAGCCCTAGTTTCTTGTCACGTGCTGTCACGTGTTACGTTGGAAGTTTAACAAGTACGCCGAAGGAATCGTACGTGGTTGTCGCACGTGCGGTGGATGACGACAGGGTATCGTTGTCCGCTAGTAGGTTTGGACTTCGGACCTTGCGAGATTTGGAGATTTTTGAACGGCGGGAAGGGGGCTTGTGGGTTTCCGTAAAAGCCCTCACTTTTATACATAAATGCCTCAGAGAATCCAATAATTATCTCAATAATATCAATGATACGGTGAAGTTAAAAAAAAAAGAGAAATGTTAGAATAGTTGCAATTGTCCCTTACTCTTTATTTGATATGCTCCACATCGGCTAAAATCAATTCACTGCTAGTGGGACTCAATTGATGTGGAGCACATCAGGTGAAGAGTAAGAGACAATTGCAGTTGTCCTTCGCACTTCTCATAAAATAAAAAAAAAAGGAGCAAGGACAGAAAATTATATACATGTTTGGTTATAACTTATTAGAGAAAGCAAAGGATAAAAAAACACAAACAAATAAATAAGAATTTAAAATTTCTTATTTAGTTATTTATTTTATTTCTTTTTTCTTTTCTTTTTATTTTTACTTAATAAACCTGAGTTCCAAATATGTTTTTTAATAAACCTGAGCTCCAAATATGTTTTTTCTAATTGTACCACGTGTTCATAATTGTAAAAACAAATGCTAACATGCGACTTAAGTATAGGTTTTAAACATGTTTTGTTTAATTGTACATACAAAAAATTGTGTTTTATATAATCACAAAAAATAAGTTTAAATTATTGCCAAAGAGCGCGGATTAACAAGGCCTAAATATGAATCCTATACTTTCTATTAAGCATGCTTCGATTGTTGTACAAAACATTTGCCTATTTTTATTTAGGCATTATTTGGTTTTGCTATTAGAAAATTGCTATTTTTTGATATTTTGTAATTAAGAATCAATCATAATGTGTGTTTTATTTTGAAAATAACAAGACTATTGTTCAATCATATCATTCTGTACATAAATTATGTATGAATTTTTTTGGATGTAAAAAAAACAATACCTTTACTAATAGCACATTTGTTAATGATTTTTTCTCTTTCACAAATTACCAAAATGATGGAACTGACATATATTATGCTTAATAAAAAAAATTGAATAAAAAAAGGTTAATTGCAATAAATAGGGTACAAAAATTCTAAAAGGGTGTCATGTGCGAGAAAATATTGGGTACCACGTCATCTTGCTAACGTGGTATAACAGACTAATAAATTAGAACCACATAATCATATAAATCTTAATCATCAGGAGTGTTAAGTTTAAAATTTAAAATTTTTTGCCTAAAACAAGATGATTAGAATTTCAAACACTCATCTGACCATATATTATTGGTCCGTTGCCATGCTGACGTAATACCACCATGGTACCGAATATTTTCTCGCCACGCAAGTGGGCCTCATCTCCTAGAAATTTTCTATTTTATTTATAGTTATGTACCTTCAAATTTGTCGAAGGTTATAATATTTATTTGGTAATGTTAAAACTGTAGTCTCTAACTTTTCTATTTGTAGGAAACCATAAACTGTTCTCATATCTAAAACAGCCCATCGAACAAAGGCCTATGAGAGTAATAGGTTTGGTTCAAAAGTTGAGCTCTAGGATCCTATGGACCTACTGATTTGGTGGAGGTTCAAAACCCACTAGCTCCATCTTCTACCCACTTTGCCTTGTATAATTAAACAAAAAAAAAAAAAAAAAGGGCCTATGAGTTATATAATAGAATAGGTAAGATAGACTTTTGGGAGGAGTTGGGAATATTTAAATTATTACTTAAATCTTTTATAGGTTATTTCATTTTTACAAAAATAACAAAATAATACTAAATGTATATCCAAATATTTGTTCAATTAATGTCCTAAAGAGTAGGACTACCACTTTGTTTTCAAAAATGCCTTCAATGTGATTCGGGTCCTTTTCGTTAAATTGGTCTACGTTAAAGCCTACCATTTTTTCTCATGAAAATGTTTGCAAATTGCATCCCATCTCCAAATTTTTTTGCAATGTATGCAGCCTTCCTTGAAGGCCTCAGAAACTTGGAAATTAATACAAGTATAACAATCAAGAATATTTATTTGAAAAGCAACATGCTTTCGACAGACAGTCCATAATGTCATCCATAATTGGCATTTTAGATTTATCATATTTCTTCCTCCAAAAAATGAGAGTTTATGAGGATGGAAAAAATCCTCCCCCCCCCCCCCCCCCCCCCCCCTTTTTTTTCAAATTTTCTTGACTGCTAGTCTATAAAAGAATATTTCTTTCAACATACAATGTTATAATAAGGAGTAGATAATTTTCACTTCTTAATATTTCTTACAATATTATTTCTACCGTTCTTCTTTAATTTTTGAAATCACCTTTCCCAAACAAAACATTATAGAATTTTCAATTTCGAGAGAGGGCTCTTTACATATTATATATATATATCATGTTCTTTACTTCACACAAGGAACAAATAATGCATTGAGAATTGCAAAAAAAAGCATATCAGATACTAATAAGACTTTTCATGGAATTCCAAAGTTGTTTGTGAATATTTTGAATATTTATGTATGAGAAATGCTAATTATTATTTAAAAAATGGTTATTGGTGTTATTTTTTTTGAAAATTTTAGTCGATGTAAACCGTTTAATGGGACTTGTAAAATGTCATAAGCAAAAGCCGGCAGTTTGAAAAAAAAGATGTACATCGAAATGAGCTCTTATTACTCTAAGAAATACATAATTAATTCCCTTTTCAAAATATTTATTCGTGTTGTTTTTTTTTGTGTTTTATTTAGTGGAAGTCAATAACTAATGCAAATACAAGTTTAAGCTTGCCTAGACCATTTTGAAAAATGTTTGTGAAGAAAGAATCATTATTTTTATATTTATCAATGCTATGGATTATGGATGTATGAATTATGGCCAAATTTTACAAAAACAAAGGGCATTGGAATGGGATTAGTTGAGAAAATGATTTTGGTTTTGTAACATCAAAATAAGCTTTTGTAAGCAAAATATTTTGATCTTCTTTAGTAGGCGTTTTATTTGGGTTGTTTGGGCAATTTGAAAAATGAACTAGGTCAAGTCTAGATTTATTTGAAAATTTATCCCTTATTAATTTAATTTTAATAAGGTTTTGAACACTCTTATGAGGTAATAGTTAGTATTTCATACTTTTAAAGAAATAGTATATACTTTCCGGTTTAAAACCAATTAAGTTGTGGCCCTAAAACCGCTTTATTTTCTTTCCTTTATTTTTTTACTAACCGCGTGTTTGGGCCAACTTGTGTGTACCTCGACTAAAAAATTTTGAGGCCTGTGCAATCTCCTCATCCCACATAAATCAAATGATTACTGGGTCAAAGACTTTAGAATTAGTTCTAAATAGTTGATAGTATCTAAAATGTTTCAAACATGAAACCTTGAAGGGAGCATACTCCCAATTCTAAAGCCTTGATCTATTAGGCCTGTCAATGGATCGGGTCTAGACCAGATCTGCCATACTCGGATTCGATCCAGATCCGATAAGGTCTAGATTCGATTCGGATCCAATAAGCATTGAATCCAATAAATATTCCCAGACCCAATCCATTAGTAATTGGATTCGAATTTAATGATTCGATTCGACCCAACAATTAGATTTTTGAAGATAGAATAATTTGTTTATAAAAAAATTAATATTTTAAAAATAAAATTATGACTTGTCCAAATTAAATCAGATTGGATCGGGTCCATAATCAGGTCTGACGGATCCTTCCAGATCCAATCCGACAACACTTGGATCGAGTCTAGCTTATCGGATCTGTAACTATCGGATCGGGTCTGAATCGGAACCGGGCCAGACCCGATCCATTGACAAGCCTATTGACCACCAGACCAACTTATTGGCCTTCCCTAAAAAAATTTTCGGTTTTCCTAAAACATTCCTTACTCTAGGATTGAGCTCTTTTACAATACCTATATACTTTTTAAAATTCAATTCAGAATCTATTCCATTTTGGTAACATAATGAATGATTTTGGCTAATTATTATAATACTATTTTTGAAACCCATATTTATTAAGTAAAAAGAAAAGAAAAAAAAAAGAGAATAAGAGATTCTAAAGTTTTATTTGTGTTTTTTTTACCCTTCATTTTCCTTAAAGAACAATCATATGATGAATTTTATATTTTTTTCTTTACAAAATTCTTTATTCAAATACAACAAAACTGATGAGAACATTACATTAAAGAGAAATTGAAATTTAATGTATTAAGAGATTTTTTAGGGTTAAAAAATTGAAATTTAAACACTAAATTGAGAAGGATAACACCAAAACTTATCAATTCCAATCACAAATGGCGGTGGACGGCGCGTGAATTCACGCGAGACAATTATTGTAAATACAAAGGCGAACCAAGGGCATTTACGGTTTTAACGACAAGAACACGATTAGGGCAGAAAGTAAAAGTAAAAAACAGAAACGGGACCCAGGAAAAAAATAAAAAGGGAAGGGGCCAGAATAGCAAAAAGGAAAGATAGAGTGAAAGAAAAACAAAACACATTAAGGTTTTATTCTTTTAAATTATTTTTGGAGCGGACGTGAAAGCCAGAATAAACTCTGCTTCAATGACGCCGTTGAGATACGACACAATTATCTCTCTCTTTCTTTCTATCTTTGTCCATTATCGGCTCACGTTCTCACTTTGTCGCTCTGTATCAACAGATTTTCCACAGCGAAGAGACAGAAATCTAGAGAGAGAAACTCTCCCAAGAAGAAGGTCAGAACGAACGGACGGTCAGTGATTGTTGTTCGCCCATCGATTCTTCGAAACCCTAATACGCCCAGGGCACACACTGAGCTCTGATCTTGTCTCTGGAAACCCTAGAAATCTCCAATCCTCAAGCTCTGGTCGCTTCGTGTTTGGTTGGGGCGTGTATGTGAAGCCAAGCCCTACGTGCTGGTGGCGTTGAATCAGTTGAATTCTTGTGTGTGGTGTGGGAGCTTGTGCCTCATGCGATTGAGTGGTGGTTTTTCATGCCGCCGGAGCCATTGCCTTGGGATCGGAAGGACTTCTTCAAGGAGAGGAAGCACGAGAGGCCGTCGGAGTCCATAGGGTCCGTGTCGAGATGGAGAGAGACTCCTCACCACGGATCGTCGTCGTCCCGCGAGTTTGTCCACTGGGGACCGGCCGACTTCCGCAGCAGACCTCCAGGTGAGTCTTTTGAGACGGTTTAAGTTCGAAAATTTATTCTCTTGTCGGTCCCAAAATCTAGGGTTTCATTCAAGATGGTGATGTTGCTGCGATGGACCAGTCTTCAAATCGTTTTCTCACGCAAGCCCAAGAATAGCTAGACTCTGAGGGTATTGAGTTTTAACAAGCTACTTGTTGCTCTTTCACTAACTACACTTATATACGTATATTTTGGACGGATTTGTGGCCGTTTATGATGATTTCTTCATGGAGTTCAGTTGCTCTTGATTATCCTCTAGATCTGGGCTTGTCATTCTTGCAGTCGTTATGTTGAGATTTGGGACCATTGTTTTCTTGGGGGAATTAGTCGTCTTCTTTGGATTCTGGGAAAATACTCTGTTACTTGTATTGATTATTTTTTGTTTATTTTTTCTTCCTTTTTCTCTTTTTTTTTGGTTTCCGTTTCAATGTTTTCTGCTGAAGGTCACGGTAAACAGGGTGGTTGGCACATCCATTCTGAAGAATCTGGCCATGGGTTTACACCATCTCGGTCCAATGAGAAGATTCTGGATGATGATAGCTTCTGGCCATCTGGGTCTCGTGCGGATGGAAAGTACGGCAGGAATAGCAGGGAAAACAGGGGGTCCTTCAGCCAGAAGGATTGGAAAGGTCACTCTCGGGAAAATGGTGCATCGCCAAATGGTCCTGGCAGGCTTCTTGATGTAAGCGATCAGACGTCAGTCGATGATATTCTAACGTACAACTCTCATCCTCCTCCTGACTTTGTAAACAACTGGGGTCAACAACACTTGAAAGAGGATGATAAAACTGGTAGTGCCAATGGCTTGGGCACAGGCCAGAGTTTTGAAAGAGGGAATTCGCTGGGATCGATTGATTGGAAACCTCTTAAATGGACTCGTTCAGGGAGCTTGTCCTCACGGGGTTCGGGCTTCAGCCACTCAAGCAGCTCAAAGAGCATGGGAGTGGATTCCATCGAAGCGAAGGATGAGGTAAAGCTCAGAAACATTACCCCAGTACAGTCTCCTTCAGGGGATGCAGTTGCGTGTGCAACATCAGCTGCTCCATCTGAAGAAACAAGTTCCAGGAAGAAGCCTCGTCTGGGTTGGGGAGAGGGGCTGGCTAAGTATGAGAAGAAGAAAGTTGAAGGCCCTGATGATTGTGCAACCAAACATGGAATGGTTGCTTGTGGTGACACTGAACCTCTGCATTCTCTTGTCTCAAACTTATCTGATAAAAGCCCTAGAGTTACAGGATTCCCAGAGTGTGCTTCCCCTGCTACTCCCTCCTCGGTTGCTTGCAGTTCCTCACCAGGTAAAATGCAGAGTTCAACTTAGTTTTCCATTTGTCGCTTCTTTTATTTGCTGTTTTCTCTCCACGATTGGAAGGAGAAGATGACTTATGAACCCAAAAAAAAGAAGCTTGGAAGGATAATAAAGATTTGCGGAATTCTTCCAAAAGTTGATTCATTTAAGTATCAGATTTGTGACACATTTAACCCAAACTGGACCTTTATTACACTGTACATTATGTAGTATGTAATTAATTTCATTAGCTCAATAACTCTGAATGAACCTAGGGCGGTTGCTTGGTGCAATGATAAGAGCTTGGGCTAGAACTTGTGAGATGTGGGTTCAAGTTTGTATTAAAACTTGATTCATTGCATTGTGGGATTTGTGACACATTTAACTCAGACTGGACCTTTATTCTATTGTATAATTTGTATTGACCACTCTACTAGTGTGAATGCCAAATTGTTTGGGAAAATTATTTTCTCTGCCTGTGTCAATATTCAGGGCAACTGATAAGTCAGCTCATAGATAAAGCTCCATTGTAAGAGTCTTAATTTGTGAGGAAGAGATACAAGATGCAGCAATTACCTAATTCTAGTTACAATAAAACTAAATCAAACTTACCTCCTTTCCCATCATGTAATCTCAGTCTTCCACCCTGGTTGAATCAAACGTATTGTTTAAATTCTATCTAGTCATTTATGTTTAGTAAGTTTGTCCCCCTCTCCTTTAGGGGTAAGATGAGGTTTTTTTTTGGTAAGTGGGTAAGACAATGTTTGTTGAGCTAGTGGAAATATTTCTTGTGCAACTGAGCATTTGAATGCTGATTCAGGCTCTTTATTTTATTCAAAGAGAAACATTTTTTCGGGACATGGTGGTGTTAGCTCTTCTGCTATCATCAGAATATGAAAATATCAGTCATACAGTACAATATATGTTCTACGTAGAATTGAAAATGTCATCTTGCCTATTTTGAACTGTTGTCATGTGGCTATCTGAAATGCTGTATTTATTTTTTATCTTTCTTTTTTTTTTTTTTTTAGTTGAGTTCCTTGCCTATTTTGAACTGTTGTCATGTTGTTATCTGATTAAATACAGCTATTTATTACTTATCTGTCTTTTTTGTTTTGAGTTTCTTGGTATTTGTTTTGAATAAGTACTTGAAACTAACTGTAGTAGATGAACCAAGCTGATGCTCTAGCTTCCCCTCAGACTACTATAATATTGCAGTGGATTTAGATTTGGTTTAGGTTCTTATTTTCGTATTGTTTTATTAATGTCTTGACAATAGGGACATTAAATTTATCAAATCTTTGCCATGAAATTTTTGGGGAACAATCCATAGTTCCAATTTTTTCCCCTTTTTTTATTTGGATAGGTGAAAAAGGAGTATTAATCACAAAGAGACACCAGAGGGACGCCACCACTGTACACTGAAAAAAACAAACTAAAGGCCCCCACCAAAATTAAAATCTCCTATGAAATCTACCAAAAACATTGAAGATTTACAAAAATTTCCTTTCAACCAAAAGTGGAAAGTATGTAACAAAGAGTTTTTACGACTATGAACTGGCAACACAACTTCCTCAAACGTTCTTCGATAGCGTCCCTTCCATATACACCACCACATAATGCATAGGGGAGTAAGCTTCCTAGCCTCCTTGTGAAAATGATCTCCATACCTTTTAGGCGAAGCATCAAACAAAGAGATGATAGAGCGTGGCATAACCCAATGGATTCCAAAAATAGAGAGCACCAAACTCCAAAGTTGCCACGCAATATTGCAATGGATAAGGAGATGGTCAACCGACTCCTATGCTTTACTGCACATAATACACCAATTTGGGAGCATCTTCCCACACTTCCCCAAGTTATCAATGGTGAGGATAGAATCCAAAGCTGCTGACCACCCAAAAAAGGCCACCTTTGAAGGGGCCTTCACTTTCCGTACCTTTCTCCAAGGGAAGGAAGTAGAATTACCATTGCATAGTAAGGTGTAAAAGGATTTAACTGAAAAAATTCCTTTATTCTTACTCCACATCATCTTGTCTACTTCCCCCCGATTGATTTTCACTTTGTACAAAGCCTCAAAAAATACACCCACTTCCTCCAGTTCTCAATCCTGAATAGATTTAAGAAAGATTGGCTCCCATACATTGATGCCATTAGAGACCCTCAAATAATCAGCTACAAAGGCATTCTTGTCACAAGCAATGGCATATAGATTTGGGAAAGCCTCCAAAAGCAGTAAATCTTTCTTCCATTTCCAATGGAGAAATATACGTTCCTGAAAGAAAACCTGCCAGATTCTTTTGATGCCTTTCCATAAGCTAACCCCATAAGAGCTCCAAACTTCATTGGGAGTCCAACCACCCTCTACCAAAACATATTTGCACTGAACCACCCTTCTCCACAACCTACCCTCTCCCTTCACAAACCTCCACAACCACTTCTCGAAAAGAGCTTGGTTAAACATACTAAGATGCCTAATCCCCAAACCCCCTTCTTTCATAGGAGAACAAATTTTATCCCAAGCCACAAGATGGTATTTGAACTCATCTCCCAAACCTCTCCTTAAGAAATTTCTTTGCAATTTTTCCGGTTTATTTGTCACCGAAACTGGGACCTTGAAGATAGACATGAAATAAGTGGGCAAACTCGAAAGCGTACTCTTAATTAAAGTTAGCTTATCGCCTTTTGAAAGTTATTGTCTTTTCCAAGATGCTAGCCTTCTTTCTGCTTTTGTTATGTATTTAAACTTTCTTAAGGTAATATTGCTAAAAATTGCATCATCTTTGGTTTAGATGGGCATGCCTTGCAGCTCTTCGTTAGGAGCATTTTACCCGGAGAAAAGGAACTTATTCTGATAACATTAGTGATTAACTAGTCGGGATATAATCAATGTTAATGGTGTTTCACAGATATTGCTTTCCTTGTTCCAGTTTTGACTCAAACATGACAACATTTCTATCCTCTAATTTTTTTAACTATTTGTACTTCTACTGGCAATACCTCATTATATTATGTTTTTTTAGATGTTTAATTTGTTGAGCAGCGATGTTTTATCTTGTAACAGGTGTTGAGGATAAACCATTTGTCAAGGCAGCGAATATTGATAATGATACTAGTAATTTATGTGGCTCACCAAATCTAGTGTCTCAGAATCATGTCGAGGGGATAGCTTTTAATTTAGAGAATTTGGAGCTCCCTGCAATTGGTAATTCAAGCTCTGCACTTTGTGAATTGCTTCAATCTGATGATCCAGGTTTAGTAGATTCTAGCTTTGTGAGATCCACTGCTATGAGCAAGTTGCTGGTATGGAAGGGTGGCATTTTGAAGGCATTGGAGATGACTGAATCAGAAATTGATTTACTTGAAAATGAGTTGAAGTCATTGATATCTGTCTGTGGAAATAGTTGTCCGTGTCCAGCAGGATCCAGTTCTTTGCAAGGGGAATGTCAATTAAAACCTTGTGAAGAACTAGCTACCTACAACATAATTCCTCGACTTCCTCCCTTGCAGCTTGTTTCTTCTGGAGACATGATTGTGGAGAAGGCAGTTAGTGGCTTGGAAGAAGAGCATGGTCAAGTTAAAGATGGTGATATAGATAGTCCAGGCACTGTAACATCTAAATTCGTTGAACCGCTTTCTTCAGCAAAGGCTGCCACTGTGGTTGAATCAGTAAAAAGTGGTGAGAGCTCTGGTAATTTGGATGCTGGTAAAACTAAAAAGCAGGAGGTGAAATGCTCAGTGTATGGTTCCAGTGAAGAAAAGACGGAACGTTTATGTGCTAAGGGTGGTCAACTAATAGCTAGAAAGAGTTCTGCTCCTACTTCTCCTGTTGGTGCGAGTTTAAATTGTGACAAAGAACACATATTGTATGATCTAATACTGGCTGCAAACAAAGATTCTGCAAATAGAGCATCTGAAGTATTTAATAAACTATTGCCTTCTAATCAGTGCCATATTGATACATTGAGAACAACCAGTTTCTCTAGCTGGCAGAATGATCCACTGATTAAGGAGAAGTTTGCAATGAGCAAGCATTTTTTAAGATTTAAGGAGAGAGCTATTACCCTCAAGTTTAGGGCATTTCAGCATCTCTGGAAGGAAGATATGCGATTGCTCTCTGTGAGGAAATATCGTGCAAAATCTCAGAAAAGGTTGGAACTAAGCTTGCGCACGCAGCATAGTGGCTATCAAAAGCATCGGTCTTCCATTCGTTCTCGTTTTTCTTCTCCTGGTAAGAATAATTATTCTTTGCTTGTATGCTAATAGTTTTGTCCTACTTCTCAACTTATCATGGTGATGAAATGTCAGACTTAGTTTATCTCTTGTTACCATTGGATTAATCATCTCCAAGTTTAATCAACTCCCTCCCAATTAAGGTTCTTTATGCTTTGAATTTGGATTATGGAGGCCGTAATATACTGGTTTCAGTTCTCCTTTATGATCCATTGAGAAAAATATCTGTTTTATTTTGTTGTTTCGTTCTTGGATTACCTCTCCTTTCATGTAAAATGTGAGAAGTTTGACCTCTAATACTTTCTTGTTTTATTTGTTAATTGCGTACATTAAGAGTAGTCCGGGCCTAAAATCTTATGTTCGACGATCCTTTTCCAAGCCCTAGGTTGGGCTAGGGCAAAAATCTACATTTGAATGCGCTTCACAGTTGCAGACACACTTACAAAATGCACAAGTCGAATTCTGTATTAATCTGATTTCTGCATGTTCTTAATCCAAAAGCAGTATGCCCATTCATCTTTATTAAATGTAAGCCCAAAGGAAATTGTTACTTGGGTACTTGTGTTTAAGAAAATAGATCAGAAAACTTGATCTTCTTGTGGATTAAGAGTGAATTGAGGGCACTACATTTTCATATGAGCTGTATTTTTTAAGTGAAAATAGTAAACTTGTAAGCTTCTTAGTTGAGGAGAATGGGGGTTTGGGTTTCTTGATTTTCTCAACCATTAGGACAATTTTATCAATAAAATATGACATTGGTGTGTGTAAACTTGTTAATTTGTTAATTTTTAGCGCTCTGAAATATCAATCCATATAATTTGACTTGAGATTGTGGTTTTAGTTTGTTGCGTTGTTTGGTTCAGTCTTACAAGAGTCCTTTGATGTTTTAGTTGGAATGATGCAATTTAATTGTCACCATAGACACTGCACTTGAATTTGTTATTATTCTATAGAGGGAATTATTTACAAGAATGTTTAGAGTCCTTTTTTTTTGTTTATATCTGATATTAATTTGTGTAAACTTCTTACAAGAACGTTTTTCTATTGAAATAGCTAAAAAAATCAATGGCAATCATGTGGAAGTTCAGAAAAGAGAAATAAAGCATTCCCATTTGTAATTACAGGCGGTTATTCTTTGTTGCCATCGTATAGCTTGTTTTTGTGTCACCTTTCCTTCTTTTTTATTAAATATTGTTGATGGCAAAGTGATGTGCATATTGTGAATGCATACTAGTGTGTATGGTGCTCGCTATATCTATCAACTGCCCTTTATTCTTTTTTCTTTTCGTCGAAAATCTGCATTATAGTTTTCGTTTTTTCTTGAAGAATGAACCCCAGCTTTCTGGTGAGTAACGATAAAGAAAGGAATTGACCCTAGTCTCATGATAAAAGGGGAGTCTTCAACTTTTGCTGTATTCATCTGTTTTTTTAACTATCTTAGCAAATGGAGGTGTTTTTCTTAACCATGGGATTGCATGGTGGTGTCTACAAATGTTTGGAACCAGTGGTTTCTTTCACCTTTTTTGATGCACAACTGCTGCCTGTATACTGTTTTTTCATTGCATTCCAACTTTGACTAAGTGATAATTTTAGGGAAGCTTCTTTGAGGACTCCAATCTTTACTTATAGAAGTTATTTTATTGTGAAATGCTTCTCAGTGCGTCCTGTGTCGCACGGAGGATTTCTGCTTTTTCAAGGAACGAGGTCGGCGTTGCAATTTGCACTTGGAGCTATACAAGTCTGTAAATTTGTCCAATTTACTTTTTAATATGTTATGATGCATTTTCTTAGGAAACTTGGGAATACATGTTGCAAACATGGATCTTAAGTGGAGTTTCGGTGAAACTTGCTATTATTTCTTGTACCACAAAACTCCTGCATTCTTTTCTAGCGAATTGGTATTTGTGTGGGGAGAGCTTGTTTCTTTGGGGCAATGTGTGTTAGTTTTTTTCTGCATGAGGATGGCATTTTGATATAGATGCATAATTCCATGGGCTTATTGGAATGGCCACCACCTGTGAAGGTTGAGACAGTGCTGCCTGTGCATCCTAGAGTTTGTCTGAAATGGTGTTGAAACTTCAAGCCTCTGTTGCCAGTTTGGTCAAGCTGTGTGTACATGCTTATAATGAGAGAGACGTGGGATATACAAGAGTTTTGATTGAGATTGAACAGCAAGTTGTTCTGGTGTCTTGAAGTCACAGATTGATACGTGCATTCCTGCTTTCATTTCCATGGCTAAATGTTACAATGGCTAACACATATTATTTTCTTGATGTTTATGGAGCAAAGAAGTTGGAAAATGATTATGCTTAGGTTAAGTTAATTGAATATACATGTTATTGATCAGGTTCTATAGGTGCGTGTTTGACTGATGAAAATATAGTTGATTGCACTTGGCCCACCCCCCCCCCCCCCCCCCCCCCCCCAAAAAAAAAAAAAAACAATATAGTTGATTGCTGTAAATTGATTTTGTTAATTATTTATTTGAGTTTTCTCCTCCTTGATGTTAACCTTATGTTAAAATTATTTAAAAATTGGATTTAGGTGTATAAAATATATGTGCGCGATAATATAAAATGATCTTAATCTTAATATTCTGATGTGAATGGAGTTAGTTTTCAGTGTTGACTTTGTTTAGAATCTATGTCCTTTTTAATGTTTTGATTTTCATTTTGAATTTTGTCTTTGTAGCTGGAAATTTGAGCCTAGTCCCTACAACAGAGATCACTAAATTTACGAGTAAGCTTCTTTCAGATTCACAAGTCAAGCCTTATAGGAATTCCCTTAAAATGCCATTGTTGATCTTGGACAACAAGGAGAAGATGATTTCAAAGTTCATTTCAAGTAATGGTTTAGTCGAAGATCCTTGTGCAGTTGAGAAGGAAAGGGCTATGATTAACCCTTGGACAACAGAAGAGAAGGAGATTTTCATGGATAAGCTTGCCACTTTTGGGAAAGACTTCAGAAAGATTGCTTCTTTTATTGATCACAAGACAACTGCTGATTGCATTGAGTTCTACTACAAAAACCACAAGTCAGATTATTTTGTGAAGACAAAGAAGAAGCCAGAATTTGCTAAGCAGGGAAAGTCATTTTCTATTAGCAACTACCTGGTCACATCAGGGAAACGATGGAATTATGATACAAATGCAGCATCCCTTGATATGTTGGGTGCTGCTTCTGCAATTGCTGCCAATGCTGATGATGGTATGGAAAATCAGCAGAAATGTACAGCAAGGTTCTTAACAGGGGCAACTAGTGATTATAGAGCTCCACGAGGTGATGATAGCGACTTAGAGAGGTCAGGTAGTCTTGATTATGAAAGAGAGACTGTGGCTGCTGATGTCTTGGCAGGTATCTGTGGTTCGCTATCGTCTGAAGCAATGAGTTCTTGCATCACAAGTTCTTTTGACCCTGGAGAGAGCTACCATGACTGGAAATGCCAAAAGGTGGGTGCTTTGACGAGACGGCCTTTGACACCTGAGGTTACACAGAATGTTGATGATGACCCTTGTTCGGATGAGAGTTGTGGAGAGATGGATCCTGCTGACTGGACGGATGAGGAGAAGTCTATTTTCATACAAGCTGTGTCATCGTATGGTAAAGATTTCACAATGATCTCAAGATGTGTAAGAACAAGGTCCAGGGATCAATGCAAGGTCTTCTTTAGCAAGGCTCGGAAGTGTCTTGGACTGGATATGATTCGTCCTAGGCCTGGCAATGACAGAATGCTAGCAAATGATGATGCTGGTGGTGGTGGGAGTGACAATGAAGATGCTTGTGTTGTGCAGACTGAGTCCGTTATCTGCAGTGAGAAAGAGGGGTCTAAAGTAGATGAGGACATGATGCTTTCTGATTTGAACACAATCCATTGTGAATCTGATCCTGCAGAGGCCATGAACTTGCAAACTGACCTGAACAGATCAGAGAAGAACAGTGTGATGGGAGAAATTGATTGTAGAGAACCTGAGCTTCAGTCAGAAAATATGGTTACTGATGGCTGCCAGGCAGAGGGTAAACCAGAACAAGATTTTGATGGTGATGGTAAGATTGAAAATGGTGCTGATGACATGTCTGTGACGGTTGAGGCTCATGAAAATGCTGTTTCACCTCCTTGTACTGAAGCTGGTGGAGTTGAAGCTACTGGTGAGGGCATCTCTTTGGGAGAATCATTGTGGGCCAAAGAAGCTAATGGTCATGGCCTGTCTGTATCAGGTGCCGATGGAATGACCATAGCTGTAGGTCCGGAACTGGAGGGCCAACTGGCATCAGAGAACAATTTGAACCATAAGCAAGAGGAAAATGGGGATACAAATACAAGTGGCCCAAGTGACTTAAATTGCTGTGACCAAGCTATTCATACAAACGGAAACACTTCTGATCTTGCTGCAGATAGAATTGCTCCTGTGGAATTTGGTGTTGACCCCAAAAAGGAGCGGAAGATTGCCCTGGAGTTGAATCCTCCACCAGAGTCTCATGTCATCTCACTGGAGCAGGATGTCTCTCTCATAAATGCAAATTTTGTGACCAAAAGTCCTGCAAGTCAGTATGAGAAGACTCTCAACCCGGATATGCCCTCAACCCTAGATTTTGAAAAGATCAGTGAAAAGCAGTGTCAAAAATCAGCCAGTGCGGATGATTATAAACAGCATCAGTCTGGCCATTCTGTGTTGGGGTGTGCCAGCTCCTTCCAGATTCTCACTGGATATCCGTTACAGGTGTCAACTAAGAAAGAGATGAATGGGGATATTGTGTCCAAGAAACTGGCTTCACTTCAAAGTCTCTCAAAGGTAGATAGGAATTTCCATTCTGATGTGTATTTGTCACAGGAACGCATTCTTCAAAAATGTAACAGTCCAAAAGCTCAGAGTTCGGTGTCTGAGCTTCCGTTCCTGTCCCAAGAACAAAAAAGTGATAATTCTAGACTGCCTTCACGGAGTTCATCGGATACAGAAAAACCATCCAGGAATGGTGATGTGAAACTGTTTGGTCAGATTTTGACTCACCTAACATCTCAGCAAAAACAGAATACTAGTGTTATCCATGAGAGTGAAGAAAAGGGGTTTCAACATCCTAAGTTAAGCAGCAAGAATTTCAACCTGAAATTCACTGGTACTCAGAGTGCAGATGGAAATTCAGTTACTTCAAAGCTTGACCGGAATAATTATCTGGGCCTTGAAAACGTTCCCATGAGGAGTTACGGTTGTTGGGATGGAAATATAATAGAGACTGGGTTTTCTACTTTGCCCGACTCTGCTATCTTACTTGCAAAATATCCTGCTGCATTTGGTAACTACTCTACCTCCTCGTCTAACATGGAGCAGCAGCCATTGCATGCAGTTGTAAGGAGTAATGAACACAACTTGAATGGTGTATCGGTTTTTTCTACTAGGGAGATAAGTAGCAGCAATGGAGTAGCAGATTATCAGCTATACAGGAACCGAGAAGGTGCGAGAGTGCAGCCATTTGCAGTTGATATGAAGCAGCGGCAAGACAGGTTATTCTCTGAGATGCAAAGACGGAATGGGTTTGAGGCTGTCTCAGGTATACAACAAGAGGGTCGGGCGATGGTTGGAATCAATGTTGTGGGGAGAGGAGGGATTCTACGCACCACAGGTGTTTCAGATCCTGTAGCAGCAATCAAAATGCATTATGCAAAAGCTGAACAATATGGTGGACAGACAGCAAGCATCGTCATAGATGAGGAATCTTGGAGGGGTAAGGGGGATATAGGCAGGTAGAAGTGTGGAGAGGGCCTCTTGAAGAAGGCCCTCCACGGCAAAAGCTTTCTTTTGCCGTCCTGTATATTAGTTTTTCTTCTTTAACTTTCAGTGTAGCAAATTGATAGGAGGGCAATGGAGGGTTCTCAAATCCGTCTTTTTGGGCCCAAAAAAACAAATTCTAGATGTTTGTAATATTTTAGCAGCTTTGTATTTGTTGTTGTATTTGATGGATATACAGAAATAATCTGTTATAGTGTGGGTGGGAGGTGGTAGGCTAATTAAGTTTCTGATGCATTCATCCAATGTGTCTGTTTTTAAATGCATGTGATATTTCATTTCGAGGCAATGTGCTTGTGGAGAGAGAAGAAAATAGTTCCCAAATATTAGGACTTCAGTTTATTGAACATTGAAGTCAAATGTTGGGACATCATCTTGCTCTCTATTTTAGTTCTGGTAATGATTTCTATCATTCGAAGTTCAGATGTTGGAAACCTTTGTTATGCCTTTAGTTTCAATTACAGGTACAGTTCTCTTTTAATTTCAGATTATTTCTGAGAAACACTGCAGAAATTGCTCGATTCTTCCATAATCAGCAGAGCAACACTCAGCATACTCAAAAACTCTTAGCAACGAGTGGAGTTTGCATCATGTGATACAACATGCATATGTTACTAAGAACCGGTGTTTTATTGTTGCTGGTTTCAGCTGACGACTCTGGTTTGAGGATGCTCGACCCCGGCATCCATTTATTCCTATTCCCTTTTTTTTTTTTTTTGGAGAAGGGATCAAATACATGTATAGTTAGAAATAGAAGAGAAATTAGTATGTTAGTATACTAAATCTTATAGGGAGTAAGTGGCAAGAAGAGCAAATATTATCTGTTTCATGCACCACACTCTTATCGCGACTCGAACCGTAACCTTACTGAAGTTGAGGTGGGTCTATGACCATTGGGCTAAAGGCCCTGGTCAGACCTGTTCTTTTTATTTATATTATTATCGAAGGGCCTAGTCACGGTATATCATGCAAATTTATTCAAGGGACAGAAGTATTACCTTATAAAGTTGCTTAAGGAACCATATTGTACATGACGGGCATTCTCGACACACTGCAAAAAGATTGAAACTAAAACGAACAAAAAAAAAAAAAAACAATGAAGATTGACAGGAAGGCCAGACAAATGCACCTGCTGCATGCTCCAAAGCCTCCCTGCTGCAAACGCATTTCTGCACTTTGGAAGGGCATTAGAAATTTACTTGGCATTATCTCCAGCACCGGATAATATTTCTTTGGTCTCTTCCCGTGTTTGGAGAACAGATGGGAGGGGGGCAATGATTTTAATCACCTGTAATAACAGTGACAAATTTGCAAAAATCTTCAGCTTCACCAAACAAATTGAGGTAATTGCTTGCAAGAAACAAGTAAATGCACAAAGGACGGGAAGAGAGTATCAAGAAACGATGGAAGTTGAATAAGGCTGCAAATATTATCTGTCCTTGGTTATTCTCTTAGATTCTAACTGCTCCGTGTAACTTTGCTAAAAATAAGGGGTCTTCGGGAATTTCACCAGAAACTGAACTAGCATTTTGGACAGTCAAACTGGCTATTCTAATACGAGGCAACGCAATAACAAGAAGCTACTTGAAATCCTAGTATGCGCTTATGCTAGCTATAGAAGGCAAAAAGCTGAGTATTTGCGAAGTTCAATCAAATAGAAAGACATCAATGAAACGATGGTTATATCAAGAAACCAGTGTTAAATTCCTATCAATGATCTACCGACAAAAGGATTCCCGCCTTTCAGTTGTGGAATAAAGTGCAAATGGAGTTTTTAAAATTCTAAGGCTACATTTATAACTCGTTCTTTTGAATAATATTTTATCTTGTAAGGTATATAAATGCTTCACAATTTGTCTAAATTCCAAATAAGATCACGCCTTTCTAGGGTACCAACTTGTTCTGTGGCCCAATCCTATATATTTCAAGTGTCATACATGCTGTCATATTGACATTTAAACGAGAAATGGATTGGAAATATGACACAAAGTGAGTTCTACACCAGAAAGCTCATTAGAACATTAGCTGAGAGAGTTTGAGAGCTGATCATAAATCGTACTATATTAGCACCTAAATCATACTAACATTCAAGGGAGAAATTAATTGGAAATCTGACACACAAAGTGAGTTCTACACCAGAGAGCTTATTAGAGAAGTTCAGAACATCAGCTGTGAGAGAGAGTTTGAGAGCCAATTACAAATTGAATTATATTAGCACCTAAATAAGCCAAGCCAAATACACTGGCACTGAAATATTATTTTGTCAGTATTGTTCGACTACACTACTTTATTTTACTACAAAGCCTATCACTTCTTTTGATACCTACTTGTTCCCACAGATTATCGAAAAAGTTATATTTAAGATGTTTCTATATAATATAGATACAAAATACTTTTCCGTAGATAAAAACACCCAATATTCTAGATGAATTATATTTCATCAGATTATTACTTTTACAGATTAGTATTTACTTACAAGAAAACCAAAAAGTTCAATTTGGAAGAACAAAATGAACTTATTACTCAAAAGAATAGCGAGTCTGAATGTGTCAATTCAAATGATTACCTGTGCATAGTTTTCAGTATAAATGAAGTTTTATCAAACATACACGAGTCTGTATGCTACCATATATAAAATAAATATCACAACCACCATATATAAGCTGCTGTTCCACAAATATGTTTCCACCATGGTTAGTAAATATTCATGGGCCTACTGTTAACTACAGCACTTCACAATAAGAAGTTTACGAAACATTGATAGGGAAGGATTACTATTGGAACACCTATATAGGTCCAAATGCCATTATTAACATATGACACACCAGTTAAGATTGTATACAGAAAGATATCTCATGAAAAATTCATGTTTTTACAGCCTATGTTACATCGTCTCTTCTAAAATTGTGAACTACCCATGTCAGACAATTGATGCTTGAGTTTAACATTTTATGCATAAAATACTCTTAGTTTGAAAACACCATTTTCCCCTATAAAAAAATTAAAAAAAAAAATAGTTAAAACATATGACATCTAGCTGTGTCCTGGTGACTTTAGACATGATAATTAGGTGAATCCAACATATATATGAACCCGACACCTGTACTCGAGTTCATGAAGGATAATTTACCATCATAAGCAGGAATCTAGTTAATAAAAGTATGCTCGAGACTAAGCTTATAATTGACATTCTAGAAGCACCTAATATTTGATACTTTTTGCCTCATTTACCTCACTCCTGGTTGGATGAGATAGGACCAGTTGATGCGCATGCAAGTGGTACCCACAGTCTCCAGGAACAGGTTTTACTGGCCTCTGGTATCCTCTAGGCAATATATAAAACAAGGTGCAGTCAAGTTGTACAAGAAAGTCAACAACAAGATTGCAAAACAAGGACAGACAAGAAAGTCAAAGAAGCTACCTACCAAATTTGAAATTATACTAGGTTGAGATAATTCTGATAAGTAAACCAATGTCACTAAAATTAAACCCACAAGATCTCAAATGTATGAAACAGAAAAATCACAGGAACTGCTGATTGAACAACAGGACATCACTGGACAGTACTGAAAACTGCTTTTTACTCTCTTTTGTTTGCTCTCTTTTAGAATCCACCTTCCTATTGCTCTTTAAAAATGTGCATGAACTCCATCCTATTCAACATTTTGTTTCTTTTTCTCAATTGACTCCTTGATATTGTTCTTTTGTTTCTTCTTTGTCCTCTGTGCGGTTCCTCATTCACATGTTTAGGCATTATTTCCTCCAGGTTGGAAATGTGCTAGCCAAGAAGTATGGACACGCACACGGACAAGCGAGACACACACACAACACCATGGACATGCCGACATGATGATTTTCTAAATATGCAAGACACGACACGGCGGAGACACGACAAAATTATATATTTTATGTATTTTGTACATATTATATATTAGAAATATTTTACTAAAGATTATGATTAATTAAAAACCATGTATTTCACAGTTTAAACGTCAAATTATCTATAGAATTACATTACTTTTATTTAAAAATTGTATCCCAAGTTATTTTATTCAAACTTGCTATGTGTTTCATGGGTGTCCAAGTGATGAACATGAATGTCTAAGTGATGGACAAGCATGTCTCCCAAGTGTCCGAAACATGCCCGGTTCTAAAAAATTAATAAGACAATAGGATACATTTAGAAGTGTGTCCGACACGTGTCAGGGAGTGTCCGACAAGGTGTTCAACACGGACAGGGCACCTTCCTAGAAGTTTCTTTTCTTAGTAGGCTATGGATGATGAGATGGCAGCTTTGCCCCAAAAAGCTACATGGGATCTCACATCTTTGCCTTTAGGAAAGCAAGTTGTAGGTTGTCGTTGGGTTTATGTTGTAAAATACCACCCAGATTAACCATTGAGCAGTTTAAGGCTCAGCTAGTGGCAAAAGGTATTCCCAAACCTTTGGGCTTGACTACTTTGAGACTTTTTCCCCAGTGGCTCATCTCAATTCTGTAAGTCCCCTTATCTATTGCAGTTGTCCAAGGTTGGCCTATTTACCAACTTCATATTAAGAATGACTTTCTTCGGAATGATATTTAGGAAGATATGGAGCGACCTCCAAGGTATGTTGCTCAGGGGGAGTCAGCTAAAGCATGCAAGTTGAAAATGGCTATTTGCCCTCAAACAGTCCATGAGAGCCTGATTTGATGAGTCCAGCTATTGTGGATGCATATGATATGAAAGACGCAATGTCAAATCATTAAGTTTTTATTTGGATACTCAAAATGGTTCTATCATTCTTGCTATTTATGTTGCAGAAATAGTTGTCACAAGCAGTGCTAAACCGATCTCAAAACTCACTAGAGTAGGCATTTCCGTACGAAGGATCTGGCCAGCTGAGATACCTTTCAGGTATGAAAGTAGCATGGGAATTTCCCTTTTCAAAGGAGTATGGCACTGATCTTTTATTGAGATATGGAGGCAAACATATGATCCTCCAATGTATCCTATATGAAGTTTGCTAAAGATAGAGGTCAAATATTTGATGATCCAGGTAGGTATAGGCGGCTTGTGGGATAACTTATATATATATATATATATATTTGACGATGCAAGACAGGAGCATTGGGAGGCTGTATGTCACATTTTAAAATATCTTAAGGGAGCTCCAGGAAGAGGCCTAGTGCTTAGAATTTTTAACTCCCTTGACATTGTTGGGTTCCTAATGCAGACCAGGCCATATGATCACATGGATAGGAGGTCAATTTACCTTCATTGGTGGTAATCAAGTTGTTTGATAAGTAAGAAATAAAATGCGGTACCTAGATCAAGTGTAGAGGCTAAGTATAGGGCAGTGGCTCATACAACAGGTGAAATGATGGGGGTTAATTCTCTTCTTGGAACAGGATTTACAAGTGATAAGCCCACAAAAATGTTCTGTGATGATTAGGTTGCAATGTACATTGCCATAAATCCAGTATTTCATAAGAGGGCGAAGCATATTGAAGTGGATTACCATTTTATTGGAGATATGGTATTGAAGAAACAGATCACTAGAGAGTATGTAAAGTTTGAAGATCACCTAGGTAATGTATTCACTCAGGCTTAGGAAAGGGAAGGTTCAATGAGTTTTGTAAGAAGCTGGGTGCTCGATATATATGCTCTAATGCACCAGCTTGAGGAGCGTTGAGAAATAATATTATTAGAATAGTGAATCTATAATGATACTTTTGCAAGTAATGGTACAAATAGAGGAGAGCATTCCCAATAAGGGTTATGCCCCTTCCTCCTCTTCTCTATGTGGCTACGTTGAATAGTATAATGTGTTTTCTCTTTCTGCTCTTCCTCTCTATCTATTCTTCCTATCAGCTAATTCTATAATCGCCAACCAAAGTTATCCACTTGTAAGATCTCTGAATCCCTTCCCTGGAGTTTGTGAATGTAACTAACAAAGCAAAGGGAAAGGAGTCATAGTAGCGCATAGTATATCTCTTCATATTCCAACCAATAGCCTATAATATCTCTCTCTACATTCCAACCACCAGACTCCTAATATCTCTCTCTATATTCCATCCATCAAACTCTAGTTTGGCCTTTACACAAAGAAAGATTCTTGTTATTCATAGATCATAACAATTAATGGCGAATTCTAAATTGCTAGACCGGCTTCAAAAGGAGATGATTTAGGATTATGCACCTGTTAGATAGACTAGTACATGCAAACAACTACTAAACCCTGAATCAAACTAATCCCAACCATCAACTAAAATAAGTAAGAAAGCAAAACGATGCAAAATCTGTTACTAGTTCAGTATTACAATAGCCTGAATTATAATACACTACCGCAGCACAGATAATGCTTGCTATGGGATGTCTACGATGAGTTGAATTTCTCTTGCAAATATCACAGCTAAAAACTACAAATGAAGTCATAATAAATCTGCAACTGATACTCTGACATGGTATCAGAGCGTTGGTTCTAAGTGTCTATTCCCCAATCATGTTTGTTATTGTGCACTCTATTTCTATGTCGATGCACCCGTGCTATTTATTTTGTCTTTTGGACATCTCTCCATGTGTGAGAGGGCATCACATGTGATGGAGGGCTATGAAAGCTTGATATACATTGTTGGTACATCCCCTAACAGGCAACAACTTAAGTTTTTCGAGCTATTTTAAGTTAAGAGGACTCAAAACAACTATCACAGACACTTCTCCTGGACCAAAAAGGCTTTTTGACGAGCATTGAACTGAAGAACTAGTTTTAGGCTTCTGAAACGTATTTACATAGATAACTAGTTGATAACCATGGCACTGAAGAGAGTGCTCAAGGCATGAGAACAAGAACACATGGTAAATGTTAGCATCCTTGTATCATTCTGCATACGATAACTGCAGCATCACAATGAGCTAATGTTGAGGAAAAAAAACTTCTTTAGTTGTTCACTTGGCCCTCGCTAAAGACATCTTCATATGTTTGTGGTTTGGTGATTTCAACCAATTTTTGGAATCAGTTTGCACGTAAAAAAGTTCTAATCTAAGGAAGAAGGAGGGGCAAGCCGGGGGGTGGGGGGAAGAAGTGAGGATAAAAAATGCGTGCATAACAGTTTTGTACCCGTCTTGAGCAAAGCTTTCATCTCCAATCTGAGGATCAAAGCAATTTGGCTGTCCACCAGTAACATAGAGAGGATCACCTGCTATGTGGGAAAGAGCCAAAGCATAACTGTCAAATGCTGAGCACTGATGTAACTGAAACAAAAGTTGGATCTAAATACATGTCAATTACTGAATTAGAAAAAACAAGTATGAAAACCAAAATCTCAATAAGTAATCAATTTGATACCAAAATCTCAATAAGTAATCAATTTGATACCCAAGATACTTGTAAGTAAAATAATTGGATCAATCAGGATAGTACATAACCCATGCTATTGGATGGAAGAAGAAACATAGGGGAGAAGTACTCAGTGATGTTCACAATGACAAACTTTCCTAAGCTAACTTCAGACAATTTTTCTATCTAAAAGATCCTTAAAATGAGATTCTATAGTTAGAAGAAACATAAAGCAAGTCTGTAACAAGAAATTAGTCAAAGCATAATAGGAGATATCTCAACTTGTTTCGTGGTCAAAAATGTTAAGTCTTGTTCCAGAATACAAGAATTGACCATGACTGGTATAATGCTGCGGAAAAAAAAAGAAAAAGAAAAAGAAAAGCAGAATAAAGACATTTATCTTGCTGCAAATGGCATGATGACAGATCAGTCAAAGCACAACACTCAAATGCAAAGTTTGTTCCACAACATAAAAGTTTGCCATGACTCTTGGTCTTGATGCAGAAAATAACTCATGCACTTAAGCTGGACAAAAAAGGCCAAACACAGTCAAGTCTCCTGCTGTATATGGCTTTATGAATGTTATGATCAACAAGCTGAAATGAGCAAATGGGAAAGTTTGGGAACAGGGGTAGCCTGAATGGGAAATATATCTTTCTGCTAAATATTCACATAGTTTGACTTCAACAATGCTTACATTGGAATGAAACTCTCCTTAGTTTTCCAAGCTTTACCAGGGAGTTAGAATAGGAACGATTATATTCAAGCTAATGCCCATAAAATATGCTAGCTTACTTTTTTTGAGTTACTACAAGTGTTTAATTTGCAATTTCACAGAATGTTTTGCTATTTGTCTAAATTGAGGTTATTTCCATATTGTGATTTTTTTTGGGTCTACTTTCGGCACTTCATTTTAAATACTAAGGCCAGCATCATTCAATACTATCATGGCTGAAACTTGATATAAAAATGATATTTTCCTGGTTTACGTACTTCTGCATACAATTTAGCCTCTCTCTCTGATGAGCAAGTCACTTTCCCCTCTCTCTTTCTCTCTTAATTGAAAAATTACTTGAGATTTAAAAGTGATTTGCTCAGAGAAGTTTTATTTATTTGTGTTACAAGGTTACAGATATTTTCATGTCACTACAAGGGAGAAAGAGTTAACTATTCTAGCAAACACAAAAGGAGAACCATGAAGAGCTGTATATAGATAAACCTCCTGAAGAAAATAGAGTCTAAACGCACAGAGAGAGAGAGAGAGACAGAGAGAGAGTAGCCTCAAGCCTGAAGATGAATGTCCGATGTTTTTCAGAAGCCAGTCCTTACACTTCAAGTATGTTCAAGTTTTCAATTGATACTGTTGTATAACAGGAAAAGACCTGGGATGACAGGTATGACAAAGAAGAGATAAATGATTATTCTTTGAATACAGCATTTTTCCATTGCAGTTTCTGGTTCTTTCATTTAAGACGTGTCACATGAGAATCTTCTTCTACTAGTCGCTTCTGCCTTAAACTATTTTATTTCTTAATTCAAATTGTTCCTACAAACAAGTTTAGACATACTTATTTTATGTTCTCATTCAATCATTGTATAAGAAGACATTTAAGCAAAGAGGCAATATCTCTTTCAGCCTATGGTAGTAGTGCTCCTGCAACAGGAGCAAAATTTCAGCTATTTTATGAGGTCTTCCTGTGTTCTTTCTACAAGCATAAGTGGACAACTCTTTTTTACGAAAAGGCACAACACCTTCCAACCTAAAAAGGTAAGAACTCAACTTAGACAAGAGTAAGTCTCATTCAAAATAGAAGATAGCACAATATTAAAGTTTACCTATCAGAGGATGCCCAATGAAAGAAAGATGAATGCGAATTTGGTGTGGCCGTCCTGATTGAATCTCAACCTGTTAAATAGATCAACAGCATAGAATATTATTCCTGTAGATTTGGTTAATCCATTCAAATACGCAAATGATTGCAACATGCTTTCTTATTAGTTATTAATAAACAGAAGCAACTGATTTGAAGTAACAACATAATGTCTTCAACATATTGCAAAAGCAGTAGGTTTCTTTCTTAAGAGTGTAAAGAGACCCTACCAAAACCTAGGAAGTACACCACTGCATATTTTTTACATTATTTAATTTGGATTTTTCATTTTTCTGCCTCTAGACTAACCTTGCCGAGTATTGATTTCAACTATCAGTACCAAAGACAATAATTTTAAGTATTCTTAATAAATTGACATAGGATAGTACTATTCATGTTTCAATGTCTTGTAATTTGATATACATTGACATATGATCTAGTATTGATTTTTTTATTATTAATTAATCAAGATGCAACCTTGTGCAGTATAAATCTCCAACAGTAAAAACCTGTTATTTCTAATAAGGTGCTGGATTAAGGAAAGCATAAATAACATGATCCCCCAGATGATAATTAGAATCCTCTTGATATGCATTTTTATGTCTAGAAACTAGAGTACCTCGACCAGCGTGCAGTTCCCTTGTGCATTTCTCTCAAGAACCTTTACCTTGCTCAAAGCTGGTTTCCCTTAAATAGAGAAAAAAGAAGGTACACAATATTGTTATGCAACACTTTAAGCACAATTCTGAGAGTGAGATATGGAGATTTTATGACACAAACTTGCAAGAACAATAGTTATGCACTTTGTGACAGTAAATCATTCATACAAAAACACTTGATGACAATGTTGACCAGAACACAATATTACATTGACATGACTGAACAGTTACAATAGTCTATCTGGAGCAGTGTCTTATAGCTATAGAAGGAAAATATTATACAGGATGTTAAATAATAAACCTGAGGGAGAAGCAACATAAAGCCCTTTGGCCACACCAGGATACCGCACCATTCCAATTGGTTGCTTGATGACAACCTATGATGCAACATCAACTTTTAGCTTGGGTTGAATTTTTCACATGACAAAAACTAAGAGTACCCAATATGGGGATGTTGGTATCAAGATGTATTGGCATTTGGCAGTCATACAAGAAAGAACAAAATACAAAGTGAATCACATATGTAAGAAGCTGGTGACAGCATTAATTTACAGGAAGGGAGAAAGACAGCTAAAACAGCCAATTCATATGCACCAAGGAACAAACTACACTAGCAAGGAGTCATTTGGTTTAAGCTGAAAAAATTTAATAGCAACAGGAATAACAAAGGTAACATATATTGATGCTGTTATAATTATTGGGTGAGCCAAACAGGTGCAAGTATTATAATTGCAGGATCGGCAGTGAAATTCAAACATAGGATCTTTGCATGCTTTGGTACCATGTTAACAATTCTTAATTTCAAAAGCTTAAACATTTAGAGGGTGCAACTTAACTATTTATACCTTCAACACCTAGCAAAAGAGAGTAACATAATTTTGACCACAACCAACTGAAGACAACTTGTGGAATTATATTTAGGCCTCGTTTGGTGGTGTGGTATCTTCTAATAAAGAGCTTTTGAGTTAAGAGCTTTGTAGAGAAAAGGTCATTATAAAGAGTTATGGTGCTGTTTGGTTGTTGCACTTGAGAAGCACTTTTACATCCTCTTTTCTGTAAAAGCACGTCAGCTACTGCTTCACTGGAAAGTGATTTTAGGTCACAAACCTCTAAACATCAAAGTGCTTGAGTGCTTTAAAGATGCAACCAAACACATCTTCAAGCACTTCTCAAGGGCAGCAAATATGCTTCTAAACTAAATGCACCACAGTACCAAATGGGGCCTTAATAAATTAACCATTTAAGCTGTCTGCTAGCTTTAGCATTCGCGGTTTGTTTGACTTCTACCTTCATCCTATATTTTGAGATAATGAAACAGAGTTTCATCTATGGATTTGAGTTCTCATTGAGATTATAAGCTCTCTCTCTCTCTCTGCTCATACATTGCAGGCACACATTATTTCCTAGAATTCCAAAGGTCATTGGTACCTTCACCATCAATAGAATAGTTGAACGAGAGAGAGCAAATAGGATAAAATTAACCATGAAATTTCACTACCTTAACCATATATCACCACTGCTCAAAAAAATTAATCATATTACTATTGAAAGTCTTCTTATTAGCTTCCAGTTGAGCTATCTTAAACAATGTAAGGATCTTGAGTATCTTAACAAAGAAAAATAAAAAATAAATAAGGACAGATCTAGGTAAAAAAAACTGTGTTAACTAACAGGGGGTACAGATGGTTTTACCTGTGCAGAACCTAGATAATTGAGGCAGCCCTAATTACAAAGAAATGGACTACAACAATTGAAAGGAGACATTGTTAACCAATGGTGATACCTCATCCTCATCAAGTATCCCAGATACCAGTGCCCGGTAAAACTTTGAAATTTTCCTCATTGTGCTGAACGCCACATGGGTATTACTATACATGGAAAAAATCATGCATTTTTTAAGCAAAGCATATTCTAACTACAGACCAAAACAAAATAATGAAAGGAAACCCAAGTAACAGTCTACAGAGCTATAACACAAGAAATACAAAAAAATAATAATAATAATAATTTCAACTCGTCCAACATCAGAAATTATTGAAACCAAAATGGAATTGAGCTTTAGCCATTTTAAGATGTAAAAATGAATTCGGGGACACATTGATGTTTAGAGAACTTCCAATGCTGGCCTATAATAGTCTTCTGTTAATCCCCAAACTGTTTTCGGCCAGTTAATACCTGAATCTAAGATTTTTCCAGGAATTTTCAAACAACTAATAATTTATGGCTGATCTAAATAGAACTCAAGTTTGCCTACTTCAGTTGTTTATCCTGCAAAGTGTTTGAGACAAATTATGGATTGCATCTCCCTAATCCCCTTCTGGTTTGGGACAACTGACTGAATAATAATGGTTGTTGGCTGTTGCCTTGGGAATCAAGTCTAATGGGGGATGGAACTATGGAAGTAATATACAAAAATCAAGTTGCAACTATCATTTTCGTACTTTCCAAACTAGCCAACATAGAGGAGTCTTCCAAAGTAGAAATTCGCAAAGTACATGCCAATCCAGGTAACTAAGCCTAAGCTCCTCTTTCTCCATTTTCTATCTATTTTTATCTTTGTTTCCAACAAACTACATTCTCATTGAGACAAGAAATGGATGGAAGAAAAAATAATAGCATTTACGAGTATATGATAGGCGTTAAGAATCAGACATATCCTCTTAAACTAAAAAGTGAACTGAATTCTGATTCTTAATTAATTCAATGGAAACAGGTCTATCAATCTCCGAAAGATGATGTTAACAGAAAAGTTTCTTGACCCACGACCTTGATGTAGAACAAGTTGCAGAGAAGTTCATGGAACAGCTTGACAGGGCGCGGGTACGCTAAGCTGCATACCCTAGTTTTATGGTTTCCTATGGAACAACTTGGTGGTTAAATAGTTTCCTAAGTCTATAATTTCCTAGTTAGCTAATTTTCTTATGTGTTCTAGTGGATTATTTGGTCACCACTCTAGGATTACTTGGTCACCACTCTAGGATCACTTGGTCACCACTCTAGTGGATTACTTGTTCACCACTCCTCGTCGAGCCTATATATAGAGGCTCTCTTCACTGTAATGGACAACTTTTGATTAATTCATACTTCAGATATTGGAGTGTTTACTCTTGTTCTTGGTGCGCCAAGTTATTTTGGGTTATTGACATTTGTCTTAACCCTCTTTCATGGTTCCGTTTTGCATCAGACCTCAACATGTATAAGAACCTGAGAAATCAGTAGCTTTGAGAAGATGGGTGGATTAAAGTTTTCAACTAATCATGAGTAGTAGTTTGTAGAGGTCTCACTGCAGGTGGATGCAGCAAAGATGTGGAACTGTTAAACTAAGATAAAAACAGATTCATTCTTCCCTTACCTATTGTCCGTGACAACAGACGTCCCATCAGCCAAATATGCAGAAAGGCAAGTTTTGGCGAGCTTTGTCTTTGCACAAAGTAATATACCTACATACAGAAAAAAAGGAAGATTGCAATTCACATATAATTATGAAAGTATAAATAGCATTTGTTACTTCCCGATGAGCTAACAGTTTATTACATTTCATAACTGTAAAAATGAAAGTGAAGATGGAATAAGAAATCAAGGATCATATGGTGCTTCTGTGTTACCTTGCACAGCAACAAAATACTTAACACCCTCCATTGTTCATTAACATTTTATTGCCACGCGTTGCCCACCTTGCCATGTTATCAAGAATTGGGACTTATATTCAAATCATGAAATTAGGAACCTGAATAATACTATACTTTTCCTTCTCTCCGGTATTCTTTTTAACTTGTGTCTCTAGATCTGACATGTAGACTGGCTTAACTCTTAAGATATAAACCATGCTTTCCCTCCCATTGCTAGACTGGCCAAGGATAATTTGTATTATACCAAATTTTATTGTACACTGTTTTAAGGTACAATTCTGACAAAATAAAAGTTAGTTCATTCTATTCAGCAATGATGTTTAATGCACCCATAAAGGCAAACCTGATGTGCCTCTTCCTAGCCGATGAACAGGAACAGGATGCGGTGTTTGGCATGCTAATGAGGCTCTCTGCTTGCGTGCTTGCCATTGGAGTTGTGTCAAAACAGTCCGCTGCTGGAATAATCCTCCAGGCAGAACTTGCAGACCAGAAGGCTTATTTAGAGCAATCTGAATACATTAAACCCTAGTCAACATGAACCCAACATCTACTGATAACATATTTAATGGAACAAACAACCACATATGAAATGGCCCAATCTCTGCTCCAATTTTTTCTGCATTAGCTCTATCCATTGTCTACAAGATCCTAGTTTTATTATCTCTCAGTATTGAAAGAGATGCAGCGAAATGTGGAGGGCTAGTAAGGCTTCCCATACATAAGATATAATGTATACATTCTCCAACTTCAGATTATAACCAAAGAACACTAACAGTGCCATATCATAAGATATGTTTAGGTCAGCAACTCAGGAATCAGCATCTAACAATAACAAATGATCAAAAGAAATCATCAGATATGATGCACAAATTTGGCAACCTTAATAATGAAATATGACCTTTTTGAGACATCTACTTGTACTATAAGCTTAACTTCACGTCAACATACACATCTAAGTACATGAAGATTGATGAAAATACAACAATAAAAGATATTGTAAGGCATAAATATTATGATTTCAATTATTCGAAACAATAAATAATTTAAGATGGTCTGAAGTCCTTTACCAAATCATCATCTTCAAACAGCACTTCCAGCAAAAATGGTGCATCAGGCTCCTTCCATAGAAGTCTGTGATAGACTAGTTCCGAACCCGCACTATAAATTCAATTCCATCAAAACCTATAGTGGACCCAATACCAATAATATTATCATACCAAACTCTCTCGATTTAATACCTGAGAACAGTGTTGGGATCCGTAACAACGCTCCCATTAATGGTTATCTGCAAACGCATAACTAAGTGACTCTGAGAATACCCAGTAGACCACACGATCTCGTCGAAATTTTAACCCATTCAACGTCGTTAGAGAAACAAACCTGTCCATTTCCAATTCTCTGCAACCAACTGCTCAATACTCAGTAGTCAGTGCCCAAACTCAAAAAGAAATTAAACAAAAAAATATATATTTAAACGTAATGCCCAAACTAGAGACTTGGCACTAAGAAGAATTCGTAATATCAGTTTATTTCTTTCCTTTTCCGGGCAACCAAACGGAAATAACATGCTCACCCTTGTAAGGGAGCTGAATTCATGTGCGTGCCGGAGTAAAACTCAATCAGTGTCGAACCTATACGAATCAAATTCAGTAAAATCTTATGTATATATAGGAGCATACTATAGATATAAATTCATGAATATAAATATATAGAGACAGACAGACAGTAAGAGAGATATTGAGAGAGAGAGAGAGAGAGAGAGAGAGAGAGCGAAGGACCAGAGTTGGAGGGTTTGAGGGCGTCACGGTAGACTAAGCCGCCGTTAAACTCCGGCCAGGGCTCTCCAAACGTGCGAGTTGTTGTTGTTGATGGAGACTCGCAGTCTTCTGCGGTGCTCGACATTTCTACGGTTTGGACGCTGCGTTCCGGCCGAGAAGGAGAATAACAAGCAACTTCAAACGAAAATGACTCGGGTCATTTACCAAAAGAGGTTTATTTTAATCAATATATATTAAATCGGGGTTAAAATTTGAATATTTACAAAACACTAGTTAAACGTTATTATGGATGACGCTTTCATAAAAAGCGTCAAACCAAAAAACGCTTTCCATTTAACGATAAAATTTCGAAATAACTAACTAAAAAGCGTCATAAGGAATGACGTTTTCAAATCTAAAATCGTCAAACAAAATGACGTTTTCCATTCAATAAAAACGTCAACAAGGATGACGTTTTCGTATCAACAATTTTTTTTTTTTTGGGCTGTTGACCTTGAACGAACTCCTTCACTACTAACTTCGTGACCGGGGCTCCGTTCGACGCGCCGTCAGCACCTGCAGCTGTAGTTTGCCGAGGCCGTGCTTCGTGTCGAGTTTCGCGCCGAATGGAAGCCGTTTGCAAGATTTGGCATCCCCGAACCCTGATTCCCAAGTTTTTCAAATCGCTAAGTCTCCGGCGGAGAAAAATATAGTAACTCCTCCACCGGGGCTCCGTTGGACGCTCCGTCAGCGCCCGCAGCTGTAGTTTGTCGAGACCATGCTTCGTGTCGAGTTTCGCGCCGAACGGAGGCCGTTTGCAAGATTTGGCATCCCCGAACCCCGATTCCCAAGTTTTTCAAATCGCTAAGTCTCCGGGGGAGAAAAATGCAGTAACTCCTCCACCGGGGCTCCGTTTGACACGCCGTCAGCGCCCGCAGCTGTAGTTTGCCGAGGCCGTGCTTCGTGTCGAGTTTCGGGCCGAACGGAGGCCGTTTGCAAGATTTGGCATCCCCGAACCCCGAATCCCAAGTTTTTTAAATCGATAAGTCTCCGGCGGGGGAAAAATGCAGTAACTCCTCCACCGGGGCTCCGTTGGACGTGCCGTCAGCGCCCGCAGCTGTAGTTTGCCGAGGCCGTGCTTCGTGTTGAGTTTCGCGCCGAACGGAGGCTGTTTGCAAGATTTGGCATCCCCGAACCCCGATTCCCAAGTTTTTCAAATCGCTAAGTCTCCGGGGGGGAAAAATGCAGTAACTCCTCCACCGGGGCTCCATTTGACGCGCCGTCAGCGCCCGCAGCTGTAGTTTGCCGAGGCTGTGCTTCGTGTCGAGTTTCGTGCCGAACGGAGGCCGTTTGCAAGATTTGGCATCCCCGAACCCCGATTCCCAAGTTTTTCAAATCGCTAAGTCTCCGGCGGGGGAAAAATGCAGTAACTCCTCCACCGGGGCTCCGTTGGAAGCGTCGTCAGCGCCCGCAGCTGTAGTTTGCCGAGGCCGTGCTTCGTGTCGAGTTTCGCACCGAACGGAGGCCGTTTGCAAGATTTGGCATCCCCAAACCCCGATTCCCAAGTTTTTCAAATCGCTAAGTCTCCGGGGGGGAAAAATGCAGTAACTCCTCCACCGGGGCTCCGTTTGACGCGCCGTCAGCACCCGCAGCTGTAGTTTGCCGAGGCCGTGCTTCGTGTCGAGTTTCGCACCGAACGGAGGCCGTTTGCAAGATTTGGCATCCCCGAACCCCGATTCCCAAGTTTTTTAAATTGCTAAGTCTCCGGCGGAGAAAAATGCAGTAACTCCTCCACCGGGGCTCCGTTTGACGTGCCGTTAGTGTTACAATTGTAATACTCAGAAATGTTTCAAAATATGATCATATATTACTTACAACTAATAACATGTACACGAGTTCTGTACAAAAAAATATATAATATCTGTCGAATGACCACAAGAGAGCATATAAAATACATCCTATGTACCACATGCGGGTGCTCGTCTAGGTCTCTTGCTCCTGCGATATACAATGGGGAGCGTTGTGGATGCCTCAGCCTGTGGGACCACATGTCCTACAACCGCCTCATCACCCTCTGTGGTCGGTGCTGGCTGCTCCTGGGTAATGTGTGAGACCTGTGTCTGGTCATCTCGACCTACCCCCTGCTAGGCCTGTATCTGTGCAGGTGATACCTCATCTATCTGTGGGTGCACATCCCCAACTGTCGCCTCATCTGCCTGTGAAGTCGATGGTGGGTGCTCCTGCGTGATCTGTGAGTCCCACTCTGCTGGTGGAGGTGAATGGTGCACTGTCTCATCATCTGCCCCAAAAAGATCTGATGACGGGCCGGTGAACGTCGGTATAATGACTCTATCCAAAACCGTAGGAGCTATCATCCTACGGAACTCGTGCATCTCAGATCCACCCTCTGCCTGCCCTGTATCTATCCCTCTCCCTCTGCCTCTGCCTCTGCCTCTGCCTCTGCGCAGTGGTCCTGCGCGTCCTCTCCCACTACCAATCGGCTGTGGCTGAACTGCCTGTGCCATAACGTCGCCCCGGGATGTAGACGGTGCCGATGAATCCTGATGATATTGTACCGGGGACGCACGATGATGATGGGCTGTCAAATGATCTGGTCGAATGTAAGCTGTGGACGTCCCCACATCGGTGGACTGCAATGGCACCTGACTAGATAAAGATGGCCCCGATGTGCTGACTGATGGACCCACCGGAGTACAAGGGTCAACTATATCTGCACGGGGTGCCACTAGAACGGGAGATGGTACGGCTGCATCAGTAGGTACGGCTGCATCAGTAGGTACGGCCTCTGACTGGTTTGTCACCTGACTGGACATAGAAGGCCCTGCTGTAGGAGGCGATGGACCTACAGGAGTGGAAGGGCCAGCTCTATCCGATGGGGGTGGAACTGCAGCGGGGGGTGGCATGGCTGGATCAGCAGGTCCAGCCGCATGTATACGGTAATCCTCTCGTATAATGTGCAGGGTCGTGTCACACATGTCACGGATGAACACTAGTGTCTCTAAACCTGCATCAGCATCGTATCCGCGAATGGTGTCAGCCGCCCGCTGCTGCATAAGAGTGACACACTGGGCCTGTAACGCAATAAATCATAACGAATACCATATTAGAAACATCCAAAATAAATATATTTATTTTATTCAATAGTATTATAGTATATTTTATTGAATACTCTTACCAAAATATCGTGTCTCCCCCCTAGTCCAAGGTAGCCAGCCAAAGCCCTGTGCGCCGGATTCCCCATCAAGGGGCGCGTGATAGATCGATACCACCCTACGTATGGGTCGTGCCGTGACATAGGCTCCTCTGTAAGGTCACCGGCAATAATGTGCTGCCGTCGCTCTCTCCATCTAGTGACAAAAATATTATGGGACTGCAACCAATCTGTGGCAGGCCTACCCCGCCTATCTATGCCATGAAGACCAATACCAGTGTCAGGGGCTGCAGGTATGCCCTGACGACGACCAAACTGTCGAAGAACACGACTAGGCAAATGCCACTCCACCACGTCAAAACATATAAGTGGAACCTCAGCCATCCATATGTCACTCCCAGCATGACAATAATCGGGGAGGGTATCGATGATCTCACCGTGCCGACCATAAGGCTGCCACACAAACTAAATCATCCAATATAAATGTCAGCTTACGAGATAAATAGTTAATACTGTACTTAGTTTACGTAATGTCAGCAAAAAAAATGTAAGCACTTAAAAGCAGACCTCATCATCTCTCAAACGATCAAACTGGTCTCTATACACTGCAACAACGTGGGTGGGGACTTTATCCAGTGCAAACTTACTCTTCCACCTTTTTTCGAAACAATAGAAAATATAGTTAGATAACATACAAAGTTAAATAGTAATTGCACATTTCATAACTAATTTTTTATTTTTTTATAAGTACAATACCTAGCACCCCACGGGCCAGCGGGTAGGTGCTGCTGATCTCCAATGTCTAGCGGCTGCTGTCCAAGAGTCGGTACAACACGCCGACGTGGGCTAATCCTAGGGAATCTCTCCCAGGCCCATATCTGTTACACAAATAGCAGAATATAACGAATAATGCCCTATAAAAAGTCATAAAGATATAAAATTTCGTATAACGACCACATACCTGTAGCAACACCAAAATACCTCCTATATCCTTCGTGTCGGTCTTAGTCGCCCGACACATCATCCGATAAAGTACGGCAAGGGCTGCCGCACCCCAACTATATCGCCTAGCCTGATCGAAATCTCTAAGGAATGGTAGATACATCAACTTCACCAAGTTCTGTGACTTATCTGGTAATACTAACCCCCCAATAAGCTGCATGATATATGCCCTAGCATAGTACTGTACAGTCACCTCGTCAGCATCGTCTGGCAACTGCTGAAATGTGGTAGATAGCCACGATAGCCTAAGACGGCCACCGCTGAAATCCTGGATGTTGGGCTCAGCGCCCAACAACTCTCGGCAAATCTGCCGCCAATGCTGTACGTCACCCCCACCATCTACGCCTCCAATCGGCTGACCATCAACAGGCAGGCCCACTAACACAGACACGTCCTGTAATGTCACGGTGGCCTCTCCAACTAGCAAGTGAAATGTATGAGTCTCCTGCCGCCACCTCTCGACCAAGGCTATGATAAGTGGATGATCAAGCTGAATATAACTAACCCGGTACAGCCCGTAGAAACCGGCACGCATCAAGTACGGAAGTATCCGAGGGGATAATGGTCTAGCCCAGCATGCGGCGTCATTACGACGACAATGAAGCACCTGGTCACACTGTAAGAAGAAATAATGAGAAAATAACTAAACAAATATATAACAAGAAAAATGTAATATTTCCCAATACGAAGTCACAAACCTGCTGACCCGTCCATATAATAGAGGACCTGTGATGCTCCTGTAAAGTGAGAACTGATGGGTCAACTGGTCCGGGTAGTCCAGCCACGTCTATATCCATAAGAGCTGTGATGTAGACATACTATAAAGTTAACTACAAATGACTGAGAATTAACTACAATAATGCCAATAGATAAAAAAAGAAATTACAAAAAAGTTATACGAAGAAATGGTAATAACCAACAAGTAAATGGTAATAACAATATTACAAATGTCATCTACGAACAATGTCATTGGACAGTGTTGATAACCACAAACTAAAATCCGGTGGACAATGTTCAATAGAATAATGTATAGTTCATGGGGTATTTACTCACTGTCATTGAAAATAGCTCCAGAAATTGACATGACAAGTATTTATTGTAAAGGTCTTTCAAGCTTCACGTGAAGCCTGAAAAGGAATGTACCATATCCTATGGTGTAAATTGATTTCAAGAATCACGTGAACCCATTGTAGGCATTGCACCGCACCTGGTCACGCTGTAAATGGTAATGAACATGACAAGTCACAAGGGGTTAATGGAAGTCTGAAGTGAAAAATGACATCACAAGTGTTAAGTATGAATCCATTAAACTATACGAAACAGTTCACGTGAACCACTGAGTCCAAAACGAAGACATTGTCCTCCATATATTGGCATCAATTGGATAATCAATTACAGGCTTCACGTGAAACCATTATAGCCTATTTAAGTTGTGTGATAACGTTAATAAGTCATAAACCTCACCCACACCTACAAAGATGCCGAAGCGAAAAGGGTTTTTCGGTGCGTTGTCCAGTCGGACAGTCTCAGGCGACGAGACACACTCAAACAACCGAACTTCGTTGGACTTCCTTAGGGTGGGTACGTACACGGATGCAATCAGTAACAAATGGTATGGCCGAAAACGTCTATTTCACAACAAACCTATCGTAATGCACGATACGACGGGTCCGGTTAGCCACATATTCATTGGCGAGGCTTCCCAACGACCACCTCGCGGTGTGACAGACGACCAATGCAACAGGTTGAGATTGCCGTGGGAAGACTTACTTGATAAACGGCGTGAACAAGAGATGTATTGCCGATGGCATGGCTTTCGTGTCCCAAAGGCTCGTTCAGCTAAGGTGTGGGCCAGTCTATCATATTCAAGTAGTAAGGTCATAAAAGCGCTCGAATGCGAGATTAATCAAATGCAACGAAGGTTGGATAGGTATCATTTTACAGAGCATGCGAAGAAAGAATGTGGTGATCCAACACAACGAATAATAGACATTATTGAAGATCCGTTGCTGGTATCTGACCTAGAACTTTCGGACTTCTCAGAAGAAGAAGGCGACGATGACTATATTAACTATCTACCTAGTAGTCTTTCGGTTGCTGGAAAACCACTGTGCTGTTACGAACATGGTCCATAAAGCTTATTCATGTTTTTAGTTAAGTTTGGTGTGAAGTTGGTTAATATGCAACGGTACTATTTGCCATCTTATGTTCCATATAACATATCGATGTAGTGGTCATATTTGAGATTTTTTGTTTCATGTAATATGAGTCCATGTTATTCTAAGTCCATGAATGCATAGAGACAACAGAACTACCATTACATAACAAACTAAATTACATCCATAACAAAATACAGTTACTTAAGGTGTCCAAAATACATTAAGGTGTCCAAACAATAACTACTACTAAGCCACTCGCCGAAGCCTCTCCGGACATTTTCGCTTGTCATGGCCAGTTTGTTGACAAAGACTGCAGTGGTAGCTGTGCTTTTGCCTAGAGGTGTCCATTTCATTGCGAATACGGGCCGTTTTGGGCCGACCGGGCTTTGGATTCAGTGATCGCAAACGGCCTATATTGGGGAGCAACGTCGGCATACTACTCAAGGGCTAGTAATCTTCATGGGGCATTGGGCTAAAATTAGAATCCCAAATGCGTGGGTATACATCAATTCTGTATTCTGGCGCCACCAAGTAAAACGGATCGACGCCTAAGTCCGCAGTGACAGCAAGCATGTGCGAACATGGATATTTGTTGATGATGTATTTTGAACAAGAACAGCTGGGCTCGTTCAGTCTTACAACCTGCTTGTGCCCACCCAGCATCCCGTGGTGTGTTGTTTCAACCTCGTATTCACCTTCTTGCCTGTGAACGAAATTTAAACCAGTGTCATTGTCACAAAAATATTGGTCAGCTTAAAAGTTATGGTAGCGCATTTACCTGTTAAACGCTCTCAACAAATGTGTATTTCCTTTGGACTGGTATTTTTCAATTTGTTTTTGTAGCTTGCGGCCATACCGCAAACCAGCAGCCCAATTCTTAATACACTCAATTCTCCTCTCGTCAAAATACTTAACAAGCCGGTGGAATGTAGTTTCCACACATGCCGTGATGGGCACATTCCGAGCACCCCTCAATACACTGTTAAATCCTTAAGATAGATTTGTAGTCAAAATTCCCCACTTACGACCTCCATCATGTGCAAGTGTCCACTTTTCAGCCTCCATCTCTTGCAACCAATTTAATGCCTCTGGTTTAAGATCTTCAATCTCCTTCATAATCAAGTTGAACTTTCGAATTTGATGGCAACTACCAGCCCTCCATACCAAATCCATAAGTTTTGTGTTGCTGAATTTCTTGTTGAAGTTGCTACGGACGTGCCTGAGGCAATATCGATGATATCCAATTGGTCGCAAACGCGGATGTTCCCAGTACCGCGCAACAGCATTCAACAGGCCTCTGTGCCTATCAGATATCAACGTGATGCCCTCACGGTTAGGCACTACATGTCGTCTTAAGTTCTTAATAAACCATGACCACGACGCTATAGTCTCTTCATCTACAATGGCAAAAGCAAGTGGTAAAATGTGTTGGTCGCCAGTTGATGCGGTAGCTACCAGCATCTTCCCAGTGTATTTGCCATTAAGAAAAGTTCCATCAATGCCGATAACAGGAGGGCAGTGAGCGAATCCATCGATGGCGGGTTTGAAAGCCCAGAACACATAATTAAACACCACCTCATCCAACGAAGTCGACGGCAACACATTCCAGTCTACAACTATCCCAGTATTAAAGGTCTGTAGTGCCGTCATGTATCGGGGAAGCTTCGTGTACGACTCGTCCCAATTCCCAAATATGACCTCAATGGCTCTTGTTTTTGCAAGCCATACCTTCTTGTAAGATACTGTGTGCTCCAATGCAGTTCGTACGGTGGTGATAAGCGATGCCACCTTCGTTTCCGCATCTGCCTGTACACAAACATCGATCACGTTCAAGTGTACATATAAACAACTCCCATTTTAATTTTAAGTTATATTGGTTTAAAAGAAATCTAGTTTACCTTAACTGAGTCCAGTATGACCGTCGTAATGAGATCAGTATCAATGTTACAGTGGTCCCTTTGCAATCTTGCAAACACACAATGATGTGGACCGGGATACGTCTTCACCTCAAAGAAACCATGTTTCTCTTTCTTTGAGGCTCGAAACCTCCAACTGCAATCATGCTTGCACCTTACATCCCAAACCTTCTTGCCCGTTTCCACCACCACATACTCTTTTCTTTTCTTTACATTGTACATCTTTACTGCATACTTCACCGAATCTTTGTCTTTAAAGATCATCCCCTTTTTGAACTCTACGGTCTCCGGGGTCCATACGTGTCCACGACAATAAAGCTCCCGACTAGTTACAGTAGGGTCACCAACCCCCTCCAAGTTTGTGAAGAAAGGGATAGGAGTGTACCGTTCGGGTATACCAACTGAAGACGATGGCAGTTCACCAAATTCAGGCCCCTCATCATCAGATTCATCATCAGCCATTAGTTCAGCGTCAATGTCTTCGTCCACGTCCAGATCAGGACCTGCACTGTCAGGTATGCATTCCTCAGCTCCATCACCAACCATATCAACGTACTCGTCAACAGGCTGGTGGAACCTGTCAACTGGGGATGTCGATAGGTGAATTGGAGATAGACGCTCAGCTCCTGAACTTGTACCAATGTCGTGTTGCATCTGTGATGCCTCGGCTGTGTATGACCCATACGTTGGATAATATGGAAGTGGGGACATATCGGCATACTGTGAAGCCCTCCTGTAAGATTCTTGAGTCAGCATCCCAGTGAATGAGCCGGGAATGCCACTGTATGCCCCCTGAGTCAACATTCCAGTGAATGAGCCGGGAACATTGTATGCCCCATAACCTGAATACATCGGATCTGGTTCATTCAACCTACTCGTTATGTTTTCTTTCTCCACGTACAGTTCAACATAATTCAGTGTGGGAAAACACGGCGGGATGTCCAACACACTATCTAAGGTCATGTCATCATTGATGGGCACCTTCTTGTAATAAATGAACCTCTCCCATTGTCTATGGGGATGTCTGCATATCAACTTCAAATGAATATTTTCCCCTTCATCTACAACTTTGGGTATAAGAAACTGTTCTAACTCTTTAAGTGTTATTCTGCGTTGAATAGTGTAAAACCCCTTCGCTTCGGTATCATATGATATGCCTTCGTCAGGGTCTTGTACTATTATTCCCCCCCAATAGCACATCACCTTTACAGTACCCATTCAATCAACCTTACTGTAGGTAAACATATGAAATTAGTAGTTAGATAAAGCTTCAGTACAAGTTAGATGAAGTTATATAAAAATACACCCAGACACTATATTTCAAAATACAATGGGAATGTCCTCATTATTTTCGTCTTTCTTATAATATGGTACCACTATGTTTTCAATTTTAACAATTTTTTTATTTTTAAACTTGGAACTCCTCGAGTTTTCAACCATTCCACTAATAGCTGCAATTTAACTACTTGTAGTTAGATTATTAGAATAGCTAAAATTAAGAAGCTGCAATTTAACCTCAACAGTAGATTGTATAAGAAGCAATGTTGTAAAGCAAGTTAATATATGTACATCTTGCATTTTCCTTACAAATGAGGTTACATTTCATTTGAATTTTACGTTTGCAAGATTTACAGCATGCTACTTATCAATAGATATTATGATCATTTTAAACCTAACACTTCATTGGAAAGATATATTATCAACCATCACAATGAACAAGAGGAATTTTCTAACCTAAATACCTCGCATACTTAGTTTCGCTGAGAAGTCCTGATTTCTAAGTTTACGCAGCCACAAGATTAACGATTGTAACAGAACGAAAAAGTAGAGGTCCGATCAAACTCGTTTCATTTAGAGAGGATATGAACAAAGAGATCTTCCTCAACTTTACTTGTGGACTTCCTTGTGATGATCTTGATATCAATGTTTTGAGATCACAAATTTGAGAACTATGATTTGTACTGAATTTGTTAAAGTTCTATTTCTCTCCCAAACTTTATGCTATCTAATTTTTTTTAATTTACTAACCATCAATAGGCACTCTTTAAATTCCAACTAAAATTTTGAACCATCCAATTCAATTTTGAACCATCAATTAGTAAACAAATAACATATTAACTATTTGAATTCAGATGTTAAGTGCATTCATATTTTGCCTAATTTATGCAAGTACATACTTGATGTATGGTACACTGTACAAGGGCTTGTGAGTTGTGAGGGATGTGTATCTACTCTTTAGCTCTGTTTCAATTTTGATTTGACACTACAGTTTAATCTTATTGTTGGGTTATATTTGCAGCAAACTTTATGACCATTAACACAAAATTGAACCTCAGAAACCCAGAAACCCAAGAGAATGATTTGCAATGAACAATAACATGAGTTATACAAGGCCAGAAATATTAAATGAACACTGGACAGTTCTTTTAGATGAACACTGGACGCGGTAAATGGAGTTAACACTCGACAGTTCTTTTAGATCTTCATTATTATCATCACCATAGAAATATTAAATGAACAAACTAATGCTTTCATGGAAATCAGCTTGGAGACGAATTAGAAGAGAGAAAGGGAGACGAACAGGTATCATTCACTCATAAACCAAAAAATCAAAACATAATCGCTGTACCATTCCACTAATAGAAGAGAGAGAGGGAGACTAACATGTATGTCACGATGGAGGGCTTCGTCGTCGGGAGGGGCTTCGTCGGCTGGAGAGTTCGTCGCCGTCGTTGTCGTCGTCGTTGGCTGGAGAGGGGGCTGCGGCGCTGGTAGTGGGAAACGTAATGACGATTTTGACGAAATATGACCTAAAAGCGTCAACATGTAAGAGTATATGGTAAGTGAAATCGTCAATCTTATTGACGCTGTTATAAAAATCGTCAATCATATTGACGTTTTTAGTTCTAGGTTTTTAAAATATAACGTTATTTGGATTGACGCTTTTACGACTGAACAAAAAACGTCGTTTGCATTGACGTTTTACTTGTATTTACGGAATTTTTCGAAATTGAAATCGAAATCGTCATCACGATTGACGCTATTTCTAAAACGTCAATAAGATTGACGTTTAACCGCAGTTTCGTAAATATTGAAAAAGTGACCATGGTTTAATATATATTGAATAAAATAAATACCTTTTGGTAAATGGGCCAAAATGACTCCGTCCAAAGGGCAAAATTGCCAATTGCTATTAATTTTATTTCTCTAAAAAAAAAGATTTATTTCACCATTTTATATGTTCATCACATAAAATTTTTTATATGTTTACATAATTTGATGTGTGTTAATCACATAAAATTTTTGTATGTTTACATAATTTGATTTGCTTCAACTTGGTGTTGTGGGTTTTTTTTTACACGGGACTTCTGCCAGTAGAAAAAAAAATCCATCTTCTCTCCTCCAACTCGATCTTTCGAATGGATTTGGCAAATCATTACACAACATATACTTAGATTTTTTGTTTTTCTCTAGTTATCAATTTCGTACTCGCGTACTTTTTTTTTTGTTATTGGTATGGTACATGATTGTACCGGCACACCATATCGAATTTGTTACTATAAATACCATATATTTTTATAAAATATGTATATTTGCATATATTATAAAGACAAAATAAAAACTCATTCTAACAAAACATATGCAAGTCTTCAAAACAATAATTCATAACTTCCAAGTACTTCAAAAAGATTTAAAACACATACTAATTGTTTATTATTTACCCAACAAAAGGTCCAAGCATTTTAATATAACAAATCAGCACCAAATGAATAAGTTCTCCAAAGAAACTTTAAAGAGAAATAGCATATGAAAAAAATTATTCAACATAATGATAAAGATCTTGGTCTCCTCCATAATCCCAAGCAGGAAGGCCTTCCAAGTTTGAAATCGTCTTCGTCCCAGCACTTCAAGGAGGCGGTCGAAGGTTTGGAAGGTAGATCAAAGGACTTCGGCTACTAGGAGAGCTTGAGGGAACAACCAGGCAGAGCTACCTATAAGGTTGGGGCTGCCACGGCACCCCTCGACTTTTGTACAATCTTTCTATATGTAGTGTAAATATGTGAAGTTTTTGTAAAATTTTATTCTACTGGTACTCCTCATAATTTATAACCTAAAGCTCTAATTCAATAAAATATAGAAATTTTGTATAGTGAACTATGAATTCTATTTATTTTTTTCATGTGCATTCTAACTCAATAAATCAATATTATGTAGGCTTTTAAATCAATAACATGTATGTTTCTAATGTACACCATCCAACAAGTCCCACCAAATACACATAAAATAGTTATTTGAAAAAACGTTGATTTTCATTTTAATAGATGATTGATGTACTAAGAAATAATAAATCTATATTTTTTTTTTTGTCATTTGGGCAACTTCTATACTCTTGTAGTTAAATAGACATTAAGTCTTATAGGATTAAAATTTTTATATAAGCTAATTGTATAGGGCTCGACCTCTTTTAAGGTTTTTTTTTTTTTTTACAATTTGGAGTACTTTTAAAAAAATTTATATTTTTAGTCATATTTTGCTGAGGCAAAATGAAATCTAATTTTATTTTTTATGTAAAAATTTAGTCTGGCATCCTACTATATATCTCATACTTAAACTTAAAAATATATGCAAAAAAACTTAAAATATAGTATTTGTATAACCATTGTATCAATAGGCAACAAATTTTGTTTCAAGTTGACACCCCTGAAATAAAATCCTGACTCCGCCCCTGGGAACAAATGCAAGAGACAGACCATAGATCTAGTTTGTTTTGTCTTACAAATTAGGGTTAATGCATGTACTTGTCTAAAAAGCAAGCTTGTTTTTTCATTTTAATTACCAAAAAGGCACAGCCCTTAATCGATACATTCTGATAAATCCTTAACAGCCCGAGATACCCTGGAATGGACGCTCCAATCCGGTACAAGTCGGTACAAACCGGTGAATTAACTAAGACATAATATGAGCCTTTGTCCACCGTTTGATAACTGGTGCAGTGCATACTAAGCCTTACCAACCAGTGTGGTGCGAGATTAATAACTTTGCTACCAACACGAGTCATTTAACTAAATCTGAGACATGTGAAACATATGTACCTTAAGTTACACCTATTTGTTAAATGATGATGCAGCAATCTCGTGTTGGCTTGCCCCCAGGTCCGGGATGAACTGCTCCTTGGTCGGCCGGTGATCTCTTACGCTAAAACCCACCAGTGTGATGGGAGCCAATAGCCCTCCGGTGTTCAAGTTAGATTCAAGGGGGTTCAAACGCGGGAGAGGGAAAACCTTCAGGGTTGTATGTATTGCGTACCTGTGTAGGGGATCGAAGTTTTTCCCTTATATGCTTGCATGATGGGGGTAGGTGGTCCTTCCACGTGGCGGCTTCTAGTTGGAAGACCAGAACAGTGTCAGAGCACTTGAGTGGACCATCCCCACACTCCAAGATGGCGTGTATCAGAGTAGTGTCAGGGGGTGGAGATTGGTTGCAAGTACAAGCCCATACCCCTGATGTTTGCCAGGGCGGCCGGTGTCAGAAAGGGGGCCCCCACCAGGCTGGTCGGGCACCGAACCGATCATCGAGTAATTATGAGCATCCACTCGGCTCTGAAAGGCGAGGACAATTAGGAGGAGGACCCGGTTGTGGAACGGCCGGGTGCACTGGGCGTCGCTCCCAGTCAGGTCGGGGAATCCTCATCACCAGATGCCCCCAATTCATCTGGCCATCTATTTGGGGTTAGAGGAATTTCATCGGACGGTCTGACCATGGAACACGGAGCTCATTTGTAGCGAGGGCGGCGCAATTATGGCAGGCGCTGTCCCGTCATTTTGCTTGCCCCCACATGGAGGCTAGGGATTAGTTGTCAGAAGTCGAAAAGACATGTCGCATCTTAACCGTTGATGTCCCGTCATCGAGGGCCATCTAGGCCGTTAATTTCAAAGGCGTGGGGGGAATTTTGTAAGGCGGTTGCCCCCAATTTCGACCTCATTGCTTTTTACTAAATGCGCAGAGAAAGAGAAAGGAACTCAACTCACTTTGTCGTCACCGTCACCTACGCCCTCGCCGTCGTCTCCGTCGTTTCTGGCCAACCAAAGGGTGCCATTCTCCTAGTTTCACCCCCAATTTGCTTCGAAACGTGGTAAGCTTCGCCCTCTGGTTGTATGTATTGGTTTATTACCCGTTGTGTGTCTGTGTTTGAGGGAAGGGGCCAGATTCCCAACCTTTCGAGGTATGTTGACAGGGCGAAATTCTTAGAATCCGTTCTTAGGGATTTGTGTGAGTTGTTTAGGCCGGTATTCGATAGGATTGAGGGCTATAGACCTCTTGGGACTATGTCAAACCCGAAGGGGGTTAGTTCGGACTTAAAAGGGACCGGTTCCAATGGGTATCGAGTCGAGAGGCGCCGAACCCAGAAAGAGGCTTTTGTAGGGGTTCCGAGGGGTCTCAGGGAGTTCCCGATTCAGGGGAGGTCGGAGCCACTCACTCTAGAGTCGGGGAGGAACAGGACCAACCCGTTGAGGTTGTTGCCTAGGCTGTGGAGGTCGAACCTGGAGAGGGGGAAGATGAGGATGGCCCCGGGTATGGAGCGGAGAGGGTTGCTTCCTCTCTCGATAAGGAGAAGGTCGCCACCCTTCGGTGAGTGTACCAGATCCCAAAAGGGGTAAGGTGTAGGGTCCCCAATTCTAGGGAACGGGCATGCTCGCCCAAGGAGGGGGAGATAGCGATCTTTGAGGGCGCACTGGCTGGCGGTCTTCGTGTACCGTTCCTTCGGCCAGTGAGAGAGATTCTGCAGAGGTTGCACCTCGCCCCCAGACAGCTTTCGCCGAACGCCTAGCGAAACATGGCGGGTTGTATGATCCTCTGGCAGATCGTCCATGGGAGGGACGTGATGCCAGAGGAGTCCTCGTATTGCTACAGGTCGGCCGAGCGCGGGAAGGGGTACTGGTACTTCTCAGGTCGGTCGACAGGGCACGATTTGGTCGGCGAACTTCCTTCTTCACACAAAAACTGGAAGGACCGGTTCTTCTTCATTAGCGGAGAGGGCTAGGAGTTCTGCCCCTGGGAGATAGACTTCTCTGCTCGGATCCCCAGGCAATGGGGTTATCTGAGTAAGAAGGGTATGTTCTTTTCCTCGAGTCTTCTTCCCTTCTTATTTAGTGTTTGTTGCATGTGTCGCCCGTTCTAACTTGCGTGTCCTACGGGTGTCAGGTCGGGTTAAGCCCCTTCTGTCTGCTGAGCACAAGATAGCTGTAGAAAAGGTCCAGGAGTACGAGTTTCGGACCGCTAAGGACTTGGTGTCTGTTGAGGCGCTTACCCTATACCTTTTGAGACCCGAACCGAGCAGAGAAGCCTTGGCTGCAGAACGTGAGAGGAGTGAGTACTTTTTTGTTTTCATTATTCTTTGCAGATCGCTAGTCCGCTACCGTTGCCTAGGCCGACACTGCCACTGTTCAGCCCGGTCCCCAAACATCCAAGCCAACCTCCAAGCCAACCTCCAAGCCGGCCGAGATGAGTTTCGACATCAATTACTTGGCTAGGAAGAGGGCAACGGCGGCCGGCGCCTCGGGATCAAAGCGTCAGAAGACTGCTGAGGCTGCCGAAGAGCTCCCCCCTCCCTCTCCTCTCCCGAAGAAGGCGTCCCCCCAAAAAGGGAAAGGCCAAGTTTCTGTGGTCGTTTAGCCTTCATAGGGGTATTCGGAGGGTTCTCAGCCGAGGCGCGGCTCGGTCGTTCCGGCAGACTCCCAGGCTCGTGCCGGTCCAGCAGCTTCTGCCCCGACCAATGTCATCGACAGCTCGGACATGGCTTGGGAAAGGGCGGCAGAGGCGATAAGGCCGTCGGACATCACGAGGCTGGCTAAGCATCCCAACTCGCGGTTGGTCAGGGACGCCAACCATGACCTGTTCAAGGTGTGCTTTCATGGTTAGCTTTCTGTTCTTCATCGTCTCTCATGTTATACAAGTTCTAACCACCCAGCTTTCAGTCCCTTGCTAGGGTCATGGCTCTGGGTCATCGCTTGGGGACTTCAGAGAAAGCCCTCCAAGAGGAGAAGGCAGCCAGCTCGGCCCTCATCCAGGAGGTCAAGTCACTGAAGGGCGATGTCCCGACCGCCCGTGCCGAGAGGGATTCTGCCCTGGAGGAGCTCTAGTCGGCTCGGGCTGACAATGAAAGGCTGGCCAGACAGGCCAACAAACTGCTGCTAAGTTTCTCGACTGAGGAAGCTAAAAGGTCCGAGCAGGAGAAGACTGTAGCAGCCCATGGCGAAGAACTCAAAAAGGCCATGGAGGAGGCCGTTGAGGAGTTCAAAAAAGGGGATGACTTCCAGGCCTTGTTGAAGCCCACCTTTCTCATGGGCTTCGAGTCGGCTCGGAAGCAGGCGTCCAAGAAGTATCCCGAGCCGGACTTCTCGACCCTGGATCCTCTCGACGGAATCATAACTGTGGACGGTCAGGATGCTACTAGCCAAGTGGCTGAAGAAGGGGCCGAAGCGAGTACTGCTAAAGAAGGCCAAACCGGTGAGGTTCAGCCGGAAGCCATTGTTGGTGACGAGGTTGGCAATGCTCAGCGCGCCGACGCTGAGGGACAAACTGAAGAGCACGCTCAGGCTTGAAGGCGGCTCGGGTCCTCCTGTTGTTTTACTTTTTTTTTTTTGTAATGGGCGTCTTGCCTTTGTACATGTGATATCATCAATGAAATTACCTTTTGCTTTTAAACTCTGTGTTTGTTACATTTTCAGGACATTTGCTTGGAGTGACTTGTAAAGTGTTTGCAAGTACTAACGAGGACCTGATCGGCAATTATAGCCGAATAGATCCAATAACTGGACCTGCTCGGCCCTTGGCCGGGCAGACTTAATTCTATTGTATCACCAATTAAGGCCCGCTGTCTCTGCTTGGCCCTCGGCCAAGGCCTTCTGGCTCTGCCCGGCACTTGGCCGAGCAGATTTTATTTCTGCATCATGGCCAATGAAGGCCTTTGGATCTGCTCGGCACTTGGCTGAGTAGATCCCATTTTTGTGCCATGGCCGATTAAGGCAATCTGGCTTTGCTCGACACTTAGCCGAGTAGATTATTTCTGTGCCATTACCACTTAAGGCCCTCTGGCTCTGCTCGGCACTTGGCCGAGTAGATTCTATTTCTGTGCTATTGCCACTTAAGGCCCTCTGGCTCTGCTCGGCACTTGGCCAAGCAGAATCTTTCTGTGCCATTGCCACTTAAGGCCCTCTGGCTCTACTCAGCACTTGGCCGAGCAGATTCTATTTCTGTGCCATGGCCACTTAAGGCCCTCTGGCTCTGTTCGGCACTTGGCTGAGCAGATTCTATTTCTGTGCCATTGCCACTTGAGGCCCTCTGGCTCTGCTCAACACTTGGCCGAGCAAATTCAATGTCGATTCCATGCAAGTAGATAAATTCAGGGTTGATACATGTGGACAATTTGCTGCACAGTCGTTTGTATTGATATTCTTGAGAGTTACAAGTGGGAGCCTTTCAAGAGTAGTATTTTCTTAGGTGTTCCGCGTGCCACGGGTGCGGAAGCTCCTTACCCTCTGAGTTCTTCAGCCTATATGTCCCCTTTCTTGTACTGCTGATCACCTGGTAGGGTCTTTCCCAATTGGGCCCGAGCTTGCCTTCTCTGGGATCCTTGGTAGACTAGTTGACTCTCTTCAATACAAGGTCTCCGGTCGCGAAGTCCTTTGATCAACCTCTGGAGTTGTGGTACTGGCGCATCTTTTGCTGGTAGGACGCCACTCTCATAGCTGTCTGTAGCCTTCTTTCCTCCAATAGATCCAAGTCCACATTCATGGCCTCGCCGTTGGTCACGGGGTCGAACTGCACCGTTCGGGGGCTAGGGAAACCGATCTTCACTGGAATCATGGCTTCTGTGCCGAAGGTGAGCGAAAACGGCGTCTGACCGGTGGACACTCTCTCCGTCGTTTTGTAGGCCCAGAGGATATTATGGAGGTCTTCTGCCCACAAGCCCTTGTCCTTCTCCAACTTCGTCTTGAGGATCTTCAAAAGGGACCTGTTGGTGACTTCAACTTGGCCATTCGCCTGAGGGTGCTCGGGGGACAAAGCATGGTGGCTTATCCCTAGGTCGGTGCACAATTTGTTGAACTATCTGCCTTCGAACTGCTTCCCGTTGTCTGTGATGACGGCCTTGGGGATTCCGAATCTGCATACAATATTCTGCCACAAAAACTTCTTCATCTTCTCCTTAGTAATTGTCGGTAGGGCCTCTGCCTCCGCCCACTTCGTGAAGTAATCAATCGCTACCACTGCAAATTTCGTCTGTCCTTTGCCGAGCGGCAACGGACCCACAATGTCGATCCCCTACTGGGCAAAGGGCCAGGGGGTCTGGATTGGGTCAGCTCTTGAGAGGGTAGTCTCGGGATGTTGGCGAACTGTTGGCACTTATCACATTTGTTGACGAATTCCTGGGCATCTCTCTCCATGGTGGGCCAGTAATAGGCCGATCGCAATATCTTCTTGGCGAGGGACTGACTGCCAGAGTGGTTTCCGCAGACCCCCTCGTGGACCTTCCGCATTATGTAGTCTGCCTCTTCCTCATTGGCACAACGAAGCAGCAACATGGTGTGCCCTCTTTTGTATAGTATCCCGCCTTGTATGAGGTACCTGCTCGACCGGTACTGAATCCGCCTCGCCTCATTCCGATCCTCAAGCAGGGTTCCATTCTCCAAGTAATTTATGATCTGGCTCATCCATGAGAATTCGGGCACGATCTGGTCGACTTCCGGGCTCTGAATGCTTGGTGAATCAAGAATCTCGATCGGAATGTTTGGGTCGGGCTCATTGGATGAGGCTATTCTAGCCAGTCGGTTTGCTTCTTCATTCTCCAATCTCGGGACGCATTCCAAGAGTATCTTCGCGAATCTCCTGGCCAGGCTCTTCGCCACTTGGCAGTATTGTTTCATGTTGTCTTCTCTTGCTTCGTACTCTCCCTGAACCTGCTCCACCACGAGCTGAGAGTCGCTTCGGACTACTATCTGTTCTGCCCCCATTCGTCGAGCCATTCTGAGACCAGCAATGAGTACTTCGTATTTGGCGACGTTGTTGGTGGTGGGGAACGTGAAGCGGAGCGCATATTCCATCTTGTAGCCGTCCGGGGTAACGAGGACCACGCCGGCACCACCGGAATCGTGAGTGGACGAACCATCAACATTCAGGACCCACTTGCTGTCTAGTAGATCGGCTTCAGGGGTGGCAGGGGATGGGTTAGTGAATTCTGCGATGAAATCCGCAGCCGCCTGCCCTTTGATCGCCAGTCGGGGTCGATAGTGGATGTCGAACTGGCTAAGTTCAATGGACCATTTCACTAATCGCCCTGATGTCTCGGGCTTATGTAGTATATTCTTCAGTGGCTGGTCAGTGAATACCACAATCGTGTGGGCTTGGAAGTAGGGCCGCAGGCGCCGAGCTGCAGTTATCAGCGCAAGGGCCAGGAGTTCCATCTTCGGGTACCGTTCTTCTGCTCCACGCAAGGCACGACTGGTGTAGTAGACTGGCTTTTGGACCCCTCCTTCTTCTCGGACAAGAGCTGAGCTCACTGCTATCGCTGATACGGCCAAATGGAGAAACAACTCCTCCCCCGGGACGGTTCGACTGAGCAGCGGGACTGAGCTCAGGTATTGTTTGAGTTGACCAAAGGCTACTCCACACTCCTCGTTCCATTCGAACGCCTTGCGTAAGATCTTGAAGAACGGCAGACACTTGTCTGTGGACTGAGAGATGAACCTATTCAGGGCAGCAACACGTCCTGCCAACCTCTGAACATCTTTCGTCATTTTGGGCGCTTGCATGTCGATGATGGCTTGAATTTTCTCTGGGTTGGCCTTGATCCCCCTCTATGACACCATGAAGCCCAGGAACTTGCCTGAGGCGACACCGAAGGCACACTTGGCGGGGTTAAGTTTCATCCGATACTTGCGGAGTGTCTCAAACGTCTCTTCGAGGTCCCGCAGGTGGTCGGTGGCCTGCTTGCTTTTCACCAACATGTCATCCACGTAAACCTCCACATTACGGCCAATTTGGGACTTGAACATAAGGTTGACCAACTGCTGGTATGTGGCCCCTGCATTCTTCAACCCGAACGGTATGACGTTGTAACAATAGAGCCCCCAGTCTGTAATGAAGGCCGTGTGCTCCCGGTCATGCTCTGCCATCTGGATCTAGTTATATCCTGAAAAAACATCCATAAAGGTTAGCATTTCATACCCCGCAGTAGAGTCGACAAGGAGGTCGATGGTTGGTAGTGGGAAACTGTTTTTGGGGCACGCTTTATTCAGGTCAGTGAAATCAACACACATCCGCCACTTCCCGTTGGACTTCTTCACCATGACAATGTTGGAGAGCCAAGTGGGGTAGTGCGCTTCCCTGATGAACTTTGCCTGCACCAGCTTCTCTACTTCTTCAGCAACTACATCGTTCCTGTCCAGTGCAAAGTTCCTCCGTTTCTGCTTCACTGGCCTGACCTCAGGGTTGATGTTCAAGTAGTGGGCCGCTACTCGTGTGTCAATACGAGGCATATCCTCGTGAGACCAGGCGAACACGTCCACGTTATTTCTCAGGAACTCCCGCAGTCATTGCTTCAACTCTTCGGGTGTGGCAGTCCCTATCCTTACCGTTCTGTCCTGCCCTGGTTGCCCGTCCGGGACATCTTCCAAATCTTCCGCTGGTTCTCCCCTTCTGACCTCCTCCTCATCCCTTGGCTCGAGCTCTTCGATGACCAAGGTCTCCCTGCTGGGTCCTCCTTTGAGGGAGGCCATGTAGCACTCCCGTGCTTCCTTCTGGTCACCCCTTGCACACCCGACCCCCGTGCCGGTCGGGAACTTGATTAAGAGATGATACGTCGAGGTGACCGCCTTAAACTGGTTCAGGGCCGTTCGACCAATGATGGCATTGTATGCAGAAGGGCAATCCACAACCAGGAAGTGCACCATCTTTGTCGTCCGGTGTGGCTCTTCTCCAAGGGTGACTAGTAAGGTGATAGATCTGAGAGGGACCACCTGATCTCTGGTGAAGCCGACTAGAGGACAGTTGACTGGCTTTAACTTCTCTTGGACGATCTTCATCTTCTTAAAGGCCCCCCGGAATAGGATGTCTGCCAAGCTCCCACTGTCGGCAAGGATTCACCAAGTTTTGAAGTTGGAGATCACCGCCGAGACGACCAGGAGGTCATCGTGCGGTTGGTGCAGCTCGGCGGCCTCTTCTTCTGTGAAAGTGATCGCGGGACCTCCAGTCTTCGTCTTCTTGCTGGCCGCCCTGACCAGCATTACTTCTGCTTCGGTTCGGATGTCCCGAACGTATTTCTTCATCGCCGAAGAGGACTCCCCTCCTCCGGCGAATCCCCCAGCAATAACCCTTATCTCTCCAATGGGCTGGGTCGTTGTTTCGGTTCTTACTGGGCTGCATCGTTCCGCCCGTGCTCGGTCTCGACCGGCCACATAGCGGCTAAGCCTCCCCCGTTTGATCAGGTCTTCGATCTGCTGCTTCAGGTCAATACAGTCCTCTGTGTTGTGACTAGAATCACGGTGGAACCGACAGTATCGCCTCTTACTCCTCATATCTGAAGGTGTCTTCAAAGGCTCGGGCCACTTCAAGTCCGAATCGTCCCTGATCTCCATCAGGACATCCTTCAGCTTCGTCGTTAGAGGGGTGAACGTTTGGTTGAGGCCGCGGTAGTACTCTCGTCTCTCTTCCCCCCTGTTCCTCGATCGGTTACTATTTTTGCTCGTCTTGGTCTCCCTCTCATCGTTCGAGGTGCCACTCGACCTCTTCTTCTCTGATCGTGAGCTGCCCCCTTCATCATTATCTCGCCTCGCACTCATGGCGTCCTCCGCATTCATGTGCTTCTGAGCACGGAGCATCAACTCTGTCATATCTTGGGGCGGTCTCTTCGACAGGGAAAAGAGGAGTTTTCCACTTCTCAGACCACTCATGAACGCCGTGACAGCCACCTTATCGTCCACATCATCCACGGCCAGAGTCTCTTGGTTGAACCTTCCTACATATTCCCGCAGCGTTTCCTCCTTCTTCTGCTTCACAGTCAACAAGTAGGCCGCGGGTCTCATTTGCCTCTGGGCCCCAATGTAGTGGCTCACGAAGAGTTTGCTCAGTTCTTTGAAGGTGGCGACTGACGCAGGCTTGACCTTGTTGAACCATGTTCGTGTCGAACCCCTCAACGTGATAGGGAAAGCTTTGTACATGATCTCGTCTGGCACCGCGTGTAGGTACATGAGTGCTCTGAATGTCTCCAGATGGTCCACCGGGTCCTTGGAACTATCGAACGCATCCAAGGTCGGCATTTTAAACTTTGGGGGGAGTGGAAATTCCATCACCTTCTGCGTGAAAGGGGAGGTCGTTCGGCCAATGAGGGCGTCGACGATGTTCAGAGTTTTTGCTTCCACCGCTGCTAACACTCCTGCCATTTGAGCTTGCATGGCTTTCAGTTGCTCGTCCCAAGCGTGGGAGCTTTCCAGTTTGTCGCCTACCATCTCCGTCCTCGATGGAATGGCGTGGCTCGTTTGTGTTTCGTCGATGTTGGGCTCGCGGCGAAGTAGAGGGTCCTCAACTCGCCCTCCATTGCCATTTTCGCCGCCATTGGGGAGGACAGACAGATCCTTGTCAACCTCTTACTCCTGTTGTTCTTCGGCCAGCGGGTTGGGCTGCGGTGGAATCTCTGGTGGAAGAGGAGGAGGGTGGTTTCGTTGAAGTAACTCTACATTCTGACTAACCAGCTACTGCATGCGGGCCATCATGTCAGCCACTGTCTTCTTCAAAGCAGCTATCTTTTCTGCACTAGAATTGGCCATCGAAGTTCCTTCAGGGAGGGTGCTAATCCCAGACCTGGTTAAGACCATGAAATGTCACGAGAGAAGTCGTTTCCCACAGACGGCGCCAGCTGATGATGCAGCAATCTCGTGTTGGCTTGCCCCCAGGTCCGGGATGAACTGCTCCTTGGTCGGCCGGTGATCTTTTACGCTAAAACCCACCGGTGTGATGGGAGCCAATGGCCCTCCGGTGTTTAAGTTAGATCTAAGGGGGTTCAAACGTGGGAGAGGGAAAACCTTCAGGGTTGTGTGTATTGCGTACTTATGTAGGGGATCAGAGTTTTTTCCTTGTATGCTTACATGGTGGGAGTAGGTGGTCCTTCCACATAGTGGCTTCTAGTTGGAAGACCAGAACAGTGTCAGAGCACTTGAGTGGACCATCCCCACATTCCAAGATGGCGTGTGTCAGAGCGGTGTCAGGGGGGTGGGGATTGGTTGCAAGTACATGCCCATACCCCTGATGCGTGCCAGGGCGGCCGGTGTCAGAAAGGGGCCCCCCACCGGCCAATCAGGAGGAGGACCCGGTCGTGAAATGGCCGGGTGCACCGGGCGTCGCTCCCAGCCAGGTCGGGGAATCCTCATCACCATTAAATATGTGCTTTGGCTTCTGAAACTGCTCTGCATGCTTTGCGAGACTGTCAAAAGGCTTTAATTATCTGGAAAAATATTAATTGATCCTCAATATTGGAACTGGTTTCGTGATCTTAATGCTGAAGACTGGATAAATATAATCTCCCCTAGAACTATCCACATGGTCTGGACTGATTTGTCTTGGACCCAACTTTTTATTTCTTTAAGTTGGTCCGTTATATGTGCAACATTGGCATCTCTACAAAACTCATTGCTAAATTATGGGGCATTCGCTGTGGTTTTGAAGTTGCTTAAGCCCATCGACCACCAAAAATCATCATTGAGACATGCCACAGCAGCTATTCGACTTATTTTGCACGTTAATCGACATAAAATCCCATCCTGCGGGAACCCTTAAATGCCGAACGCTTCTTCTTATCCGTGGCAATGGAAAATCTGTCATACGATAAGAAAATAAATGTGCGAATTGGATTTGCTAGAGCTGATCATCACCAACACGACAGGATAAGTGTTTTGAACGATCCTCCTCCTCAGTTGCTCTCTCTTTTGGAGCCAGATAGAATGAGTGTTACATCAATTAGATCGAAGTTTTCTTGTTCACGTCAGTTTGACCAACAAAAAAAACTAGTCATCATTGTCAGCAAGCCAAGTATAGAAGGTTGATATAATAAGTGAGAATCATGGGCTGTGATTGCTATATATAAAACATTATTCAATAGGAGATTGCTAAATCCACATTACCACTCTCTCAACTAGTTTCTTTATTTTGTAAGTCAAATCAAATGCAAACAACCTTTAAAAGAACACTCTTCATCCCTCAATGTCTTATTCCTCAAAACCTGATACTAGGTCTTCCAAAGGACAAAAGGAAAGAAATATTAGTCTTGCAAAGGACAAAAGGACAGAAAAAGGACAGACAACAACAGGAACAAACAAATTCACAAACAAGCAATAACTTTGCAGAACAGAGAGTAGTAGAGGATCAAAGATGCTAAAGTGCTAGCAATACACATCAGCTGATGAAGATGGCCCGACAACCTGAAGAGGAACTGTATTCCACTCAACAATCTCGCTGCAATGTCCACCTTTAACTCCGATAACTGGTAAGTGATTAGAACAATTCACAGAAGTTTCTGTGAGAGCTAATTTTCTTGCAGTAACTGCTTTCAGCCGAAGTCGCTCTGCCCTAGAGCCAATAACCTGCCCCAATATAGATGCTGCAATGGTAAATGCCATAGCTGTCTTAGGCATCAACACAGATTTCCTAAGCATGCCTATGAATGGAACGGCTGCATGAACGGCTGCAAACCACGAAGGTGAGAATTTCTCCGTGTGTTCCCTCCATACTCCTAAAGGAACATTTGCTGCCATACCCAACACTCCAATCACAAGAATCTTTGCAGGAAGTGGTTGTGGTCGGATGGACTTTGCAAAGGCTGTTCGTGAAAGAGCTGCCCTGGCTGCAACAATTGCTGGAGGGCATGTGAATTTCATGCCAGGAGGTGGCTGAAGAGCCTTTGCCATGAGTGGAAGGACATGACTCACTGCCCGGTATGACTTTGCAATTGGGCAATTCCCGGTTTTTAACCACTCATTGCTCATTGCTTCGTGCTTCGAGTCTCCTCCCTGAAAGATCAAAACATAACTGTCAAGAGACGAGCAATTTGAACTCTGTTCCAAAGTTCTATCCTCAGCATCTTAATGTCTAATCTGAGGCTCAGAGTCACAAACTACAGGCAAGTTCAAAACTCACAATACTTCAAAACCCATACAATTTCAACAAACTAAACAAATAACTTCAGTATTTTTATTAGATTCAAAAAATAAAGAAATTTCTGAGTTTCTTCTCATTATATAGCAGACATGAAATCGATAATTATATCCAATTTAGGAGCTTGCTTTGAACTTCTAAAGCACAACTAAATAATTAACCTTTTGCTTTAAAGTAGTCATTTACCTGTGAAGAAGTTCCTTTTTTCTCTGATGATTTAGATTTTCTTTTTTGGTTCTTCCATTTCTCAGAGAATGCATCAAAACCAAATGGTCCACCTGGTCCAAAAGCTGAGAGACTGATGGTGGCTGCCTTTGCTGCTAAAGGATTGAACTGAGGTGGTGCAGGTTCAGACTCTAACTTCTCAGAATGCACAAATGACCTTCCAGAGAGTGGGACAACACCATTTTGTCCGTGGAAAAGCCTGAATGCCACATCAAAATTGGGACCATCCTCAAAAATTGGACCTTTAGCTCCTCGTGCCTGAGTAGGAAAAGAAGAAAAATGTGAAAAGGATGGTCCAGTCTATTAAGTCCAGCAATGGGAAAAATAAGGCATCACGATAGATGCAACATGCATTTGAACTAACGAGCCAGTGACCAGAATAAGTAAACAAACTTTGCCAACTCAGCACCCCAGCTGAGGGTAGTGCTATGCATCAATGCACCAATATTATGCGGGGCTAAAAGTATGTATGATGGAATTATGATCATAATATGCAGTGAACTAAGGAGATCTAGATAAGACGAAGAAAGCACAACTACATCATGATCAGAACTAAGAGATACGTGCGTCAATCATTACAAACTGTACAACTTACAGGCATTGGGAAAGTCATTGATGAGGAGAAAGAGAAATTGGTAGGCTCATTAATGTTCCGCAGAAACGGACACCTAGTAACTTCCTGGTGGCAAGGTTCAGACTGCTCAGTTATGTCCCTGAAGAAGAAGTCCATTTTGCGCAAGCAGGATCACCTACAAAGAGAAAATAAGTGTAAAGAACATCTTCACTGTGCCGTCAGTCAAAAAAGCAAAATGCCAAATTTGTTGATTTAACAATTGAAGAAAGCTTCAGATTATGCAATATGAAGCCTGTAGTTAAGAATAAAAGAGGTAAATTGCAACCACAGGATCTCATGAATAGTCATAAATCCAACTCAAAATATATAAACAACACATTTAGATTTTTTTAAGAGAAAAAAGAAGAATCCATTCGAAAGGTAGATTATATAATATCGGCACATTGACCTTCGTTGCACAATTCTAAATCTATGTGAAGCCAAACCAACGAACATTATAGTACTTTAAATATTGATGTATAGAAATCGCTCTAAGTTATGTAGCAATGGATGATAGCCATAAACTTAGGTATTAGGACGAGAAATGTATGATGTGTGGTTGTTATAAGTCTAAATCAAGCCTAGCATTTTAGGAAAATGATGTCACGTGAATGTACAGCCAAATCAATTTGTAATTCACAGAACAAGAAGTATGCATGGAGAAAGAGAGCAGTGATAGATTATTAAATGAAAACCAAGTCTACAGACAATTGACAAACACGATCCTAGAAACTCTGTGGTTGGAGGTGTCACTGAAAGAATTCAGTAAAGCTTTTCAAGACCCATCAAACACGTACAAGAAAACGTGAGAGCTATGCTTCAATAGTCCTAAATCTTAAACAAACAGAGAGCCAGTATTTACGCTTTTCAGGACCAAATTCCTAATAAAAAAACAGTACTATATAGGTTGAAGATTGAAAAGGCTTGAGCTTTCACAGTACAAGCCCACACCCACTGGATTCTATCTTGCCTTATTATGTGAGAAAACAGTATCATGGTAAGAATCAAGAAATAGTGCAATCAGATGCTGTGACCAAAGCTTAAGGTCAAGCCTTTTGAATCAGGGCCCCAAAAATATAAAGTCTGCAAAAACACTCAGAAAACTTAACTATTTGACTTTTTAAAACCAATAATTTCAGGGATCCTTGATAAACCTAATCATCAATTCTCTCACCAAAATCCTTAGGTTACCTCAATAAGTGAAATTAGACCTCCAAATTATTAAGATCATAAATCATAACACAGATTCTACACACAAATATACGCATACATTCATGTAAAACTCAACAAAAGTGTAATTCCCAAGCACTTGGGATCAGCTGAAGTGACTTAAATGCAAGAAATATGCTACTTGACCCAGTAATGGATTGAAGCCAAGATTTCATCATTACAATTTAAAACTCAAATCATCCATACAACATTAAGGATCACAACTGAATCTTCAACATCACAGCCCTTCGCACATCATCAATCAAAACAGCAAACTTGATATAGCAAATTCCAAAACTTTAACAATCCAAGAAAATGACAAGAACCCAGTTCAAAACAATGACAGATCATCGTAATTAGAACCCAATATGTCTACCGAAATATTCAAACACACACGTAAATATATATTACATAAATCCAACAACAGCCATGAATTATACCTTCAGATGCAGCCGCAGTAGGTTGTTAAGGTGAGAATGGCGAATACCAAAACCAAAAACAAGAGAGACCTTTGAGAGAGAGATCTTTGAGAGAGAAGACAAGGGAGGAATCAAAGGAGAGGAGGGAGTAGGTAAACGATGGAGGGAGAAAAGATGAAGAGAAAGATACCCTTTCTAGAGCGAGAGAGTGAACGACGCTGTGCTTCCCACACGACAATTTTGACAAAGGGTACTTTGACAATTTCTCTCTCATTGGTGGGGGAATAGGAATAGGAAATTGGAGAGACGGGTCAGCGTTTGGCAGCTGTGCCCAAAATCGTGCCTAACGTGTTTCTATATACAAACAATTTTTGTATGTCTATCTGTACTTACTATTATATCAAGCGTTTGGCGAATCTTGATTTCTTCATTTTCAAGTTAGGTCATATTTACAGTTTTTAAAAAAACTAATATTCCAGCATAAAAAATAAATAAATAATTTTAACAATGCCTTCTAAATTATGCGTTAGTATTTCTAAACCTTTTTAAACCCTAAAACATAATAAGTTAAACTATTAATTTGTATCAATCAACATCTTCTATTAGATGATTTTATACTTAAGTATTTTTTTTTGTAATAATTGTAATGATCGAATGCATATTGAATTGCCCTTATATTTACATGTTATTTCAGAAGATATTATAATAAGAGAATGTAAAATTCTAGTTTTGTGAACATGTACCATTCGCATAACCATTTTTCATCTATTTTCGTAACGAATTGTTAATAAAAAATATTAATTGGTATAAATTAGTAGTTTAAAGAGTCAATGTCTCACGTTGTAGAGTTCAGAAAATTTGTTGATACTGAGTCATAGTTTAGATTTGTTGTAATTACTCCAACAAAAATTATATCAACGATGATTTGGTAAATACGCCAAAAGAAAATTATATCAATGATGGTTTTGACATTTATTTTTATTTATAAAATAAAATAATAAATATGTAAAATTATACACTCTAAATTTAAAAGACTTTATGATCCGCAAAAAATGTGTTACACGTCGCTTAAGTTCTTAACATGCCTTTTTGTTTTTTTTATGCCCCTTTTAATTAAAGATTAAACTAGGTCAAGGCATCAAGACCGTATTTTTTGTGATGGGATTTGTTTCTCTTTTATTTTTCTAATTGGTACTGTTATGTAACAAAAAAATATTCTATCGTTAATTAAGAGTCCTACAACTAAAATATGAGAATAAAAACCCAATATGAAACCGTATATGTTGTAACTAATGGCTTAAAATTAAATTGAATACGATTAAGCTTGAGTAGACTGGGAGGAAAGCTGTCAAATTTTTAACATATAGATGTTGACACATTGACACACAAATTTTATTATTCGCAAAATAAAGACAAAAAATTAGAGTCATAAATTTTGATTTTTCGACCAACAAATTTTTTTCTAAATTTTCTCTTTGACTTAAATCTCTAAGTTTTAGGCGTAATAAAGAATGATAGAATATGAATATCGGGAAAAAAAATTTGTACGAAATTAAGAAAGTTAGGTTGTTTGTTTGTTTGAAAATTTTTAAATTTTAGAAAAAAAAAAAAATTCGAGACTTTATCTGGAAAGTGATTTTTCATAAACCCAATATTGAAAGAATTTTGTTCAAGAAAGAGTTCAAATCTCTCCTTGCTCCCGCTGTAAATTCCTAATCGCTATGATTTTACTATGAGCTCAAATTCCTTACAATATCGCCCCATCTCTGAATGTTTGAATTAGTTATGTGATTTTATTGAAACTTATCTTTCTCTTATATTTTTGTCCAAACAATAACTATGAATAAAATAAATTCTCTACCAAAAATTTGTAGTTCCGTACCGAACAAATGAAAAATCAGAAAATTTTATTTTACTATCAAATATTTTCCAAAAAAAAATTCTTTTGAGAATTTATTTTCTAGTGAAACAAATGTGCCTTAGGTGAGTTTTTTTCGAGTTCCAGAGGTTTTACTCGGTTGGAGTTTCGCTTGTATTTAAAGTATATAATTCTGGATATAAAATTGCGAGTAAGATTATGCTTGAGGTCGCCCTTATTTTTTACTGCTCTTTTTTTTTTTTTTTTTTTGGACCGCTCTATTGTCAGGGTAAGGGTGTGAATCGTGTGATTAAATGGTTGTATAAAATTCCGCTTTATTGTTGGCAGCTTGTTCCTGTCAAAATAAGTTTTCCTGAGAACCTGGGAATTGAAAAAACACCAAAACAGTATTCTGCCAGAAGATGCTCTCCTTTTTTCTTTCTTTTTTTTTTGTTGGGATATCTGAGATTGTTGAAATAAACAATATAAGAAATCCATTAACTTTAGTAATCCAACTCATCAAGCTTAATTAACGGGACCTAATCTAAGCTTAGGTTAAGAGTTTGGTCAACTGGATTTAAGGTTGCAGCCGAGCTGAACAGTGTAATAGGTCGTTCAAAATTGGTTTAAGAACTCAGCTTCCAAATGCTTAACCTTAATCGAGCTCGAGTATGTTGATTTTTAAGTGCATATAACCTAATTGATCCGAGTTTGAGTTTGAGTTGAGTTTAAAAAATTAACGAATTTTTAAATGTTTTCAAGTTTGACTTGTTTGATAACGAGCTAATCTCGAACGAGTTTTTAACTGGCTAAACAAGAGTTTGAGCTTGAGCAACTTGGTCCATTTTACAGCCTACTTAAATGTAAATCTACTTGAATTGCATATTCACTTCAATCCGAATCTATACTAATTACACTTTACTCCCTTTTGATTTAAACGAAAATCAAATGACTTATTCAAAGGTGAACACATAACTCCTTCATAGTGGATAGAATCACGACAGATTTGATGAAATGACACAAATGCCCTTGCAAAGGACAATTTTTATTTTGACATAAAATAACAAAATTATCTTCCTAATGTTCTATTTTGAAGAGATAAAATGGTAAAAAAAAACCCTATAATAGAATCATCGTTAATTCTAATAGTTTTTATTCATTTTACAGTTAATTCCATACCACAAAGAGTTTATGTATTTAGTTTTAAATCACAGAGCGGAGGCCATTTAATTTTCACTCAAATCATAATTGGTAAAGTGTAACTACCCCAAAAAAAAAAAACCATGGACTCTTCTGACGCAGTAAAGGAGATCCTAAACTTCAACCTAAGTCAGCAAAGAAGTTCCTTGTCTTTCTGGTCAAGCATTTCCTTGCACAGAGAAGGTGCATTACTTTGAATTACGTCTAAAGGGAAAGCAGAATCAATAAATATGCAGTATAAGGACTGTGTGATCAGCACACAAGGTCTTTTGATTGGGAAATAACACCATAGCAGCTAGAGAGATTCTGGTTCCTCGGCCGATCTCTTGTATTCTGGCTTCAGCTCGTATGTCCCTTGATTAGCTCCCTTGTTGTTGTAGACACACAGGTCCTTAAGCAAATCTTTCAGAAATTGCTGCAAAGAGTTCACGTGAGGGCGTAAATTATCAGTCTGTATAGCAGTCAGATCAACACAAATAGCAGCATAACAAAGATAATGCAAAATGCTAGCAGCTTTCAATAAAATTCTGATACATGGACCACAAAGACCAGGGTGTTTGCTCATTATCCTGTGAATTGACTAGCATTTTCTTCTCATACCCCAAAGAATTGCAAAAGAAAGAACACAAGGGTGGTTCGAAGGCTTCAGAAACTTGGTGGTGTCGGTAGAGTTTCTGCATCTCGAGATATAGCTGAAAGGATGGATTAGAGATGGGCAGAACATAGTTTAAACGTTGGCTGACTAGGCTGAAAATAATACACAATTTTCTACTCAAAATCTGACGAGGACAATCTAAGACAATATTGCATCTCAGTTGCCCTGTACACAATCCTAGCTTGAATAACTAATTTTAATGTGTAAACACTCAAACCTTCCACCTCACAGTAAAAATCTAATACTACCACCAATCAAGGGACAAAGAAAAGGCAATTGCCTATGGATAGTAAAATTACTTGCAAAGTTTTTCTGAGAGTGTGATATAGTTTGGAAACCATTTACTTATCAAAAAATGTGTGTATATATATACATAGTTTGGAAACACAGTAAAGCATAGGCTTGTAGCCACACTAACTAGAGGTAACTTACGCTTCTTTGGATATTTGGAATAGACCATAAATAGAAGCCATTTTCGTTGAACAAGGTTCATTAGCCATTTTTGTTGAACAAGGTTCATTAGGAGGAAACTAGAATTGTGAGGATAACTTGCAACTCTCAATCTCTCATAGACATCTACTAATCCTGAAAACCATTTTGTTGAATAATGTTCATATATGAGAAAACTAGGATTTTGTAGATAACTTGCAACTTCATAGACATATGTTAATCCTGAAAGCCATTTCTCCTTATAAAGAATGCAAATATAAAAAAATCCTTCAAAAACGTACTCATAGTACAAACAATCACAAACTGCTGCAAACAACTCAAATATTCAATTCTTGAAACATATGATGACAAAAACCCACTATGTGTTCACTCTTATCTTTCCGGATCCAGACTATTCCAAACAGATCAAATATCCAATCACACAGAGTTAATGCTGTAGAAAACTCAATTTAGTTTTCCACTCTAAATCAACAATACAAAATGAATATATAACCATTGAAGTTATTTCAGTGTGTTTTATTATGAACTCCCAACTTTTGATATCTTGCTAATGTGTGTCACTTTGCAGAGGACAAATCCATTTTTTTGGAAGTCAAAGGAGACAGTACTTGATACCCCACCTCATATTGTAATAGAATGATATTTCCTACTGATCCATGCTGCTCTTCGTATTGAGAAATACAGCCAGAAAGATCATTATGTTGTGGAAACTGTCCTCAATTTCACCAATATTGTCTCGTTTAATCTACATGCTGTGCACATTCATGCTCCCTAAGAAGCACAAAGCTTATAGTATTTAGGGACTACAAATACCAAACTACATTTATGCCATTTCTCTAATTTTCTGCAAGGAAGCTTAACCTATAGCTGCAATTATGTCACGCTGCAAAGATGCCAAGGAAAATACACCCGCCAAGTGGCCAGTAGAGGATAACTTACATAAGTAATGAGATGTGTCTAAATATATCATGGAATTTCAAGTTCTGATATTAAGAGTATATTGTGCTGAGTCTTAACGAGTGCGAACATAGAAAGGACATTAGCAGAATGATATTGTGCCTGAAGATGTAAAACTTCATAAGCAATTCAGGGAAATATCATAAAAACCAAGTGATCAAGTAACGTACTTCAGGCTGATCTGTCTCATGGAGCAGTTGTTTCAAAGTCCAATTTGGTTGCCTCTCAAAGAGCTTAAACATAATCTCTTCCATCACTCCACGGTCCCTTCTTGTTCTTTTCATGTCTGATGCCTTCGCTGGTACTTTCTTCTTATCCTATTAAAGAAGAGAAACTATAATACATTGATGATATATGGGAATAATTTAGATATGTTTCCCTATGGGCAAACAGAAACAATAAGTACACAACGTGAGAAATGATACAAGGAAAAAAAGGTAACAATAAGTACACAACGTGAGAAATGATACAAGGAAAAAAAGGTAACAATAAGTACAGTGAGTGCAGAAGCCTTTAGACCAATCATCCCTGGCAGGGGCCTCATATGTGTTCCATAATCGTTGTCAATCACCTGAAAGAGAATTCAAAAAAATTAGGAAAGAAAGAAGAAACTGGACTCCATGTAGCTAGTATGACAGCAAGAACTTTAAGTAATAAAGACACCTGTATCTGTCTACTTTTGGTCATATATTTGTTTGTCCTTTCACGGCAGAGCTTCCCATACTCCTCGAAGTTTTCATTATGAGGCTTCATGTCAAATTTGTGAAATATTTTTCCCTCAATAGAAATTTTTCCTACAACACAGAAGAAACATCATCCATACCCACTGAGTTTGCTCAACCTTAGAAAAAGCCAGAACATCTTAGAGGAATAACCCAACATCAGGCACAGTTCAGCAAGTAATATGTATATCTCCTTAACATAGTCAGTCCTGGCCTGACTCTGATTGAACCATCAATAATCTTCAATCTCAATAATTATGAACACCAACACAAAAGAGTGAATGATTTCCCTATTCATTGAGTTTGGTAGACCGTAGACAGTCAGTCTGAGGAGAAAAACTAGACGTCTTGGAGAAATAATTCCACACGTAGCCATAGTCCAGCAAATTATAAAATGAAATGACAAATGGTTATGCACACCATATAAAATCTTAATCAGACTTTAATTGAACCATCACCAAATCTTCAATCTCCTAATTATAGGCACCCAACACAAAAGAGTAGATTACATTAGCAGTACTAAACTAAAAAGTATTGCAAATTAGCAGTACTAAAATAAAAAGTACTGACATGAAATTTTTATCTTTGTCCAGTCAACCAAAACCAAAATAAAAAATAAAAAAAACCCTAAACACTTGGCAGAAGTAGTAAAAAGTGCAATTTTTGCATGGTCACAAATATCAGGCTTCAGCTTTTATTAAAAAATTTCTCGACATTTATGTTAATATACTTTGTGCTATACATGTCCTCTGTCTCATTATTTGCATCTGAGATTAGTTAAATTTCAGCTTCAATCCTAAGTGTACACACTTGGTGTAAATGGTGGCATCTACTTTTGGCCTCTCTTTAGTATACTTTACCTTATCCTACACAAAGCAAAACAGAAAAAAAAAAGAACAAAACAACCCCAAGCATTTTTTCGTCTTACATTCCATTAGAAAAGATGACTGTACAAAGAAAAAATTAGTGTTTTACTCTCAATTAAACCTATGGATATTACTCACCAAAAAAATGAAAAATAAACTTACAGAAATTATTTACAAAATATATTGATATTAGTAATGGGAGCTGTTATTTTGCACACCCTTTTTCTCCTCTTCCACAACCCTCCCTCTCACATGGTGTGGGCCTACCATGTGAGTGGAGGGAGCTAGAAGAGTTTATAAGGGATGTGGAAATAACAATTTCTTTATTAATACACATCTTAAGAAATCTTATAATAGGCTGGTGTAACAGCAAATGTGATACTGCACGAGTAAATCATTTTCTCATCATAGCAGGCATGTGCATTGTCCACAAACATTATATATATCCTAGACTTTAAGCACATGCGATATGTGAGCCTATCATGCACGATACGGAGAGTTACAGATTTATGAAATATAACAGTTCCCTCATTATCTCAAATTGTTCAAAGTGATTGTCCACAACTCTCTTTTTTATTAATGCCTCTCCATTTTCTCCCTCTTCAATCACATCTCCTCTTTCTCCTAAAATAGACTGACCTATTTTTTACATTACACATTCAAACTAAAATTTCCCAACAGCCTCAAATGGTAATGAAAGATTTAAAAGTTCTTATACAAAATTACTGTTTTTTGGGGAAATTAAAATCTTGACTATTGACATGGCTTCAATTTTGGGGAAACAACAAAATGGTGTTCCCCTTTATATCAAACATACACATATATACACATACATTACATGACCATTTAGTTTCTTAGGATTGTTGATAGGAAACCAAAAACAATCAATAGTGATAATCTGGATTCAGAAGAAACTCTCATTGCAAGTAAGAACCACATATACTCCTTCAACAGCGATCCTAGTCATAAAGATTAAAATTCACCTCCGTATTTAATGATTGAAGTATGTTTAATCTCCAGAGGATTCCATTATTGCACATTCTATAACTTCAAGAGTTTCCTTTTGAGCCCACTGGTAAAATCTGGTCTCACTAATTCAGCTGTGATTTTTATAATACATGCACGTCTCTCAGGGATTGAAAACAACTCCTCCTAGCTTGTTGAGAAGAGAGAAATTCCATCTTGGGCTCTTTCAATGTGAAAAACTGTTGTAGGTTGTGACTTAGCATTTCCACAAGGGTTGCAATAAAGTGACAGTGATAAAGCTAAGGGTGATAATTGCAGTTAGATTTGTTACGGGTGAAGGGAAATGAATGAGAACAAGAAAAACATTTAATTGTGTCAGTTTGTACAGAGGCTTTAATGTTGGTTCTACTCCAAAAGAACATTTTGAAATATACAGCTAGATATAACTACACAAAGCTCCCATTGCTTGCTTATGCCACAAAATTGCATCAGCTGCCCCTGTTTCAAAATTTTGTTGTCATTGTACTGAACTACTAGTCTACTATTGGACATATTTAGGTCAAGGCTGACCATGAAAATTTTCAATATCCCATGCATTCTCCATTTGAAGTGACTTCAAAATGTTGGAAAGAGTACCCAAAATCAGCTCAAACATTTTCGCATCCAAAAAACCATAAATATATTTGACAATTCCAAATCTAGAAATTTAATCCAAAATTCAAACTCAGAGCCATCCTCATTTGTCTGGGAAACAACTTTCTGTGGAGAAAAAATGCCTTCAATACAGGTTCATGCCTTGATTATTAAAGTTGCTGCAAGTTGAAATAACCTTTCTGCTCTTGTTTCCTGAAAAGGAAAGATCTCACCAAATAATCTCGTGCTCTTCTCTCCACTTCCCTCTTATTAGTGAGGGACTCCTCCGGCTGTACCAGCTCTTAAAAGGATGAGAACTCTCTCTCTCTCTCTCTCTCTCTCCCTCACTTAATCGAAAATCAGCTTGTCTTCAAACGTTAATAGCTCTAAGAATCCGCAGGCTGCAAAGTTGGTGGTCTTATGATTTATTACCTATTTAGTCATTTGCTTTTAGCTGTGAACCAGAACTATTGGAAGAGGAGAAGGGTATTTCTCAGTTTTATATTCTACATGATGATACGAGCTTCTTTCTCTTTATCATTATGAAAAATGGAACTTGGACTTAGTATTGGAATCACTCCATGGGTGCATATGCCCACATGCATGCCTGTGCAGGTGCTTATTGGAGTCGCAGTTAATGGTTCTTACTGCATTATTACTTTAAGCAACCAGAGTGAAAACGTATCACAGCATTTTGTATTTCAACATGCAAATTTGAAAACTGGTGATCATGGAAAATTTCCATGGTTACGGAATTTCACGAAATGAGAAGATTCTAGATTCGGAATATGAATAAACCTAGTTCTCACAGCTCTAAAATTCTTCAAATTTAGGACTAATTATGGGTTGGTGACAGATTGGAAAACCAAAAAGACATGGAAGCAGGGACAGAAGCATAGGACACTATTGGTTGGCAAAAAGCCTTCCTGTCTTCATGCTTTAACAGCACAAAATCATTTTTATCATGGCCAACGTTCAGACCTCATCGTGGTTATGTTAAGGCCATTTGTGTCCCCAAATGTTGTTTCTCAAGCAGAATTAAATAGAAATTTAAGATTTGATGATATGAAATAAACACTAATATTGTGGATTGATGGATAATTATCTGAATTGGAAAAATTGCTAGGGGTTTTAGGCACTTTCTCAAAGATGTTCTCTTTTCCGCATGAGTGATAATTTGATCAAAGTTCAACCACTAGCAATATATTGAAACAGTAGAACCACTCTCTAACAAGGTTAGTATGGTACAAAACCTCCACTCTCAACTTCACATAACGAGCATTCATTTAAAGAAAAGCAGAGAAGAAAACATAAAGATGGATCTTATCAGCGTAAGTGACAACTTGACCAGCCATAATAGAAGCATTTAATTCTTTCATGCCATTGAAGGAAGGCCACATAGATCTGTGTACTCACCTTGGGATGACTCAGAAAACACAGACATTGGTATAAAATCTGTAGACATGTCCATAGAGTAACATTTGGGTACATTTCCAGATTCAGTGCCCGCCAATTCCATGGTGAACTGATTATCAAGTAAACAATTCATGAAAATCATAACAAAAATTATTGATTGCAAAGAGGATGGGTATACAAAGAAAAAATGCCAATCCTTCTCATTGACCTGTAAAGATTGACCAATTAAACAAAAAAATGATGTAGATAATAGAGAAACTAAGATGTTTCATATTTATTTGATGAATAAAAGAGGCCAAAAAGGGGAGCAATGGACACTGAACATATGAAATGTGGAATAGATAAAGCAAAAAAAACACAAGATTTACCAAAGCCTCAAATATTCAGAAACCCAAAGAGGAAAACCTACAAACTCTGACCAAAAGTCTACAAATACAATGATTTCAACAATGACCATTCCAGCTGAAGGACTGAGAACTCCAATCTCTCAGAAACTCTGCTCTAAGCTATTCCTCTTTCCAGGAAATGACACCAAATAAGCCCCTGGGAGCTAGTCTTCAGAGATAAGCAGTTAGCTTAAGCCCCAAAACATAAGCAATATCTACAATTCACAGAGTCACAGTAGCAACTCCTTAAGCACTGCAACAGCTTTAAATAGCAACACGCTATGAGAATATGGAAAGGGTTAAAAGAGGACTTCAAATACCCCTTCGTTTATTGAATTACTCTTTCTGTCTATATGAGTACACATGGCTTGTGTATTGCAAGCCTTGGTATCTTTAATCAAGCACTTTTTATACCAATGGCTGACACGATACATAATTTTCCTTTTTCCTTTTGCCCAAGGTGATATGCAGCTGAATGAGACAAATTCTGGCAGAGAGTAGTGGCTTATGAATATGGTGTAGGGATGTTCCATTGAAAGAATTATGGATGCAGTGGATGGATATGAAAAGGTGGAGGACTAGTGGGCCCCCTCAGACACACAGATGCAGGAGTGACTTGGGATGCCACGTTTGGGAGGGCGATGCATGATTTTCGGATTCCCGTCATTGCAAATTCCTTGGAGCTTTGTGGTCTGACTATAGGGAGATGGAAACCAAACTAGTAGAGGTGGAATGCTGCCAACACTGGGAGGTAAAACGTGATATTTGTTTATTAAATTACAAAAAGGTTTCAGGAGACTTCTTTTCCTTAAGACTCCTTGATTTAGTTGGGTACATGTATCTCAATCCCAATTAAAGCTCCTTGATCAAGATCCAAACACATTGTTTTCAATATTGAATTTGCCTTAATGAATATCGCATTTATGGGGTTCTTTTGCTAGCATGAACATCAATGAATTAAGTAATCTAAAGTGGATTGACTAGATTCAACACGCATTGATAATTATATCACTATCTTATCCAATGCAATAAATTTTGAAGGACAACCATCCCCATAAAAAACAAGACTTCTCAAACTTTCCAACAAGTCCACAATCTTTCATATCTACGTATGTAACTCTGAATCAAGGAAGCGATGGCCCTCCAAAGTTAGTCTTAGAAACCTATTTGTATGACTAGCACAATCGTCATGAGAGAACGATGACCATAGGATAAATGGGGCCTGCTCATTCTCCATACAATTTACACCTAATCAACTCTCTTCACTCTCCAGTCACTTTTGATAATTGTCATATAGCAACTCTATCGGAAATACAGAGAACAACATCCCACACTCCCAAGACCACAACTGAAAGGAGAAAAACAAAAAGAGATTAAGGCCGAGAATGATGACCATAGCACAATTTGAAGTTCAACACCCATTGTCATATCCCTTCCACCTAATCATCCAAACACATTGTTCCCAACACAATTTACACCTAATCAACTCTATCAGAAACAAGGATCAAAATTTTGTTTTGAGTGGTCGTTTCGGTTGGCTCAGAAATGGAAACGTTTCGGAAACATTTTGGAAATGTTTTGGAAACATTTCTACTGTGAGAAATATTAAAATAGTAAAATACAATCTTTTGTATAAAAATTATACACCTTTTATAAAAATTTTAAATTCGGGTACATTTTTCTATATTTCAGTGTGTTTTGATTGTAATAATAGTGTTTCGTTATTCCAGTAGTGTTTCGTTTCGGTCCCTTAGGAAACGGAAACGTTTCAGCCGTTTCAGTGGAAACAAATGAAAATTTTGTTCCTTGATCAGAAATTAGTTTTATAGGTTTATTTTTCTACTTGTCCTGAAGATTTAACCATAATGAAGAAGATTTCCACTACTTCATTCCAAAGCCTTCCACTTCACAGTAACCCCATACAGGAGATGATTCCTACAGTAGATGATTCCTCAACTATAGTAACTAGCAGACGTAACTCCAAAGCTACATAGCATACTTCAACAATGAAGTATGAGGAATCTTTGCCAGATTTCCGATCATTAATCAAGAGTTATTAAATCATGCATACTTGAGAAATCACTGCTCATTTAAATGAACAACATGTGATGGGGAACGAAGAAGACCAAGAAGTTAGGGTTTCTTCAGGAATTAGGGTTTTTATTATATTAGACTTTTATTTTACATTTTCCTTTACTTCTGTTTCTTTTTTGGTTGTTTTCCATTTGGAAAATGCCTACATAGCATATATAAAGCATATTGGGAAAGTATTGGGTCGGTTTTGAGTGTCATTGAATTGATTGCAGAATTTTGACTTCTTCTCCCTTTTGGTTTTTCTCTCTCGTCTCCCTCTATTCTTGTCTTCTTCCTCTCCCTATTCATACTTTTTCTCCTCCTCTCTTCTTTTCCTGCTCTGTTTCAGCTCTCTATTCTCTAACTCTCTGCTTCTATTTTCTCTCCTCTCCTATCTCTTTTCCCTTTCTTCTCCTTTGTTCTGGTTCTACATCACCAGGTCATCATAAAAGGAGGCTCACTTCTTAGAACAACAAGTATATCTACTCCCCAACTTCAGCACTTAGCTGGTGCATATACATAGAGAAGCAACTTTAATCTGGTTTCTGGCACATCCAAATTTTTGGAGTCTCATAAAAATCACAAAGAAATGCACCAGAACAACCCACTCACTAACACCCAACTTTGTCCCTGCAATGTGTTTTGGATACAAGAGTTCCCAGGAAAAAAAAAGTTCTCTGCTTATAGCCGAAACAGAGTTCTAACCCTGCCTCATCAATCACCATAGAGGAAACAACACAACTAATTAGATTCCAATTGTTGGAACCCATTGCACCCAACCCGCTGATTAGGTTTCCTCTTTTTCCATTTTCTCTTTATTCACTTGAAAAATCAAAAGAAAAATTTATCAATTAATAAAAAAAGAAAAACGTTTTAGTACCTCCATTAGCTTAATTGAATTTCAATACGACTCAACACAAGTTCTTCCCAATGATACAAAAACCAATCCGATCCTTGAAGAGGGAAAAAAACACATAAAAAGAAGAAGAAAAAACACAGCTTTAAAAATACAAACATGGCCAACACAACAGAACAAACCTCCCAATAACCCATTCTTTCAGAATATAGAACAAATTCCAGCACACAGTCTCAGAAACCAACTGAATATATCCGTACACAAATCCCTGCACATAAAAAATAGAGATTGCGATGCAAAAGCAAGTGCATGCAAAAAAAAGAACACCCTTTAAAACCCTAGAAATGGAGAGCGAATGAGTGAGATAACAAGGGTACCTCACGAGAAGAGTCGTCGTCATTGGAGAGGAGGGGGTCGATGGAGACGACGACCTTGGCGACGGGGCGAGAGGAGTCGAAGGAGGCAGCGGCGTCGGAGGAAGGAGGGCACTGCAGGGAGCGAGAGACCATAGGAGGACACTTCATCAGCCACACCGCTCGCTCTGCTTTGCTCGTCTCCAGCTGTCCACTGTTGCTGCTGGTGGTGCTGGCGGTGGAGTTGCTATGTTCGTCCATGGGGAGAGAGAGAGAGAGAGAGAGAGAGAGAGAGAGAAAGAAACGGTTTTTCGAGATTCCCTGTAACGAACGAACTGCTCTGCTGATTGTACATTTTTAGTGTGTCCCACCGTTATTTTGTTTGTTTGTTTCTATTTTGAAGAATTCTCGGTTAGTAATAAAATTTTGGTTTAATTTCCGTATACGAAATAGTATAGAATATTTTTACGCAAATACACACTAACATATAATACCCGAATTTAAAATTTTTATGTTTTACTTAAGTTTAAATAAAAAGGTGCACTATTTAGGTATCCACTAATATAAAAAAAAATTTATACGTCGACGGTATCAAAATTAAACTGAAAGTAGAAGAGGGATTGAGTTTTCGAAAAATTCAAATAAAATAAAGAGAGAGAGAGAGACTGAGTGTAATATTTTCTCAAAATTAAAAAATTCAAATAAAATTTATACCCTCATGGACAAGTATTTTATCAAGGATTTTTTTGAGTGTAACATTGACACGACTTTTTTGAGACCGAGTGTAATATTTTCTCAAAGTTGATGTTAGACAATCACACCCTTTTTATCCACTTGCTATTTCGTGCTAGGCTCAAATTTTCAGTTGGATGGTCACACAATTTAAACTTTATTGTGAACATTTTAATTTCACATAAATCTAAAATCAAAATATTTAAAATCGAATTCAAAATTGAAGACAATACTAAATGTCGCAAATTGCCTAGGATTTATATATATATATATATAAATGGTTTGTAAAACAATTATTCTTGCATCTCCCTATTTGGGATGTCCATGTTTTGCAAAGCCTATTGCTAGATATGTGCCCCACTTGTGCTTAACACTCTTCCTAAATTTCAAGTAAATGAAGAGTCCATGTGAGCGGCAGAGCCGCAGTTTTAAGAAGAATGGCCACGGTTACGACAATTTTCTTGACATTTAAAGCCTGTTTGATAGGTTTTCGGTTCAGTTTTGTTTTAGCTTATAGGCATAAAAATGCAGATTTTTTTTTCTTCTTATCACTAGCTTATAAAAGCAAAAAGCAATTTTTTTTAAAAACTTTTTAGCTTATAAGCTAAAAAAAAATTGAAATAAACTCTACCAAACGAACATGTAGCCGCAGTTCCTATCCATTCCACCTTCATTGCCTACCTATCTAGATTGAATTAAGCAATCCAAATGGAAGACCAAAATCAACACCAATTGACACTGTCTCAACCACATTTTCAAATCAACATAGTAATATGGATACAAATTGAACAAAAACAATACGAAAAAAAAAAATAATGAAAGAAGTTATGCCAAAAAACGCTTTTACATATATATTTGATACAAGGCTTATAAGATTAATGAATTTTGTGAACACACCTTCGGAAGCTGCAGCCAAATCAAAATATGGTAAAAATGGAAAGTGGACTCCCAAAAACCTTTACATGATCCTTTTAACTTTGATAAATCTTCTTTAAATCAAGCTGCTACTGAATCAGAGTTGTTTCCCCCGATGGGATTTTGCTTCCTTTCTGCTTGAAGTGACCGGCACAGCGATTTAAGCTTTTCCTTCTGATTCCTCGTTTTCTCCAGTTGTTTCTTTAAGTGTTCACACTGCTCAGTCAACGAAAGATTCTCAGTGCTGATTTTTCTTTGTAATACAGAACAAATTAATTCAAAACTATTTGCATGGAAAAATGAAAAGGGATGCCAACCAATCACTCATGATGTGTCAATCAATAGTTGGAGATTTCATAAGGGACTATTTGGGTGGACAATGCAATAAAATACCACAAAAAAAAAAAAAAAAAAACACAAAGAAACCACTGAACTAATTGGGTCCCAAAAAGCCATATTGTCCATTGCGCGAAAAGAAACAGAAGTAAACCTAATATAGCATTAGAATAAATAGGGACATTCTATCGGCGACAATATCAGGCAGCCACAGCTGTCCCACTCATCATGGGAAGATGATTTCCATGTTGTTTAGGAGGAGGTAGAATGGGATGTAACCAAGAAAGGCTGGTGTAGCGGCAAAATTTCATATAAAATCCAACTTGTAGTATCTAACAGTGAAGATGTAGGATGAAGAGAGAGTAACTACATTTTTAACCATGAATATAACAAAGAAGGATACTTTGCAGCATTTTCGACATTTAGAAAGAGTACAAGAATCGTATACTAAAAGACCAAAACAGAATAAAAATATCCTTGACAGGGTTATTTGATAAATATATAAACAAATTGTGCAGTTTCTATGAGAGTAAAAAATATAATTGAATATGCAAAACCATACCTCCTCAACAAGTTCTATGAGGGTAATGTCTGATTTCTCGGATTTGCTCTTCAAGAAGGTGTTCTCCTTCTTGAGTTCCTTAATTGATTTTGCCATCTAGGTTTAATTACATCACGAAAAGGGGCTAAGTTACTTTGATAAATGCATCATCAGCAAAACAAGTTGCAAAGAACATTCAACAATCAAGAAAACAACTGGAGTCGAGAAATGGGGGATCTCAGATGATTGATATACCTTATCAATCTCTTGCTTGAATGTTTCAAAGACCTCATTGCTTTTTACTAGAGCATCCTGCACCATAATTAATATATGAGATGTGGCACAGTTAATATCACCTAACATGACAATGGAACTTGGTGTAAGAACTTGTGAACCAACAGAGTTTCAGGCTTAAAATTCTTCCTTATTTTACAATGTAAGAAACATAACTCCCTTGACCCTATTCGCAGGAAGGGCACCACTCCTACCAGTGTCATTAACACCCCAAGAAATTTTAAACACTGACCTCTCAACTAAGGCCTCTCAATGCATTACCAACCACTCTTCCAATGGGTTATAGGTGCTATAGCATGACTTGAGTGTCAAATGATTGAAATTGGTGTTTAACAACAACAACACCACTCAACTCAACTCAACTCAACAAGCCCTTGTCCCAATTACTTGGGTTGGCTACATGGAACCATTTCCTCCAATTAGCTCTATTAAAAGCCAACTTTAATAGTGCCAACCACAAAGTACTAATATTGGTTGGAGCCCATATAGACCTAGGTTTCAAACAGAGTCCTGCTATGGGCTATTCTATGTTCCAGTTTTGGACTTCTTAGTATTTCTAGGTATTTGACATCTGCAGAAATGTACGTCTCTCCCTTCGAAGAGGTCTGCTTTCGCAAGGGATTTTGTGAATCGATTCCTCTCTTTCTAATGGGAGCATTTTCATGAAAAGTATAAGTCAAAAAGGGGTCCAACACCCATTCCAGTCATAATTCAACCATATGTTCCACTTTGTTTTCACACCAATGGAGAGGTTTTGAGTCTTTTGACAAATACAGAAGAAAGAAATCAATATTTGTACGACCTCAAGTCATTTATTAAATAAAGACAAGCAAGAAAGTTAACAACTCTCCACAATGCAAAGATGTTGCCCAATTTGATCAAATATAGGAAATAATATCTCACTCCATCTCACCAACCTCCATGCGTGCAGGTCTCAATTGAGATATACACCTCTTACACCTTCCAGACCCCCTATGATTCAGAAGGAGAAGAAAAAGAAATATTATTCTGGTCCTGAGGGGTTCTCTCTCATGCAACAAGATTGGACACCACAGAATTTTTGGCCATGTTGGTTCATTAAACAAGCCTTGAGATGTCTAGCTAAGTAGTTTCAAACCAAACAATGGATTTTATTTAATTTTTTCTCGAGGCTTTTCCAAAATTAAAAATATATTCCTGAAAGAAAAATTAGTCAAATTAATTTACTTGACCTTTTTGGGTTTAAGTTTCATCTAGCAATACGTAGTTCACCTGAAAAGAGTTGAAATAATTCTAAATCTGAATCTGATTTCAACCGAATTAGGAAAGTATTTAATTCTAAAAAGAAAAACCATGTTTCTTGGACAAGTACAATCATAAGACTGTTAGTCCAATATGTTTAAAATGTCTGCCATCAACTTCCTAACATTTACGATAAGTAACAGTGAAATCCCGCTCTTTGGTTATCACACCTAGGCACAAACTTGTCATATTCACAGCTTTCTGGAAGTAATCATTCCTATGTTCAATTAGTTTCAGATTTAGATGAAAATTTCTGCAAAACAATGCTGTGACAATATATTTATGGAATGTAATTAACCTGGAATTGTTGGAATTTTTCTCCATCAGCTGTCAACTGTAAGCGCAAATTGTTTTCAGTTGCCAATAGTTGTGACACCTGTTCTGCATATAACTTCATCTGGGACTGTTCCTGGAGCAATTTTTCCTCATGTTGTTGAATTTTCAAATCGGCAATCTGGAGTTCCAATGTTTTCTGCTTCAACTGCAAATACAAGTTCCTAAGTGAAAATAAATCCAGAACCTTGCAAAGAATGCATCTTAATTCTCAAGTAATCCCAAAACCTACAGAATGCATTATAAACATGTGAATAATGAAGTTACCTTCTGTGCATATTGCTGTTCAGAAAGAGTATACTGATCGGCAAGCTGCTTCAATTTGCTTCTTAACCTGAAGTAGAAGAATTTGTTATACTCAAGACTGAACCTTATAGAAGTATGATCAAAACCAGAAGGAAAGACTGGCAAGCAATAAAGGAATGGCAACTGGTGACCTCAAAAAACTAACTTGAGAGAGAGAGAGAGAGAGAGAGAGAGAGATGGCTGACAAATAAATTGTTAAGAATTCACCACTTTCTCTCTCTCTCTCTCTCTCTCTAGAGTCTTCTCCATTGCTCTCTCTCCAGAACCCTCTCTCTCCTAACTGCCTCTCTCTCTCTCTCTCTCTCTCTCTGGTAGCTCTAGTAGCTTGATTTTTTTTATTGCATATAAGCTTACTAAGCCTAGTTCGGGCCTTAAAAATGTGTTCAAACTTGACTTGTTTATATAGCGAGCTGATCTTGAACGAGCTTTTAACAAGCCGAGTTCGTTAAAGCTTGGTTCTTTTTATAGCCCTATATATGGGCAAATAAAGGGGAAATCACGTAAAAATCTTCTCTATTTGGGGAAAACCGGGTAAGAAAATGTCATTCTTCGAAGGTTCACCCCGCCCTCTCTGAACACCCATTTCTCCAATATCCTTTTTCCCTTCGAGAAAACCACAAGGAAAATCAACAACAAAAAGCATCTTTCCAAAGCAACAACTCCTTCAAGCTCTTCATTGCTCACTGCAACAAAAGCCACCACAAGTTCGCACTATTGGAGACAACCATATTTTTAATAGAGCAAAGAAAAGAATAATTTGTAGAATATGAGTCACTAAAGGGATTTCATGAAATTATGGATATCATTAAGCTTCTTTTGGATGAACAAATGAAACAAAAATTCTGAAATTGAAGTCTCAAAAGGGGTTTGATGAGTATTTAGAAAGCTCTTCCAGATGAGGCTAGAGAAAAAGTTTGGAACACGGGGGTGGGTTAGCTCATATGATTTACAAAAGCTAGAGAGGAAGCTGCAGATTGAAGAAACAAAAATTAAGAGAGTGGGTGGGCTGGGGTGGTGACAAAAGAGGAAATGATGGGTAAGTATTACGAGATACAAAATAAATGTTTTCCTTTATTGTGGAGTACTTCACTTGTATCGATATGTAACTTTGACAGGAATACAAGGTTTAAAAGGAACCAGCCATGATGATCCAATTAAAGCACCCCATTGGGTGAAGCAAGTGAAGATAAGAGCAAACCTAACAAAGAATGCCTTCAGTTAATCTACTGCATTTTCTTTTTTGTCTTTCCCCTTATTTGGGGGGTGTATGGAGCAAAACCTTCAGCCACGAGAGAGAGAGAGAGAGAGAGAGAGAGAGAGAGAGAGAGAGAGAGAGAGAGCACTTAGGTGTCGGATTGAACTTGTGGAAGCCAGCTCTATTATGCTTAGAGCAACCTATAGGTTACGCCAAAAGTAGTAGTAATTGATTATCCTCAAGGATAGAGCATTAGTAGCAATTATAAAATATTGATAAAGTTTCTATCACGAAAGGAATAATAATAGCACCATTTACATTGAAATTGCTTCCGCCACACCATTCCTTGGAGCTTTTCTGACGTAGGACGTGCTAAACTGCTGATGATTGTGAGAATATTTACATTAATCATCAAGAATCAAGTTATTTGTGTTAGATTCCCTAGGAATGGGCACCAGAGTGGAGCAGCTGGCCAACTTTAGGCCATCCTCATGTTTTGTTTGGTTAAGAAAAGGCAAATTCCAATGTTATGGTTGCACTATTTATCCCTCCACTCAAACAATGGAATGCCCTGTTAAAATCATGCAAGAAATAGCTTCAAAAAGGGGCCTGATGATGCTACCTCTCCCAAAATGCCTAACTCTCTCTCTCTCTCTCTCTCTCTCTCTCTCTCTCTAACCACATAGAAGCCATCCAAATCCAAGCCCACAAAATTTAAACCATAACTCACAATATCAATTCCTAGCCTCCGAACTCTAAAACCTTAACCCTCCAAATCTGAACCTAAGCCCCTCAAATACAAACCCTAGAGTTGTTTCCTTTTAAGCTACCCCTTGGTTCTTCTTTTAAAGCCAAGGGTGTGTGGGATACTGTTATTGAGAGGTTCCAAGGGAAATTAACTGGATGGAAGAGACAATATCTCTCCAAAGGAGGGAGGCTTACTCTAATTAAGAGTACCCTCTCGAGTTTACCCACATACTTCAGGTCTTTATTCACCATTCCAATCTCAGTTGCCAAGAGGTTAGAGAAGCTCCAGAGAAACTTCCTGTGGGGAGGGATTGGGGATGAGTTCAAATATCACCTTGTGGATGGGGATACAGTGTGCTCTCTTCTCCAAGAAGGTGGCTTGGGTATTTGCAGGCTTAAGATCTTCAACCAAGCGTTGTTGGGAAAGTGGATATAGAGATTTGTTTGTCATAGAGACAAGTTTTGGAGAAGGTGGTGTACTCCAAATACGGAGGAAGCTGGGGAGATTGGTCTACGTTGGAGGTATCCTTATCTCATCAGCAGTTTAGCAGTTTAGCATGTCCCCTCTTGTTCAGTTCGCCCCAAATAATTCACAACAAAATCAGAGGCGCCAAACGCCAAACCTTTCTCCTTCTCTTTCCCACTCTAGCTCCTCTCCTATAAAGCAATCATCAGCAGTTTAGCATGTCCCATTAGAGTGGGAAAGAGAAGGAGAAAGGTTTGGCGTTTGGCGCCTCTGATTTTGTTGTGGATTATTTGGGGCGAACTGAACAAGAGGTCTTTTGATGGCGTTGAAACCCGTTTTATGATTAAAAGCAGGTTTTTGGCCCTTTTATGCAGTTGGTCAAAGGGTACTTTGATCCCTCATTGAACGAATTCTTGGAGTTTGTGGAGTTTTGTATGTAGCCTTTTTGCATAGATGCTTTTCTTTTAGATAGCTCTTCCTTGTATAAGGGTGGCACCCCCTTGGTGCCTTTTTATATAAATTTACTTACTTATCAAAAAAAAAAAAAAGGATTTAGTTAATTTAGTATCAACATTTAATGATGCAATCCATAAGGAGAGCAAGAAAAACTAAATTCAAAGAAGCTGCAAAAACTGGGAATTGGTCCATTTTGAAACAAATACAGTTTTAACCATGTAAAATAAAGTATTTTTAGCGTTAAATAGTCTTCTTTCACGATTATTTAGGTTAGGACTGTTAGGTATTAATCTAGTTAGTTTTCTTAATGCCTCTAATGTTCCATACAGCAGAGGTTTTTTGGTAGAGTCAAAATTTATCTAGACCTGGGCTATAGGGGTTGCCCTAGGTTCAATCCCTAAGATAAAATTATATGGGCGAGAGTCATAATTTATATAACCTAGGTTCAATCCCTAAGGTAATCTGCTGACAATTTTCTTCTCTTTCTTCTTTTAACATTCTAAACTTTTAAGCCATTAAAGTGCATAACTATTTTTAGCCTTCTGTCAACCCTAGAAACCTACTTGACAACCCCAATTTCTTGCCCACCAGTTACTGAACCCCATTCCCCAAATGAACACACAGCAGCCTCTATTATTGTTCAAGGGCACCGTTCAAAACACCCAGAGCACGTTCTGAATAGTCCACAAACTCCCATATTTCCATGCTCTAAACCATACTGTTGTATTACCCTATACAAAAGCTAAGAAATCGCATATTTTATCAACCTTCCAGCCACTAAAAAGTAATTATAATCACCCCTAAATAAAGCCCTCTTCTGATAATCTCATTAGTTGGGCTCACTATTAGTAGGAGAGTGCTCCCCATACTTATTGTATATCAGTTAATCAGTAAGCACTATCACCTGAATGGCGATCTATATTCTTCATTTGTCATCCTCATTCAATCATACTTCTGATACTGCTTCACTCTCTTTGTACATACCCAATGGGGCATTACATCCTCACAAATGCAAGCAAAAGTAATGCAGCCAATCGAAGTTGTTTGTACATACCAAATGGGGCTCTATAGCATTACAAATGCAAGTGAAAGTAACGCAGCCAACGCAAGATGTTTAGGATGACAAAATAAATCTCTTCCCTCAGCCAACTAAATGAACAGCACTATTTCAACTTCTTGCTAGCATAGGAAAAAAAAATTGTTTGATACAAAGGGGATGCCATTGACAAACAGAGATAATGTCGGCAAACAATCTTTGGGCCGTGAAATTTTATGTTCCATTCAACTCCACTTTTTATGCATGTTACCCATAAACTCTTATTAAAAAAATGCATAATGGATCACTATAATTTATGATATATGGACATTATCACGTGTCAAGAAAAGAATAATAAAATAATTCCTCAATCCTTACGAGTTCCCATAATCTTACATCTCATTCTCCTTAAGCTGAGACAGACATTCATCTTTTTGCTCTCCCAGCTTATTGCCTACTTCCTGCCACAAAAAGAAATTGCAGAGATTGAAACCAATAAAGCACGTGCAGAGACATGCAAGAAGGAGAAAAAAAGGGCATTGATTCTTGAAATAATACAGAAAGAAGCATTAAACCAACACTTATTGAGCAAAACAAAACATGTTGAATCACAGGGAAAGAGGGGCCTTTTGTTTGGGGCTTCATGTTTCTTGTATTATTTATTTTTCATCTCTTCTCTAGAAGGATGCCTCAATCTTCAGGTCATCCATATTCACACAACATAGGGACGACCGGCCCAATGAAGCCCCATACAAAAACTATGAAGAACTTCATATGAGTTCAGACTACTTATCAACTAAGCAAAGAATAAATACCAAACAAAAGACGACGAGGGATATTCCAATTGAAATATGGTTAACAAGCAAAGTTGCATTAGGGATAACTGACTGCCAACACAACTTCAAATAATGCCTGAAAAAGTCCAGCAAACACAACGAAAAGTTATGAGCTGCGACCAAAAGGCATTCATAACTAAGACATTCGAATATCTGAGGATAAAAAACTGGACTCAACCATGTTACTAAGTCAATATAGGCGTCTGGTGAGATTTGAAATTGAGAAAGTATGGTCCTATGGGCTTTAAAACTATCGCAGATTAAAAAAGTGAAAGGGTGATACAGAACAACTGGACAAAGAAGGAGAATGCTAACAGTAGATTAGATCTCACCAGGACATAATCGTGAGTCTCCCTGGGAAAAAAAGGAGCAACAAGCCTTAACTTTACACTAGCAACACTCTAAAGAGAAGAAAAATGAAGGTAAAAAAGGAAGAAGGATGTGGCGTGAGGTAGAGGGATGACTCCAGCAACCTCACATCCTTCCTCAGCTCAGTGCAGCATGTCTGATGTTTTCTCCTAGTAAAAAGAACGCAAGACATCTACCATGCTATTGTGAGATTGATTCAGGTTCTCAAAGTAAAAGGGATGTCACAGGCACCTTAATTGCATCTTGGAACTTGTTTGATAGATCTAATCTCAAGTTTTGCCCCTCTGTTGATACTCGTTTGCATTCATCCTGCCAAACAATGAGCAAGACATGACTGTCTCTACAGAAGAAAATTGCAAATCAAAGTTTAAACATACAAAGCAAGGTAAATTGCATCTGTTTTGACCTATCATCTATGGTTCCAGAAATTAAACATACAAAACAAGGTAAATTGTGATGTACATCATTGCACCGGTTCAATAAATTCCAAAAAACTGAATCACAAACTATCAATTATAAGGATATGCCAAGAGGCAAATAAAACAAAAAAGGCCAGTGATTATCCCATTAAACAGAATATGAGTGCATACAATAGCCCAAAATAGTGTCACTAACTGTCTGATTGGATTTGCATGATTAGGAGAGAGAGAAAAAAAAAAAAGAAAACGGAATCTCTCCTGCCTAATCACCTGCTTCACAGTTATCCAAGCAGCCTGCTTGGATAACTTAAGAGGAGAAAATAGAAGAGAAATGGAGAGACTAATACCCTTATAACTCACTTTATCCCTCTTACGAGCATAATATTTTTTTTTCTTTTTTCCATTACATGAATCTTTCCCAAACAAGATGGGAGGATAGCACTTTCTCTTTCATTTCTTTCCTTTAGTTATCCAAAAAAGAGTGTAGGAGACATGCATCTTTTTCATCTTTTTCTTCTGTTTCCTAACTTAAGGAATGCTTTTTTTACTTTTCTCCCCTGGTTTCCCAAATGGACCGTAAAGGGTAGACCTAAATTACAGAGCAACGAACAGCCTTGAGAGGTACCAAAGGAATGAAAGACTCCATGCCTTGGCAGCTCCCAGCACGTCTTTCAGGCCATGTAATCCAACTGGAGAAACAGAAAACAACACACACAGGTACATGTCTCGCTATTCAGTTTGACATTATTAACCATTAGTTACTAAAGAAAAACCAAGAACCCAACCTCTTTAATCAGAGCGCAGCAGACCCTTGATGCAGAGACATAAAAAAGGGACCTAACAACAACAAAACCCGAGACTGTCATGTGGCATAAATTTTAAATGACCGCATCCTCACAAAACCATGATAATTTTATAAAACATCTTTCGAAAAAAAATTTTCTACTTTCCTTTCTAATAAAGTAACAAAATAGTTCACGGCCTTAGTGGTCCAAATTCTGCAAGTCTTATGTAGGATCCATTAGTGAAAGACCATGTTGTATTTAAGTGTCAGATCAAAACCTCTCCATCCCTTCTTCTGCTCATCTGCACATTGGAAGTTGTGGCAATTCCTTTCAGTCACACATGTTAGCCAAAAAAACATGGGAGGAAAAAAAAAACATTAGACCATATATCAAATTTCCCTTCTTCCTGTTATCCCAGTCATACAAGCAAATCCCTATCCCAAAAACCAGACAGAATTGCAGGGTCAATAGCAGATATAGACCTTCAGAGACTTTTGAGCCCTGTCACACTTTCTAACTGAATTCCTCATAGCAGGGCTGACATTTTTTAGCCTTGAGATAGAGCACATGACAAATTGACATCATTTGTATTTTTCTGTGCCAAAGAAAACATCAGGGTAGTTGTATATCAATCTGATGCCTTTATCACAGTTTCTGCAGTTTAAGAATTAAAGATGTTAATTACAGAGAGCAAGTATCAGTAACCGTGCTGCATTTAGAACCTCTTATCAAACCAAGACCATCTTCAGAATATAATGGGAACGGTTATTGCAACAAGATAGATGCCTAAGCAGCTTGGCTGCCTCCACAGAGCCGCCGCATCAGCATCGTATATATGTCAAATACTGGCATTTCTTGGACATTCCTAGACACATGCCCTCAGATGCTCAGACAATAGTTAATAGGATCATCGTCCTACCATTAGGAAAATGGGATTAATGCCTCCCTACATGTCAAACCTTCTAAAAAATAATGTATAAAAAATTTACTGTCCACCACATCCTTGTCACAGTTCAAGCATCCAACAGACATTTTCTGATGAAAAACATAGAAAGAGAATAATAGTAGAAGGATATACAAGCAATGGCTAGTACAAAGTTTAAAACTTAATCAGCATTGTTATATATGTATATACGGATATACATTTTTTTGTAATTTTCCATGTTAGCATTTCCATGTCAAGTCATGTTTGCATTCTTTGTCCATGTCCATGTCCATGCTATTTAGATGGTGTGATTGAACTATAAATTAGAATCCATTTATTACCCAAATGAACAATATCCTTCCTTCGTGTCCTGAAATGCATTCTCATAATAACCAAAGAAGGAATATAAGCTACGAAGCAAGGACACACCTACAGAGGCTACGTACGCGCGTCCGACTCCTGTCCTGCATTATTTTTAAGTTTTCGTGTTGGTGTGTCGTGTCCGTGTTTGTGCTTCTCAGGATATATATATATATATATATATTACTATGGATGACTGACCACATCACTGTCATGACATCACCTCCAAATGCTCAGGGCCCACGTGTTAGCCTAGATCAATTGAGAGTTGCCAGAAAACCTCATTACTCCCCGCAAAGATCGGGTTATGCCAACCGAGACTAGAATATGCAATGCCTTAGTCTTGTGCCAACTGCTCAAGGACAATCTTTAGGAAGCACTCTTGATATGCTAGCCTAGGCATGCTTGGCCTTCCTCCACTTAGAGGAGCTATTCTTTTCCAAAGCACACACCTTCACTCATGACAACATACTCTAGTTCTCCCTCAGCTAAGCCAAGTGATTCTTTACTTGACGTCTCGCTACTATGCCTCGTATTCCCTCACTCCAATGGCACCCTGATGTTCTCATGCCAACCTAGCTTAGAAGCATTGCCTACTAACCACTTAGGACAGTCATGAGGCCCCCATGCACTACCTTGTGGTTCATCTGTGCGACCTCTTGGCTCATATGGCTTGGTGGGTAAAGCCAGCCCAACCGTTGATGGTCTAGCATCTCCAACTTGTCTACCATGCTTCCCAAAAGGCTCTCTACCATCAACATTAACAATCTTACTGGTTTGATTCATTAATCGTGCTTTCATCGACAAGTTGGTAGGTCATTATAACACTGAAACTTACTCCATTACGTGATACTATGGCATCTTAAGGTGCCTTAGCTCAAATCATTCCCTCTAATAGCTACACCTGTAGATCTCAGGTTACACCATCAAACAATTGATAAGTTCGATAAGACTTTTTTACCATACAAGTTTTAAACACCTTGAGACTGTATGGGTAGGATGAGTAATCAAGAAGGTCTTTAGGAAATATCAACCAATTTCAAGGTTAGAAATCAAGGTATGGTTAGCCTTCTCTAGCAGTTGCGTTCTCCACTATCTATATCTCAATATCACAGTGAAAGTAATCATTTCAATTTGCATAAGACAAAAAACAAGAATTACTTTTCTTGTTTCTTTTGGTGGTTTCTTTTTCCTCCCTTTTATTTTTTGGAGGGCAGGAGGGGGTTACCTGTTACCACAACTGTGCAAGCATTATTTTTTTTTTTATCCAAAATGGTTAGCATAATCTGACAAATTCAGGAGAGAATAAATAAATAAATAGATAAAAAAATTACAACATGATCACTTGAATCAGACATGGCTGAAAGAAAAGGCATACCATTAGCATTTTGTTCTGACGTTGCAACTCTCGGCACAATGACTCAAGTTTATCTCTAACAGTGATGGCTACAGAAAAGCATAACTTGTACATTAGAAGGAAATAGTAAAAGAAAGGACAAAAACATAATTGGAAAAGGATGAATCTAGCTTCTGGCAATCAAGCTAAAATATAGACATATTTTATTGAACGTCGGTGTAAAAAACAAACATAAGCTAACTCATCTTCCTGGAAACTGGCAAAAATTTGTTCCCATAGTTGTTTCAGACTTCCAATATATTCGAAGTGTGTACTGATAACATCTGCTAAAGTTCTCAAGAAATATAACTACATTTTTCTATCTATCAAATAATTTTCAGGTGAACTGAATAAAAGGAAAAACTTTCTCCAACAGATAGCAAAACATTGATCAACCACTGAATTTGACCAAAACTTTTTCCATACTCCTACGACTAAACCAAAGAGGGAGGTGAAGAAAGTTCTAGGGTATAGGTGAATTGAAAGGACAAAATCATGCCCATGTACCCAGTGCTTCATAGCTACATAACATGCCCAATGCTTATCCATTGAACTTCAACCATCTTGTGGTACCAAATAAACTGACAGGAATTCTGAAGACAAAAACCATCATGTAAACATATGGTAGAGCATTTTAAGTATAGTGACTTGGATATGTAATTTCAAGGAAAATACAATTTGCATTGATGTATCAAGGAGTTTTTCTTCAGAAAAGAAACAATTTAGTAACAAATATTGGATGCAACAATGTAGTATTATGGTAAGTGGCATCTAAATAAAGGAACTCTTCCACTTCTCAAGAATGTAGATGTCAACATCTTATGCGGATCTCTTGAAGAGAAAACATTCAATCACAATGAATGGCAAACACGAGTTACCAACAGAACGTTTCCTCAATAAAGTTGCTTTTGCCATTCTTACCACGGATGCCATTTGACAATAACATCATATGGAGATAAAAGACAAACGGCTACTCTAGACCAATTAACTGTCTTGGTGGTTAACAAACTTTCAGAACTATTAGCATGTACCATTAAAAGCAACAAAATATATGCCCTCCATAACCACATAACAAGTTTACTAGATAACCAACAAAATGTCCTGGGTGTTTTAAGTGTACACATTTTTCATTTAACAAGAGGATAGTAGCCTTCAAAACTCTTGATAAAATAAGCTACCTGCATCTCTTTCTGCAAGAACTTGTTGATACCTCAAAGTGAACTCCAGAAACTCCTTTTCAGATTTAAACGTACGCTTCGTGCTCTTACGTTTTAATTCGGAGGTTTCCTGACATAAATATTTTCCAATCATAAAAACACTTAACAAGCATCATGAAAGATTTCTTGACGGTAAGGCAAGGAGTCAGCAGAAACATGTGAAAATAAAATACAGTCAAAATTTCCACTCATTATAGAACCGACACATTCATTTTGAAACACAACCTCTACAGAGAACGGGGGACCAAAATCAGTATTAGACGAGAAGCCAAGAATAGAACTTGAGAAAGCTGTAAAATTTCAAAGACTAGAAGAATAAAGAAATTTCATGCACAAAAAATTTTACCATTAACATTGCAATTGGTGGCAGAAAAAGAAAACAAATGAAAACTAGATCATTAATAAAACCAACTTCAATGAGACAGGTTTATCAAGCATGCATAACAAAAATAACCATAAACTTGCTTCTCAACATATGAGAATGCTACATGTTGTGCAACTGCAAGATCGAATGATTCCAAAAGCTATCTCCAATTCATAGATCTTCAAATTACAATCTGCTGACTTCATGAAAAAGAAACATTACAGTTGTGAACAAAATTGTTCTGGATTCAAATGAAAAATTGTGTCTGACCATGCCACTGTTATTGGAAAATGCTAATACCCTATAATTTATGTATGTGGAACAGTGCTCCAAAATAGGGTATACTTTCGTTCTAAAGCGGTGAATTTAGAGATCCAATGCGAACCCAAGACTTTTCCTATTTATTTCCTTAAAGGTTACCTTAAGGAGGATAAATATAATGAACTAAAATCCGAGGAGAATGGAGCTTTAGCAGAATAAGCAGCAAAAAATTGGGCCATAATCTCCTAGAAATGTGTTTTTACTTGATTAATTTGGAAAAAAAAAGTAGATGATAGTTTATTGGATATCTTTGTGTTAAAAGAAAATGGCTCTAGAAGTACCTTGAGTTCTGATTGTGTAATTTATACAACTCTACCTCTATCGTAGCACATTTTAGAGCTTGTGGCACATCCCATTCCCGTTCCTGTTCCACGGACCAGAATGATCCACGTTTCAAGTAACATAGATCCACCCAACTTACAGTATCCAATACGAAAACACCTTACGATCAGGTACAATAACAAGAAGGTGTAACATTTCTCAATAGCTTCACTAAATTCTCAATTATTGTGGTAGAAATAATAACAATATTTCAAAATTAATGAGCATCAAGTAATCATAGTACGTCCAAGATTTTGCAATGTGCAGGTAAACTATCTACGCAGCTGAAACTTTTCATTTATTCTTTCCCCAGTTGCCTCGAACAGTATTCCTATTTTGGACTACGTGCAGCTAAACTAACTGCCTTCTAATATCTACCTATAGGCTATAATTTTATTTTTCCTTCCCACAAATGCCTTTAAGAAGATTCACCATGGAGATTGTCCAAATAAATTAAAAGAAGTGCAAGAGTTGAATAGTGTGTTGTTCCCCTTTCTATAAGATAATAGGCAAAATATCAATAACAAGAAGCAGAAAACAACACAGGACTGATCAGTGATGGCTCTCTTAGATTTTTTTCCTTTTTCTGATCAGGTAAAATTTATTAAAGAAAGTGCCTTAAGGGGCCAACCTCAGAACGCAGGAAGTGGAGGAAATAGTTTCTTTTAGAAACTGATAGCTAAATAGGTAAACAAGTTCCAAAACCATGGTTGGTGTTACAGTAGGACTATCATTGATATAGACTATCACAAACACACCAAGAATAATAACCAATTCATCTAGAGTTAGTTGGAAGACTTTAGGTTACTTCAAGTTGCATCCCCTTGATGCTTTTTAATGATAGTCACTTATTACTCATAAAAAATAAAATAATACCCCAGTGAATTAAAAGCATGTTTGAACATATAGATGATCAGAATTACAGTCAAAATCCACATTCTCCCAACTGAAATTGAATATTCTCCTTCATAGTATATAGGCAAGAAAAAAATTAAAGAGTAAGCACAGATACAAATTCTAAAATCTACTAAAAGCCAAGTCTTATGGTATTACTAAGTACTTTTCTGTTGTTTTCAGCACGTTCAGTTGAAGATATTCCCTTCATGAAAACCGCTTGTGTCTCTAAACCTTCTTCAGCTGCTGCAAAAGAAGCAAGAAAGGAAGAAACTCATGTCAGAAACTCACCAATTTATGGGCCATCAACTAACACTACCAGATATTAAGGATCTTCTCACATGTTACGCATAAGATAAGTAGCACCAATTTATTTAGGAGAGGTAAAATGAGCACATGCATCTATTTATCCACAGATAAATTAATACATTGCAAGGAAAAACTCAAATATATATGTAGACATATATCCATATCTTTTGAAAGTGCTCTATTTACAACTGATTTATATTTTTTCTTTTCAGGCATTTTTGTTCTCTCCTTATTAAGACATCACCGCAAGGGTTGAAGTTGTTTCAAGCTTTGAAAGACATTCAGCTCAGTATTCTTCAAACTACAAGTCTGACTAGTTATCCAACTGAGCAAGAAGAAAACATATGAAACGAAATCTCAATCATTGTAAAAGAATAAGGGAGGCATCACAAATATTTCAGTTGAGATTAAAAACAACATTTTAAACAAAAGAAGAAGAGAGTGCAGCCAAATGCATTTTAACCCCCGTGTGGCAAGATGCAAGACTTTCAATTATAGGCTAAATATATGGTGTGTAACTTCAGCGACCTCAATGTAGAAAGAGAAATCCACAGATCCACATAGATCTGTGGCCAAGAGACACCAAAAGAGCAAGCATTTTAATTATCTTAGTTCCATCATCCAGGACAGATGCAGAGTTTATTCACAAAAAAAAAAAACCGTTATGGATGAAGTGGACAAGGAACAAAATTTCCATTTGTTTTCACAGAAACGGACGAAACGTTTCCGTTTCCTAAGGGACCAAAACGAAACACTAGTGGAATAACAAAACACTATTATTACAATCAAAACACACTGAAATATAGAAAAATGTACCAAAACACAATGCTATATGCCTAAACAATAAGTTGTATTAACCCGAATTTAAAATTTTTATAAACGGTGTATGATTTTTATACAAAAGATTGTATTTTACTATTTTAATATTTCTCACAGTAGAAATGTTTCCGAAACATTTCCGAAATATTTCCAAAACGTTTCAGTTTCTGAGCCAACTGAAACGACCACTCGAACCAAAATTTTGATCCTTGGAAGTGGAGTGCTTTTTTGGATGTTGCGCAATCAGCATTCTCATGTACGTTCACGAATGTTTTCGAGAACCGAAATAAAGACTAGCTGGCTTTATGGAATGAAGTGTGGCTGAGAAATTATAATACATGAAATGAGGGTAGTTGAATGACCATGAAAATGTAGCAAGAGCAGAAACTAAAGGACAACATTTCTCTCTTCGTAATAAATGATATTTTTCGGATCTATTTCCAAAAAGGAAGGGAAAAAGACAAGAGGTCTGATGCGAAGTCAAGGCACAACAGGTAAGATATGAACACCTTTCAATGCACCGTGGTTTGTGGTGTCAGATGTGTTTGCCTAATGAAACCACTGCTCAACTTTATCAACACCAATATATTTTAAAACTGCCTTGTCATTGTAGAAAAGCTTTCTCAAACCTTGTCCGCATACTAATATCCTGAATATTATCAACTTGCTTCACAACATTGTATGTGTGCCAATTAGCCTAATAAATTCTTTTTTAGGTGGTAGCTACATAGCATAGACACATTCATAGAACAAGACACAATACAAGCGTGCTAATACAGCATACCCTAAAGAAGTAGAACAAGGAGATATCATATAAAATATGTAATTTGACTTAATATTGCAATATCCCCACTCAAAATTGCAAAATGTGGAGATTTAACTCCACAAATGTCATGTACATAATCTATATGCCATCTAGCTTTCGCTCAACAATTTTTTTATCTTTATTGTTATTTCCTTTTCCTATGATATAGGATAAATTGAGAATATTGACTTAAAGAAATCCATGATAATAGCCTAACAAGTCAAAAAGTTGTCCAATGCATACTTTAATTTATGTTGGTCATGCACTAGGAAGCAGGGACACTCCGTCAATGGAGCCGTACCAGTGTCGAACACTCCATTTTACGTGTCCGATTTTTTTTTTTAAATCGGATACTCCACGGACACAATTTGGATACACGTGTCCCATTTTGAACACTTTAGGGACACAATGGGGGCTCAACTATAAACTTCAAAACCAAACGGTGTTTATTTTGTAAATAAGAAAACTTCAAAATCTCATAATAAATAAAAGGGGGCAGATTTTTGTCAAACCAAATTGATCAATCGAGAGAGAGAGAGAGAAGCCCTAGTCTATTAGATCGAAGAAGAAGAATAAGAAGAATAAGTATGCCACTGAAATTAGAGGTTAATTTGTTCTGTGTGTTCTTTATGGGTTTCATATTTGATGACGATAGATGATTAATGAAGTGTAATGATGTTTTAATGTTTTGGACAGTTTATGACTTTAGAGTCTTCTGCATTGATGGAACAACTTTTTTGTTGTTGATGTACTTGTTTACTTTATCATTTTTGATAGAATGTAATTGACTAATTTTAAATGATTTTTTGCTAATTAAATAGTGAAATATGTTATTTTTTAATTTTAATTAGTGTTATCTTGTATATTGTGTATTTTTTTTTTGTAGATTATTTATTATATAACGTATAAAAAAATATAAACGTATATTTCTTTGCCATGTCCCCTTCTTGTCGTGTTTTGCATTTTTTAAAAATTGTCGTGTCTGACACTCGAGTCCGTGTCCGACAACCAAGTTCGTATCCGTACTTCTTAGGTCATGCATATGATGAATCATTTTTAAAAATGATTCCTGAAAAATTATGCATGTGTGAGCTACATTCCCACAACCAGACATCTAAGAAGTATAGACAAGAAAATGAGACGACACGACACGACAGGACTCGAACACTACAAATTTCTAAAAATGCTAGACACGACATAGCCAAGACGCTGCAAAAACTAATACTTTATTTTTTTTTTTACATGTCACATATAGGATTATTTTACTCAAAAATATTAAAAAATTGCAGAATATCACTACTTCAAATTAAAAATTGCAACGTGTTTCGTGTGTATTTAAATGATGAACACGCGTGACATGTCCGATTCTAAAATATTAAAAATAATAGCAGCCGTTTGGACGAGTGTCTAACAAGTGTTTGGAGTGTCAATGTCCAAAATGTTCTTATAAGTGTCCATGCTTCTTAGCCAGACATTGTTCCTAATGAGATTCATTACATAAATTGCGACGAGATTATCTGATAAGGATTGTAAAAAAGTTTGAGAAGTGTAAGCATCCAAAATTATAAATTCATTTTTAAATTAGGACAAACGTTAGACATTATATACTCCCTCGTTTCAAAACCTTGATTGATTCACATTGTATAATTGTTTGGTGATTGGCAACAAAAACTAACTAATTCTTGAAGAAGCATTTGTGTTATTTTCTAAATTGCTTTAATTGACAATTCAATTTAAAGTTACAAACATGTAAACAACTATCCGCACAAGTAAGCTATGTACATTTGACCCTTCCCAGACCCCTTAGTGGCGGAAACCTTGTGCACTGGGTTGCCCTTCTTTTCATAATAGTGGTTGTTTTATATTATTCCTTTTTCTATCCAACTTCTTTGTATAAATAGTTCTTTCTGGTTTCACAATTTTACTTGACATAATTAAGTAGATCACTAAATTGGACATCCATGAAGAAAGTAGAATAAACTTAAACGTGGTTAATAATACGTAATTCTTTTATAAAGTATAACTGATTATATACAAAATTATTGTGTACAATTAACGATAAGCACTGATAAAATGCATTCTGTAACTAAGAAGTACGGATACAGACACAGGTACAAATGTGGACAAAGATGCAACACGGGATATGACATTTTCCAAAAGTTGAGGATACTGACACGGCACAGATATGACAAACTAATATATTTTTTATGTATTTTTATTTGCTATATATATGAATGTAACATCCACAAACCACCAAAATAGATAAAAATAAATAAAAATAACTAAACAAGTTTACAAGTACAATACAACAACTAGCAAGTTAAGGACTCAAAGAATTTGACCTAGGTGTTTTATGGTTTGGTGTTTTAAAAGTTTTGAAATTATATATTCTGCTCCACTTGATATCCTGTCGTGTCTAATAAGGGACAAGCGTGTTCTGACGTGTCAGGAGTGTCTATTGAGAAACTAATAACAATAATTTTGAATTTGGCATGTACGATGCGTATCGCATTGTATCTAAGGAATATGCGTGTCTGACACTTATAGGACACGAATACGGCACTTTAAACAGAGAATCCATACTTCCTAGTTCTACAACTTGATTTTTGTTTCTGCAAAACTACCACTTGTTTGCTTTCTGCAATTTACGGTCACTTATTGCAATGACACATATACAAATCGAAAAATTAATAATAAATAAAAATAACCTACTTAAAACATGGACACAAGAACTAGGACGCAATGTATTCAACTAAAACATAATCAAAACAATGAAAAGGAAGGTAATTACGGTAGAGATGATAACCTTTCTCTGAGCTTTGATATTTTTCTTGATCTTGTAGTTTTCCAAATGACAATAGCTCGCCCGACTCCCTCACTACATTCCCAGAAACAGAATTTGCTGATTCAGACATAACTGATGTGCATTCACTCTTCTCCGAACAGCCTTCACCGGGCACTTCTAACTCCCGTGAAGCATCAAAACCATCAGTTTCAGATAACTGTACAGGAAAGGTTCTTGAATTCTCACTGTTATCTGCCTTCACCTCACTTGGCTGAAGCTCATCCACTACTAATTCGGGTCGGGAATCTATTTCTACTAATTTCTCCTCCTTATAATCAGTCAATGGCTCTTCTTGCTCAGGCATTGGCGTTGAAGAGGCCAATGGATCCGCAGAGCTATCAACAAACCCATCAGGCAATGAATGCGCTTCAGGAAGCCGATCCGCAGCTGGGTTCTCCATTTCACCTACAGTGTTTACATAAGCCCTCAAATTCATCAAAACAATGCAGGCATATACATGTATTTTAGTACGGCTTTGGTGACCCAGGCCCCAATTACTGTATTGAAAATTTAAGATTTAAAGTTGGAAATTTCTTTTCCTTTCTTACATTTTCTCAGAAACCAGATGCATCACTTAGAGCGAAGAAATGGCGGAAAATAAAACCCTAACAATCAAGCCCAAGAATCAATGTAACGAATATATGCCGACACTGAGAAATAAAACGTCTACGACTGAAACTGGGCGTTACATATACATATATATATATATGAGCAGAAGATGATGCGTTCCTTACCAGGAAAATGCGAAAGTAGAAATTGCTTCGGAGTATATAGACGGACACAGAAGAGATGGGATCGAACAGGAACAAGAAACAGAAGCCCTGTTTGGAATTCAGGGGAAAAGGAAATAGAAGGAAAATAAAAAAAGTTGAAAGAAAAGCAGGGGAAAGTGACATATGTTTCGGTTCCTTTTTAATTTTTTTTCCCTTTGTCAATAGAAAAAAAATTATGACGTTTACGTTTATGATGGGTAAGGATTACAAACTAAAAAATGCATGGTTGCTATCTAGTTATGATGTGTTTAGATTAAAATTTTGATGACAGAAAAAAAAATGAATAGCTTGTTTGGAACTTGGAAAAAAAAAAAAAAGGGGAGGGAAAATATTATTTGCTATCGTTTTTCTGTTTAATTTTGTAAAAAAATAAAAGGAAAGTGGAGAAAAAGAAGAGAGAGAAAGAGAGAGATATTTTAAAATTTTCCTCTTTTTTCTTTTTTTTTTCCTTCACTTTATTTTTCTTTTCTTTTCTCTTCCTTCTCCTTCCCTTCCCTCCCCCAAGCTCCAAACGGGCTAAAAAAGAAAAATGTGAGGAAAAATAAAACATTAAGAATTTTTTAATTTTTTTAATAAATTTAAATTTCAAATAAAGCACTAAAAATTCATTATTTTTTTTTTGGGATAGAATAATGAAACATTGAAGCCATATAGGCAACGTCAGAAAAAACCAGAGGAGCTATGGCATTAGGATCTTCCTCCATCCACATCATCTCTCCATTAACATCAACCGAGAACCTTGCCAAAACATGAGCTACACTATTATCATCTCTTTTGACATGAGAACAAATGCTCCAAAGGAAACTCTGGTGCAGCTATAGTTGTGCTTCATCAATCAAGTGTCCTACAGAGGAAACATCTTTTACTTGACAGTTTATAGCCTTTACTAGTTGAAGAGCATCTCATTCAATATGAATATTTCTGTGACCCAACTCTCTAGCAAATATGATAAGCCTTAAAGAGCAGCCATAGCTTCTGCCACTATAGCATTAGAAATCAAAGGATCCCTCTCACTCTTCGATGCTATCACCTCACCTTTATAATCACGAACCACAATCCCAATACCACCACCCAATTGTGACCAAAAACTGCTCCATCAAAATTACTCTTGTAAAATCCCACCTCATGTGCAGACCATCTCTCAGCTAGCATAGAATTCTGAGTGATGCTTGTGCAAGTCAATTGGTATTTTCCTCCTAGTCAAATTGTCCTTTGTTGGAAGAATGTTCAAGCAGGCTCTCCAAGCAAAGGCCCTTATTTTGTTGGGGACCTTCAAACTCCATATCCTTTTCCAAAAATCTACTTGCACTTCCACCTTTTGAAGTTCCACAGGTAGAAGATATGCTGATCGAACTGTAAAAATTCCATTTGCGGAATAATGCCATATTAACCGATCATTTGGTAGAGATGGTGCCAAAGGCAATTTGCAAAACACACCTCTAATTTCATCATATTTTCAAAATTTGTTGAGCAAATTTAAGAAAATGTTTCCCATCACATCTCCAAATTTTATTGACAATGTCTGGGTCTTAAAATTGTCCAACGGAGCGAAAGAAAAATAAAATAACTTATACATGCTCATTTTTTATGAATAAACATATATATATTGAACAAACACCTATTCATTTTATGTTTGAATCTTAAACTTGTAATAAAGATTGTAACTTAAATTTCCTATACATGTTCAATTTTTATGGATCACCAAACAAAAAATATAGAATTTTTAGACAAGAACGTGTTCATCTCAAAAAACGGTTCTCATTTTCTTAACCCAATCAAAGAAAAGAAAATTTTAACTTCTTGCAATTCATTTTCTTCACCTATTTTTTTGCTTCTATTTTCCGCCACAAAAGGAAGATCCAAATTCATCCGTCTCATCATGAAGAAAGACTACCAATTTCTGTGAATCTCCTCAATCTCCGGTTGTTTGGTAGAGAGAGAAAGCAAGAAGGTAGTGGCGCCTACACCGGCGGCAAAAAGTGGCTAATTTTTCTGACAAAGAGAGAAATTTAACTTATTTTCTATAAGTCTCATAATTTATATATTTTTACCGTTTAATTATATTATTTAGTTGTTATTTATTTACCTATATTATTATTTTTATTACAGATTTAGATACAAGAAAAAAAAGGAATAATCCTATCCAAAATAAGAAATACGCGCTTAAAGAAGTTAAATATTTCAAAAAATTTATTTAAGCAAGAAGACCAAAAGAAAATCCTTCAACTTAAAAAAATACAAAAAAATATATATTCATATATAGATATATTTATATATATACAGGTGCACGTGTGAAGAAGTGTGGGGCAGCAAGCATTAAAGGAAAAGAATTAAAAAAAAATAAAAGAAGAAAGCCTAGCCTAATAAGGGGCCGGTCCAGGGCAGCCGAGGGATGAGATAAAAATAAAAAAATTAACCCTATCATATAACAAGACAGAGCGCAGCAGCAAAAGAAACCAACCTAGCAGCCGCAGAACTCAAGAGAGATCAGGAGATAGCAGCCGTACGGTCAAAAGGATTGATCGAGGAAAAGCCGAAGAGAAAAAGAAAGAAAAAAGGGGGAAGAAGAAGACAAAGACTTTGAATACAAAGTTATTGAAACTTTATTATTTTTACGTGTTCAAGTTTTATGTTATATTTTTTTTATTTTCAATGGATGTTAAAATTATGAGTGATTAAGTTTTTATACTAGGGTTGAGGATGAAACTCCACACTTTATAATGACTTGACATGTGATTTATATTTATTTTTTAAACACGTGCTTTGATTGTTTAATACTCTTGTCTAGATTTAATTAAAGTCAATAATTTTGGATATGAATTTTGTTCATGATTTGAGATTGTTGGATTAATTATTAACCCTGTTATTTATTGGTATAATTTCAAGTATTGGATTTCTTATGTGATTTATTTTCGAATGGATACATATGAATTTTTGATCTTGAACATTAAAATTAGGAAGAGTATACACTAGTTTTATTTATTAAAGTGATTTTAATGTTATATTTTCCATAATAACAAGTTTGATTACGACGTTATTGTGAAGTAAATTAGAAAAATAATTTGAATTACATGAAAAGTCATTATAATGCATGTGAGTGCATTCTAAAACCTTAGTCATTTTAATTTGATATCTCTCATCTCTTTATTATTATTGTCTAGATTAATTGTTTACTTGTTTATTTATATTTAGTTATTTTTGTTCATTGCTAGATTAATTTAACGAACTCAAGATTTCTTAACTAGGTTAGGGTGAACTAGATTTATTCTAATTTATTTTCTAAAATTTTACAAGTCCCTGTGGGATCGACCTCCCACTCACATTCTTATATTTCAATTCGATTCGTGCGTTTGTGAGTAATAAAATTATCACATCAAATCTAGATGCTGATTCAACTAAATTCAGCATCCCAAGTTGAGCGTCATTTCAAATGGTATTTTTATTAAAAAAAAAACTTTTTGAAATAACATTTTTAATTGTATTTTCATGCGCTTTTTGGCGCTTTCTGGTGAGCCTTGAAATGCCATTTGAAATGGGGTTTTCTAATGAAAAAAAGCCACTTCAATTAGTTTTATTTTAAAAACGCTAATTAAAATAGCATTTTATGTTGCTAATATAAAAACCCTAGCTGCGATCAAACGTGATAATATATCTTTCACTCTCACTCTCTCAGTTGTCTCTCTCAACCGAACTCTCACTCTGCCTTCTGATCTCACTTTCACTCTCTCACTCTCACTTGTCCCTGTCTCTCTTAGAATTGTCTCACTCTGCCGCTCTCTTGAACAGCTCCATCAAAGTCATCAAATTCTCTCTTCGGATGACAGCTCAAATAAAAAAGTATGTATTTTTTACGACACTATTAATTAAGCTGGTTATCTTTCATAAGATTTCATAATCTCTATTGATTAGTTATTTAAATATTTTGAGATTTTCATATAATAAATTGTGAGATCAATAACTTGAGAAAACATGTGGTTGCAAAAAAAAATCCAAGATGATTTTACCAGCGAAAAAGACAATGCTAGTATGAGAGATGCTTTGATGCAAGATTGATAGAAAAGCCTAAAGTCTTAAGCTTGAAGGTTTTAAATCATGACAAGAGGAAAGGATACCGAAACGGGGAAGAAAGGTCAGCACCTATGTGCCACGATTGATGTGTGAAAGTTAACGATACGTCAATCGAATTCTCGGCTCATAAGTTGTCAAGTTTTCGAGATTTCGAAACTTATGTTTTCAAAATTACACCAACTCAACCGTTGGGATACTGAAATAAGGAGAAACAATCCGGAGAGTGCAAACCTTGACGAGAGACACCGGTGTACCACGAGTGATATGTAAGAGTTAACTGTACATCAATTAAAGTCCAAATTCATAAGTTATGCAAGCTAATTGAACTGGTTTAGAGATAAAACTGAAACAACATTTGCTGATATAAATGCTAATTTAATTAGCATTTTTAAAAAAAGGTCAAAATACTATTTGAAAAGACGTTTTTAAGAAAAAAAATGCTTTTTTAAAAAATATTATTTTAAAAAATGCTAATTAAAAAAACATTTATATGCTGGTCTATTTTCACTTTTCCGTTAGACATATTACCAAAAATACAACCAAAAAACGCTTTTAACAAAAACCGTCATTTAAAATGACGCTAAACTTGGAATGCTGAATTAAATTGAATCAATACCCAAATTGAAAAATAAGTTGATTTTCCCTCTTTGTCAAAGGTATTAGTCACAAAAAGTAGAGAGTGGAGATGGTTAGGAAAGTAATTTTAAACTCTTCAATTGATGGGAAAAAAAATTCCAAAATCCAATTAATATTCAAGAAAAATAGACCATGCACACCGCAGCTGTATTAATTTAAATGAATTATGTTAAATTAGCACTTCACCTCGCACCATTGTACTATCTCATACATCTCGGACAACTTTCCTCCTTTTGCCAGAATAATACATAATTATTTACAACGTTGAATAGTTGTGCATTATTTTGACAAAATCCAAAATCGCTTTATCAAAAGGCTTAAACCAATTATAAACTTCCAAGCCGAACATGAGCATGTTACACAAATATAAACACCATGCTGTAAGCAACCATTTCTGCCTTCCCTCCCTCCATTTAACTACACCATTGCTTTCATTTTGTCAAATCACGTTACCATAAATTGTGTAGAATGCAGTAACTTGCACGAGAGAGAGAGAGAGAGAGAGAGAGAGAGAGAGAGTGTATGCGTGTGTTTTTCCAATTCTTTTGGTCATCAGGAGTTTGATTACACAAGCAGCATACCATGAACCATACCTCTTCTTCCCCATTTTTCTTCATTCTTTTAATTATGCCATGTGAGGAGAACTGCATAAAGTTCCCAGGCCTTAGTGTCACATTGTCCATTCCACAACAAATCAGATTCACCAAAGCAACCTCTGCCCCTCTCCAAATATAACAGAACCAGATTTCATGAAGAATTCAGCAAATAAGGAGACTAAAATATACTTTTACATAAGGGCAAGATACTGGAAAATGTATTTGATGGTCACAGTTCCAGCTCTAGAAGTTTAGGCCATGGATATATATGACCACAGAAGATGCATCCAACTATTAAAGCAAACCATGCCGGACCTTTCATCAACAGATATCAAACCACTAACATGAGATTAGAGAATTGAAATAATAACATTATGAACAAGGAAGGACTACAAATAAATTGATTTTAACTGCAAGAAACTGACAAATGGCAGATGTGATGGAGCAGTGCAGACAATGTCGAGTCTCATTCCCACCAATCACCGATACAGGGAGACACCTGCATTCTTTCTTTCTTCTTTTTCCATTTTCTTCGCACGGGGCAGAGGGAGAAGTATCTGAATGTAGTGCACGTATCATCATGCCTTGTTGAGATTTTTGTAATGTTGCATAACAAATGCATTTCAGTTACAAATTTGTTATAGTGATGAAATAGAGGAATTAATTCCAGTCAACAATAATAGGATCAGAAGATTGAAGCATGTGCTCAATAAATTGCCTGGCTTATGATGAGCAGTGAGGGATTGGAAGAATCCAAGAAAATTGCTCAACTGCTGGACAGAAAAGAACCAGAAATCTTTTTTTTTTTTTTTTTGATAGGTAAAGAAACCAGAAATCAGCACTTGCAACGCAGAGCTCAGAACAGTGTACCAAAACTAGATCCTGAAAATGCATTTACCTCAAGCATGTTTCCTGAAAGCAGCCTGGGTAAAGCATCCCCTCCTGTTTCCATTTTGTCCATTATTATCAGATCACTTATGCAAGTACATTGTACCTGAAAAGAAAATTAGAAAACAGAAAATAGGATTATGAAGGAAAAATAAACCCATTACTCACTCCAATTAAGTTCACTATAATAGAGGGGAAAAACCTACAGTTTTACCAGTAGTGAGAGTTCCATCAAGTCAAAGGTTCGCAATATCCCTAAAGTGTTACATAGTCTCTGCACTAACACTTAAAAAAGTGTTAGGATCTTCTTGGAGAAAAGCACAGAGACGTTCTTTTATTTCTGCAAGATGTGAATCACAATTGCACAAACCCACCCAACCCCCCCCCCCCCCCCCCCCCCCCCCCCCCCACAAAAAAAAAAAAAAAAACCAATGCCAAAAACTTAAGAAATATGTAGAATACATGCATTGCTTGAGTTGCCATCTCTTTCCATACTACCTTTTCATGAATGCCAATGACAATGTCCTTTACATTTTTTGTATCCTCTGCTTTCATGCTAAATTCCAAAAATGGAAAATTAAGGTAGCTAAGGTTCTCTCCATGAAATAAAGCAACAAATAAAAAGCATTTAGCTACTCACTAATACTGCAAGAAAACTCAAGAACTTTGTATTTCTAGCTAAGTTTAGTCATGTTAACATTTGGAAGATATTTACATTTGCTTGTCAAAATGATTCAATTATAAAGAGGGCTGATATGAAAGTCAAAAGGCTGAACCTTCTCGTGTTAACATTTACAAGATATTTACGCTTGCTTGTCAAAATGACCCAATTAAATTTGGGACTTTTATCCACAGGTCAACTCATTGTGAGACTGATATCGGAGTTCTGGAACCATTGCAGGTGTACAGGCAACGTTGGAGACTCCAACCTTCAAGACTGGAACCAAGTAATAAGGAAATATGTGGCACCTGACAAGAGGGGATAAAAACTGTTATAGAATACGGACAGCATATATATGGACAAACAACAGTCAAATTATATTTTCAAACAAGGTCTCCTGAGGGTCATGTTGAAGCACTCACCTCCAGGGAAGGTGGTTTTAAAACACAGGCTTATAAACCTGAGCCACATATTGTGTATCTCCTCAATTTAAAAGTGGACAAATGTTTATCTTTGGCTATTTGTAGTGTTTCTAATATTCCAATAATAACGTTTTTTTTCCTTTACTGTTTTCCCATTACAAAGATTCTATTTTAACCACGGTTTACTCTTTCTTCAAAACTGAATAACACATTCAGATAAATTAACCTATGTGAAATTATTGATCATTTCTTTCTTAGACCCTATAATTATGCTTTGGTCCAAAGACTCCAAACATGTTTAAGTATATTTATTGTAGTTCTATATATTATTTCTTTCTTTCCTACCTTTAGCGACTTTTACATCTTTATAACAAAACACAAAGAATCATAGGCTCATGCCATTACAGTAAATGATATAGCCAGACTTACAGAGATTTCCTATAAATACTTGATGGACAAAATAACACGCTGAACTGTTTAATGAGATAAGGATAGAAGAGATCAATAAGAAGAAAGAATATAGGAGAAGAAATAGAACATAGAGAAGGTATACGGGGAGATAGAGAAGACAGAAACCAAGAGAGCAAGATAGAGAGGAGATAAAGAGAAGGGCAAGAAACGATGAGTGAAAGAGAGAGAGAAAGAGAGGGAGAGAGAGAGAGAGAGAGAGACAACAAAATTATTCTAGGACTAAGCCTAGAATAAAATTTCGTTTTACATATTGAGGCCTATATACAGGCTTCATAAAACTACAAAAAAACGTAGATATCCTCTAGGACTAAGCCTACCAAACATAGTAACCTAAACCACTAAAATTTTATCACTTAAGCCTCGAAATATCCTAATAAAATAAAAATATTTTTAAATCTCCTAATAATACTTAATAGCTTAAATACGTCAATAACATTATCTTCTTAAGAGTCCCACATCAGGTATAAAATGTCACCTTATAGTAGTTCTAGTAAAAATGGTAACCTATAAGCAAACTTGATTCTCCATCAAATAATGTTACCTAACAGTATCAATAAACATTTTAATTGTCTATGTCAGTGTGACCATGATGGACCATGATATGACCATCAACTAAAATTTTTGAAAAGCAACACATATATAAATAGTGATACAAGATGCAAGTGTGGAAAATTTCTTGCACAAGCAAATGTGCACACATAACTAGTAAAATTAAGTGCTCAAAACCTTTTTGGAGCATACTAGGATTTAACATTGTATCACTACTACAACATAGTATAGGAAGGATCATTTGGTAGATTGGGATGCAGACTGTGCCATCTTCCATCTCTCCCACCCCCAACAAACCAAAATAATAATAAATAAAAAAAACTGGTTAACAAGTCCACTAATCAACCCTAATCTCTACATTACCAAGTTTTAGGATCTATTCTCTGTTCGTTATAATTGATTAAAATGATTATTTTTAGATAAATACAAAAATCAAGACATTCAACAGTTTTTATTTTTATTTTTATTTTTAAATGTACGGGATAATCTGCATTTGCTATAGGATAAAGTTTTTACTAAAAAAGGTTCACAAATTTGTAAAACGACAAAGTTCACCATTTAAAAGAGGATGAAAATAATTACACGAAAAAAATCTCTCACAAAATTAAATACATCAAATTGTCTATTACTATTACATGAACTTTTATAAACTTATGAAGTACGCATGTCAAACACTCGACGCTTGCATTAGAGTATGACATATATGTCGTAATTGGGTATGCACCCAACAAATATGTTTAAGCAGTAGAGTTTACTACGAAACTATGCATAGGTCTCTCATTCTATGCATAAAAAGCTCTATGTTAGTTTGTAAACTCCATTTACCTTAAATGAATGAAAGAAGCATTTAACAAATATGGAATTTCGTGTTACGGTGTCCTTGTGCATGAGAATTAGATGAATATGACACTTAAGACACATACACGCACCCAACAACCGTAGCAAAGTCCATGTAAAATAGATTACAGTGAGTAAATGACTTCTTGAGAAAAGCAGTTAAAATTTTCTAAGAAATGATACTTTCTTAAATTCTCAAATGTTGTTCTTAACCAACTTAAGTCAACAACTTCAATAGATTAAGGGTAACTATTTCTGTCCAAGCTCATTAACTCGCTCCTTGAGAATTCAAATCAATCTTTTTAACCGTTATAAGAAAGTCGATTTTGAATTGACATGTAAACAATATTCAATTATTGCCCCAACAAAAAATAAATACTACTGATCGCATTTGTGTATCATAGATTACGATAATAATTACTCCACATAATTAACTTCTAAAATAAAAGTTAATGACAGGTTGGATGGTAGGAGTCTGAATATGTGCAATTTTTCAAACAACACTACCATTTGGGGCAAGCGGAATAGAAGATCTTTCGAAGTAACGGAAGAGCCAATTTTTAAATTGAAGAGTAGACATCTCTTTTGTATACTTTGTTCTCAGGTGGAGTTACTCCATCCGTGCGCCAATTTTTAGATTTTGTTGAGCATTTTGAGTCTTTTTTTGTATAGTGGGTACAGATTCTGGCATAGGCTTATGGTTTACTTGAAATAATAGTTGGGTGATATTCCCTTGGTAACCTTGTGATATATATACCTTACTTCTAAAAATAGTAATTAGCACAGACTTTATCAAGTTTCTTTTGCAATATTTGAGTGATGCTTGTTGCTAACACCTCTTATAATATTTCCAAATGAACAACTATATACCCAACGGTCCCCACCTAATAATAAAAAACTTAAACAGCTCTCGACTTGGAAATGATACATATGTGCATATGTATGTCTATAATTTTTAAATTGAAATCGTAGTTAGGTTAAATGGTTAGGGCTCACCATCTGCAAAGTTCCACAAGCACCAAGAAAAATTTTATTGACACCACCATGGTGCTTTGTTTGTACTGCAATCAAACTATCCACTCTACTAAAATTCGAATGTTTGCTTCTCCTTTTGCAATACAAACTGCTTTAGAAAGGAGCACGCCAGTCACTCCACACAGATTTTGGAATCCAAAAGTTTTAGCTGGTTAAGTTTTAACATTCTATGCTAAAAAGACACAATAGCAATCCGCTTCAAGCAATATCAATTACCTTTTACACCATGTCTGAATCTATGAGAGATGTGATCGCCTCGTAGACCGTGGCTGTCGAGGAAATGAGAAGGGGCCATATGATCTTTTCCCATTCGTTGTCCCATTGGACCTGACTTCATCATTCATTCCTGGAGGTAATAAAGCTGCCAATGAAGAAAACAATAAGCAAAACATACATGATCCAATCCTAGTAAAATGGAAAAAATAAAAGTTATATGATTATCAAAAACCTCCTGATGCATCTAAAGTATGTAAATTATGTGGTTTTCAAATTCCAACCTTTCTGTAATTTAACATATTTGGATACAATTGAGAAGACCATCTCATCCCCAAGATGAAAGGCATAAGATCTACATGATTTAAACCTTGAGGAAGAAGCAGTGGTACCTGAAAACCTTGGGAACTCAATAATATTTACAAGCGTGAGGCATCCGATATTTAACCTAAATGGATTCCTGACACAACAATTTGAATTTGGCTAAGGTTCACCAGAATCCCCAGAATCAAAAGGTGGCATGCCAGTCCAGGCACCCCATTTCCCTTAAAAAAAAGAACATTAGTTGTACAAACAAACACTGAAAGCCTAGAAAGCTTAATCATTCATTTGGTTTTCATGGCCACAGCACAAAAACAACTTTTAGCCAAAACGATGCACTATACCTATTTATGGTGGGGTCACAGCATAACAAGTACATGCAACTAAGGCAGCCTTTACATCATGAGGCACGTAAATTTAAAACATAAAGCAAGAAAAACCATGGCATGCAGCAATGAGGTTAAAATTTACGCTCTGATATCAATTAAGGATCTCTATGACATTGAGACAAAAATACTTGGGAAAATTCATCACTATCCAACGGAATGTACATAACACGAGCCAAATAGTAAATATTTTATAACGGAAAAACATTATGGGGGTGAATACCATCTAAAAGGGAAAAGTTTCCGAAATCCGACTGGTATTTAAGATCTTGTTGTAGAAGGAATGACAAGATTTGCTGCATGCAGAGATTTACCTTCATTTGAGTCAAACTCATTTTCCAAACCCAGCCCATTCGAGGTTGCAGGCCTAGCATGAGTCCCAGCATGAGTCCCAGTAGTACCTTTACCATCACCACTATTGCTGCCAAGCCCAAGATAAGTCAAATTCTCTCCACAGATACCATTTGATGTCTGAGGGTTGTTGCCCAGATCAGACTGTAGGGACAGATCAGGTGGCTGAATTGGAAGCAAAGTTTGTGGAGGGGGATTGGCACCAACGAACACTAGAGGATTACTAATTACGCTATCATTTATTTTGGTGTTAGAATCGCACACAGAAGAACCAAGAACCTGTCTACCAGGATCTACAGTGCACTTTGAAGTCAATTTGTAACCATCTATTGGTGCAGAAGAGGTAACTGGAGGGTACACTGAATCAATTAAAGCATCTGAGACACTATCCGTATGATATAGTTGGAACTGGGAACCTGCTCGAGTGCTCGAAGCAAATGCTTGATGAGACATCTCAAAATCATTGCCATTACCATCGAAGAGACCTAATGAAGAACTCACACCAGCATCAAGAGCTGGATCTTCTGGGTATGCATTGAAGATTCCAGGAGCAGTGGAAAAAGAATGCCCACCATTATTAACTGCTTGAGTTATAGAGACAGTTTCAGGAGAAATCATATTGGCATTCTCTTCTTCTGAATCACTGAGAACAATGACATCCAGATCCCCTAATGATGCAGAAGTATTTTTGTTCATGGTCCTAGCTGTTGTGTCGAAGTTGTATGAAATAGTATTGATTTCATGACTATTGTTGGCAGATGTATCAAAATGCCCAATGCCATCCTGATTTATGCTACAGTCTCCATCATTTCTATGGCTTTCAGAGGAGCTGCTGCTCATTGTAATGAATTTTTGGCTATAATTTTCAAAATATTCTCCTAGTTGATTCCTGGAAGAGGTCTGCATTTCCCTAGGTTTGCTAATTTGTTTGGGATTAATATGTCCCATAATAACTTCCTCTTCCAACTGCCTCAAGGCTTCCAAGTTCGAAACAACTGGAACTGTGGAAACACATATAGATCCATCCGGGAGGTGCCACTGTTCAAGATTCTTAAACTGATATCCATTCTTTGCACGCCATGAGCCATCAGGCTTCACATCAATCTCAGTGATGTCTTCTCCACAGTCCTGTACCTGTTCCATCAGATTATAGAATAAAATGAGCATGAATGGAATTCAGTATGAACACTACATAAACCAAAACTCATTCTGGTCTATCATTGGGTATACCATCTTGGTGATGCGATTAAAATAAGGGTCAATGGTAATGTCTTCCAAGGAGTAGTTCTTCAAGCAAATTGGACATTGCCACTGCAACCAGAAGGAATTCCTAAATTATAAATATCAGTAATTGAGTTGAGGAAAAATGTTAAAATTATGTAAATCACTTGCCTTCCTAGAGCGTTGGTTTAACTGAACAAAAGTTTCAAGATCAAAACAACCCATGTGTGCACATGGTCTGAACCTGCCAGCAGTCTTGATTCTAGAACCACTCATCTGTAATTTAAATGTGGACATAAACAATGTCAACTGATATGCCATTATCGTCGTCAACAATAACAAAATGAACCAAATCAAACATGCCACAACTCATAAATACACCAAGAAGATAACAAGCCAAACTTGCAGAAAGTGATCTTCCCACAGATGATTTAGTAATCAAGGACGGCGCTTATGATGCATTTACAAGTTCCATACTACTGGTGGAATATGCACACAGAAGCAAAGGTTAATAGCTTAATAGATAGCAAGGTGCTTTCAGTATCTCCAACATGTAAAAGAGCCCAGTACGGACAATCAAAACTCGAGCACCCAATCAAGACAGCTCAAGACAATGATCAGCAGGATGTTGAAAATTGAATTTGAAAATTCAAATCTAGGGATTTTTTCAAATCTAAGGATTTACAATCTACACAGTAAAATCCTTAGATTTTGAATCCTCTGGATGCTACAAATTTGGAAACAGATTTAAATCATGCAAATTCTAGAAGGAAATAAAAAATATATAACGTAAACTGATATAATCCATTATTTGCATGTAATGTGCAATATATGTCATAGAGTTTTGTCTGAGTACATATTTTTTCACCATAATTGAACAACCAGATACATACAGAAATATAGTATTCAATCAACTGACAGAAACAAACAAATATGTATATGTATATATATGCATGTATTTCTACATGCATATAGATGAACACCCCTTGTACTACAAAGTTGAAGTGCTCTTTGGGTGTAAATTTTTTTTTTTTGGGTAATTTCATTTTACCCCTTTGTGGCTTACTCAAAAAACACATACACTTCCTGTTCTTCAAAACCTAAACTTACACCCCTTGTACTGTTGACTAAAGTGCACAACCGGGGATAACAGAACAAGTGAAATGTCATAAATACCCTTTTCAGCACGTAAGTACTATTTAGGGAGAGAGAATCAGACAATGGTATTGGCTTGAACCAGCCATCACCGACCACCCTCTCTTTATTCTAAATTGTGTCAACTAATCAAAAAGCAAACAAGGGCAAAACAGAGCAAAACTGCTCTTTCTATATTGCCATTTAAATTCGGTAAAATTGCATTTTTCTCTCCCCTTCTTTTCAGTTTGTCTCAAGACAATAAACCTGTTTTGTTTATTGTTCTTAAGACTTAAGTGTGATGTACATTTTTGGCCTTACTGTTTTTTTCCCCCACTCTCTCCCTGTCTCTCTCTTGGATTTAGTGTCCACAAGGTGGTTGCTGCTGATACTTACATGTGCGTGTGAAAGTAATTAAAACAAATGCCAAAGGGATAGTGTAAATTAATATGTCTCTGGTTCTACCCAGTTAAATATAAAATGAGTGAGTTTACCATGCAATACAAAATTGAAGCAGACAACCTGGTTGTATTGGTTTGTGGAAATAGCATGGAATGAATTTATGAACAACACAGAGCAGTGTGAAAAAGGTTAAAGAGAATGAGGCTTTGGCTATGAGGATGGTTTGGAGCTCAACAAGAGGCAAATGGGTCTCATCGTATCTGATACTTGTTCATTTAGCTACCGGACAAACACGTGTACTGCGTTTCTCTCCCTCCATGTGTCACCACTTATAATTTTCTCTTTCGAGCTCATCTATATCTATATATCTATATCTATCTATCTATCTATCTACATACAACATAGAAAAGAAGGCCACTATCGCCGTGGTTGCGACAAGTGGCTTATTTTGAGTGGCTTTCAAATTGTGATTAAAAAGTTTTTTGTTTCCAAAATAAAAAATAAAAAATAATAATTTTAGTTGACTCTTTGGTTCACTATACATGTATTTTAGTCTTTGAACTATGGTTCACCATATTTAATGAGTTCATGTATTTTATGGTGTTTGTCTAGGTGAGTGAATATGATGCTTTGACTTTCATGGTTATTTATTGTTGGTGTGAAACTCTTGCAATTATACAATATATTCATTAAATTCAAATGAAAGAAACTTTATTATCTTCCAGCCTTTTCAATTATTAATTATCTCATTATCATAATAATTCATCTTTGTTTTTATGTAGAGATACTTAAAAAACTGAGTATATTAATAATAAAAATAAATGGTTAAATGAATACATAATTAAATTATATAAAAATAAAAACATAAGAAAAAAATATTATAATATACTCATTTATTTAGATGAATACATAATTAAACATAAATAGTTAAACGCAGGATAAATTTGTTGCAAAAGAACTACATGGATGAAGTCGAGACAAGGGGCAAACTATAGCATTTTCCAAAAATTCCTAAATTACTTGGAAAGTTTGTATAATTTCCTAATGAAAAAATTATCCTAACCACTTACGTAATAGATATTTATTGTTTCTTGAATAACTCTTGAATTCTGACTGTCTTTTAACTGAATAATTGTCGAACCACTAGTATGTCTATATGTGATAGAGAAGATGTGTTTTTTTGTTTGATTTTGATAAGCAATAGCATATTAAAAAGGCAACGAGGGGGTGCCACCCATGTACATTAAAAAGAGGCAAAGCCACAACAAAAAAAAATCTATGCCACGTATACATCCACAATTACTCAAAAGACTTTACAGAACCATCACAGATGAGTTCACTATCCCCAAGAACCAACAATAGCTCCTCAAGCGAACATAGGCTCCCCGCAGCCACACCCGCCCCCCCAAACCACAACATTAAATGTGCTCCCATTGTGCTACAACCACAACCAAGCCTTTTCCTTCCTCTAGCCGCTCTTCAAGAATAAACTCGCCATTAATCCATTTGGATTAATGGCGCTATCCTTTTTGATTGCTCTAAAGGGCTTATGTAAAAAGACACCTATCTCCTTTTTTTTTTTAATCCTAGCAAACTAGACTTCAAGTCAAACGCAATCTAGAGTTTTTGAGGGAGGCACACTTAGGGGAGTTGAGATAAGGGGGTAGTAGAAGCTACTACTTTATGTAGCAACTCTTGTCAGCTAATGATATTATCTTTTGCAAAGGATAGTAGGAAAAGCAGAAGCATTTGAGATGTTACCTTCTTTATTTTGAGCTTTTATTGGCTATAAAGTGGACTAACGGTAAAAGTGAGATGATCCTAATCGGGCAGGTGGAGAGAGTTTGTCGGTCTTGCAACATCTTGGTGTGTAACAAGGAAGTTATACCAACAGCATGTTTGGGGCTTCATCTAGGATCCTCATTCAGAGATAAGTTGGTCAAGGATGCAATAGGGGAGAGTTGGGGAAGGAGGTCGGTTAGTTAGAAGAGAAAATATTCCACAAAGGGAGGACGGATTATGCTAATTAAATCACTAACATGCTTCATGCCGATTGGTCATGTTCTAGCTTTGAAATAGAAGGGGTTAGAGGGGAGGTATGAGAGGTTGAGTGCAAATATCATTTGGTGGACTGGGATGAAGTGTATTCTCCTGCAAAGGAGGGTTTAGGTATTAAGAAGCGAAGGTTGTTTAACCAAATTCTTCTGAGAAAGTGGTTGGAGAAATAAGGTGAAACTAGATATTGCCTGTCGAGGGGAGTGGAGGATGCAAGTATGAGAGCATGTGGAAGGCCGACAATCGGAGGTAGCGGAAATCTCATTTCACTTTAATGATCCTACAGTCAATAGATAGAGGATCATGTTTTTGCAAGACACATGCTTCGGGAGGACCCTTGGAAATCAAGTTTCCGCTACTAGTTCAAAAATATGGTGGCCAAGAAGGCATATATAAATGATAAGTGGTTGGAGAGTGGTATCATGTGCGGTCATTGTTGTTCCTCTGAAGATGGAATTGAGGTTTCTAAAGATGGATGACCTTTATTGGGGGTAGTTTTGCCATTGGCTTTTCTGTAGAGTTCAGGAATAAAGTCTCTTCTATCTCATCAAATTGGAAGATATCTGGCATAATAAGTACCAACCAATTGGCACTTTTTAGGTGAATTTTGCTTTTGAAATTAACCTGGCTATGGCAATTTGTTTGCTTAGACGTTAATTTCTTTGCAATTTGTGTAGCACGTGTTAGAGCTCAAATGAGATGTTTAATCACTCACTGATTGATTCTCAGTTGCCGCATGGTCCCTTCTCCTTGTTAGGACTAGAGGGTTTTGATTGTGCCTAATAAGTATGTGATTTCTGGAAGTTTTGGGGGTGGGAGGCTGTTTAAACTATGTCATGTATGATGAGTGTAATGAATGCTCTCCTGCAAGCTTTGATGCCAAACTTGATGTAAGGCAGTGGTTCAGTTTTTTCACGGCTGATAGTAATTAGATTTATGCGGCTAAATGATGGTAAAGATACTGGAATATAGGAGTTGTAGCGGTTAAAAAAAAGGTAGAGTTTTGGGGCTTGTAATTAAGGCAAGGAGGCTGAGATTTCTGCTCTGTTCTGGTTGCTGAAGAGTACTCATGAACAATAACTAAGCAGATTTTTATTCTTTTATGTATCAACATACAAGTGGAAGGAGATTACGACTAAAGATATGAAAGAGATAACCACTTACAGGACAGCGGAGATTAACTGTAACACAGTCCGTAATAACTTCCAAATCACTGTCACTATCATCATTTGCTGTAACCATTCCACCACCAATGCAACGACGTATACGGGCAAGAGCATCTTCAAAGGGCTCACCATTTTGCTCCTCAAGAATCAAGTTGAGAATCTAGAAAATAAATATGACAAACAAATTAATACTTTTACAAAGATTAATACGAGGAAAGCATAATGAGAGAGCCAAGAGAAAAAGGACTTCTCTTATATCCAAAATGAAAATTACAAATAATAAACAGGCCACAATTGGCAAATATTCTTATACAATTTCCCAACAAAACTTCTCTAAGATATGGCCATGTGATTTTTGTAACCAATCAACTCATTCACGATATCATTGGGATTACCTGTTGAATTGTGCGTTGTTTTACAAGTCTAACACCTAGGCAGAAACTTCGGGGATCACATCCTGATAAAGAAATCTGATTAATTCCCTCGACCATGTAAAATGCAATCTGTTAAGGAAATAAGAAGGTAGCTTAGAATTAACCTTTAAATTCATGGACTCTTCAATTCTGCTTCCAACCAATATATACGTAAAAAGGGAAAAATACATGACAACCATGTAATGCTCAGACAAAAAAATTAATGCAATCATTAACATCCATAAGACTCACCCTGTTCCAAATAAGAACTTTTCTTGCATTTTCTTTGTAACAAGATTCCACTAAAGTTAATGAATACATTAAAGCATTCTTTTTCTTACTGTCTTTTTTCTTTTGTGTGCGTGTGCGCACTTTTTTTTTTGGGGGGCGGGCGGCCGGAGTAGATTAACTATGAAAAAGTGCATGTTCACTTATTTTTTTTTTAAAAATAAATATCTATTAAAAAAGCCCGGGAAAGACTCTAGCTTTGTTTACAAGAGGAAGCCATATAGAATCTACAAAAGATAAGTCCCCAATGAAGTCAATAAAAGAAACTTTAACCAAAAGTGAAAACTATTCAAAAGGGCTACTGTGAATAGTCAATTTCGCCTCCTCAAAATTTTTTCTATTTGGCTCCCTTCATATACACCACATCAAACACAATGGAGCACCCTCCAAGCCTTCTTGATCCTTTTGGAATGACAACCCCAATTCCAAGATTCCAAAGTTGAGAAATAGAGTCCGTTGTGACCCATCTCGAACCAAAAATCACAAAAAGAAAGCTCCACAGATCTATCGCAATCCCACGATGCAACAAGAGATGATTAACTGGGCCTTTCTGCACAGGCAGCACCAATTGGGGAGCATCTTCCCCCGCTTCCCCAAATTATCAGCAGTCAAAATGGCATCCAAAGCAGCAGTCGAGATGAGAAGTTTCTGGCAATATTTTCTGGAGAAACAAATAAAGACCAGGGAAAGAAAAAAAGGTAAAGAGGAGACTCACCATTGGACCATCGTCGCGGCCATTGGCTCCTAACAACTGTGATCCAGGCCTATTGATTGTCCTTACTGGCACACCTAAAAGATTTTACCAGTGTAGTTAAAATTAACATGATAAATTGTAAAATTCTTTACTTTTTTTTTGGACATCATGAAATCATAACAAAATTTCTTCGAATGTTAGTCCATCAGGGCAACATTTCACCTCGCTAAAACTGGGCTTGACCTAGTCCACATCCCCATAGAGTCAACTTCAAACCAATGAACTCTTTTGACCAGGCCTCAACAGGCTCCATTTTGTTGCTATAGTTTTTGAGTGATATAGTTTCAGTGCTATCATAAGAATCTTAAGATTGGATTTCAAAGAAAACCAAATAAAGAATCTTAGCCTAATGATAGTATTATGCAAATTTTGTCAGGAAGATCTTAGGGCAAAGCCTTTTAAGCTAGTTGGTCACATAAAAGTTTACATATCTGATAGTGTCTTTAAAGGCTAAGTGTGAAGTCAAACATTTAGTTGCCTAAAGCAGAACACTTAAGCCAATAACATGAAGTGTGAGTCTCACAAGAGGACTTAAGTATTATAATAAACACAGACAGTGCATGACTTCAAGAATATAAAGCAAGATGCTAACTAATGTTCTAGTTCTACAAGCTCACCATCCCACATTGCTTGTTTATCCAACAAAATTTAACCATTTAGGAGCGTTCATGTAAAACAATCGCAGTCAACCAAAAACATGTCAGTTCTTCAAACTATCCTCATTCATATTTAACTTAGATCTTTGTATTTTTTGTTCATTTCAATTGAGAAAAGAGTAACTTAAGAAAGATATGAAATCATGGATATTTGCCTTCGAAATGGACAAATTATGGGACATCCAAAAAGGAAAGATAGACAAACAATTGGGATAGAGTATCAAAATAATGTATTGTGAGAAAGTACGGAACCTTGGTCAACCATACACTTTGTTTGTATGTGAAGAGTTGGTTGCTTAAGTAATGAGGCTAATGCCGTATGAGATGAGGAATGAGACTTGTGGACCCCCACAGAGGTTTAAGCAGTTTCCCATCTAATGAGAAAAATGCATGCAGTAGTTATGTCTAACATCTTATTTTTCATAACAAACCTTGTCTCAAATCATGCCACAAAAATCACAACTTAAAATGCCTCTAAAAACAGAGGTCCATAAAGTGGATTTTCGGTATATCAGCTCAAAATGTTAGTCGAAGGCTATGGCTTTTAGCAGAAGTGAAGTGGGAATGCTGCCAAGTATTTGAAGGAATGTTAAGTTGCATACCATTGACTTTTAAATCCGCATATAGTGGCCATTGCATCCTAAATGGAACATTATCATTAAGAAGAATACACCAAGCCTGACCACAAGAAGCCACCAAATATTAAAAAGACATCCACCCAAAATGTTAGACCACATATTAACAATAAGTGTGATTGAATCCAGTAAGATAACCAATTTGAAACCAACCTGAACATCATATTCCATATTCTGTAATAAGTCTCTGTCCGTTATTGTAAGTTGAAATGCTTTTTCCACATGCTGTAGGGGGTTTGTACTGAAAAATATTGAAAATGAGCTTAAAAAACCACAGAACTGCCGTAAACAATATCTAAGCTAAAAAAGAAAGAAAGAGAGACAATATATAGGTCTAACTTCAGGCATAAAAGACCTCTGTTAAAGAAACATGAATAATAACGAAGTAACAAGCATACCGGTCAATGCAAACCAATATTTCTTAACTAGGACACCAAGCGGAGGAAAATTTCAATCATCTGTTACTTCATTGTGAGGTCGCTAAGGAGTTGTGGAGCTATGAAGCACAGACATGGCCCTAGAGGGATGCATACATGTCGAACAAGCATTTGACCTGTCCCATTTTTTTATTTTTTTCCTCGCCAGACACACTCGCAACAGTTGTGTCAGTTCCAAGACACTTCCCAGACACGACAATGGAGAGAGAGAGAGAGAGAGAGAGAGAGAGCTCTGACCCTCAGATCTGTTCAATCGACGTTCAGAAACCAGTTAAGAGATGAAGAAGAAGAAGATGATGAGTTGCAAGATCAGCAGCCAAAGGAGGAGGAGAAGACGAACACGTCGCTGAAAGCTTACCTGATCCTTAACCCTCACCACCAGATCTGGTCAATCGAAGTTTCTGTGCCTGTGCTTTTTCTTTTTTCTCTTTTTTCTTCTTTTGTCCCTCTCAATTATAGTTCTAATTGGAAGATTCGTGTGTTGATCTCATCTCATGGGCCCCATAAATTGGACCTTTTGTCACTTTGGGCTGCTATCATATTTGGAAGAAACTCTAAAAAATGGGCCATAAGTTTTTACCTACTGCCATAAATGGGTTGTCAGATTTGGGGTGCTGTCATAACTCTGTGTGTGTGTGTGTGTGTGTGTTTTGGGGGGGGGGGGGGGGGGGGGGGGGGGACGGGTCGGGTCCGTGCTAAATCCCCGTATCCAAACACACCTTGGTCATTTCCAGATTTTTGGACCCAAAACCGAAACAATCACCTCATGGACCGTCCTAAACCAACCCAAGTCAGTTCAGGTCAGTTCGGATCCATCTTTACTGTATGAAATGAATAATTTATCTAAAAATCTAAAAAAATTAGTTTAACCTTGCATCCACTATTTTTCAAAAAATATTATTACAAAAAACAACATACAAACACCAATCAATAATAATCAAGTTCATATAACAGCTTTCGAGAAGAATGGGCTGTTTATACATGCTGTCACAAAATCTTAAAATCAAATTAAATTGGCTAGCTACAATTTCATGGGTCGTTTTGGATTAGGATTGGATCCAGTTTGATGAATAATGTCAATGTTTTTAATGTTTGTGATGGAATGACTCAAATTTAAATTACTTCAATGTAGTTTTTCATTATTTGTGATCAAATTTATAACAAATAAAAGATGTATAACACCTTTTTTGTTACATAAAGAATATAAAAATATATATTTTTGTTGTGTCCCTGCCATATTTGTCCTGCATTTTTTAAAATTCTCATGTCGGCATAGCCATGCCAAAGCTTCTTAGTCGTAGAGGCTACTTTTCTCTATTTTTTGAGTTTTTTGGGTTATACTAGAATCTATGATCCTTCTCTATGAAAGTGGGAAAGGTGGATGTCTTGTGAGGAGGGCTAGGAAGGCATACATGGTGTGCTTAATGTGGTGTATTTGTAGGAAAGAAATCATCAAACTTTTGAAGAAGTTGAGATGGGCGTACATAGGGTTAAAGCATCATTGCTTCATACGTTTCATTTGTGGTTTACGAGCAACTTATATGAATCTTCCCTTACTTTTAGAGCTCTATTTGGAGGAAGGGTTGTGATTAGTTATGTAAACATTTTATGAACAGAGTTTGTGCCCCTTTGGGGCATTTAAATTAGTTTATTTATCAAAAAAATATTTTCTTACTTCCCACATCAGTTTGTATAAGTTTATTAGAATCATAATGAAACAGGAGAGTTTAGGAAAACGTGGCCTTACGCTACCTACAGTTGGAAAGTTTTTGGGGTCATTTTTTTTTATTTGACAAGTGAATAAATTATATTCCAAAAGCAAAGGACGCTTAACAAGCACATATAACCCTGTACAAACACAATTAAAAAAACACCTTTGCCTATATATCTACAAGCATATACAAATTCCCTAGAAGTCAACAAAAGAAGAACTACAAAAATTGACAGACTCAGACGTCCAAAAAGTTAGGGAAGCGAGAATGATACCCTTCAAACTATGAATTGGAGACTCAACTTTATCAAAAGCTCTACAGTTTCTTTCACACCAAATGTTCCACAACACAAATAATGGAGTCACCTACCAAATCTGCTTTTCCTTTCTCCTTGGGCAACTATGATCCCCACATGCCATAAAAGCCACAACAAACAAAGGCGTCACCCAATACACTCCAAACAAAAGTACATCACGCTTCAAACCTCTCTCGCTACTGGACAATGAAGAAGATGATGATTGTCAATTCGTCACTACTCATACACATATAGCACTAATCCAAAGTAAACTTTCTCCTCTTCCTAAAATTATCAATGGCAAGTATAGTATTTATGATGTTATCCACACACACAAAAAAAAAAAAAAAGCAACCTTTGGAGGAGCTTTGGTTCTCCAAATCCTTTTCCACGGAAAGCATATACCCCCTTGCCCAAAAAGAGAACGAAAAAACGAGTGTACAGAAAAAGAACCATTCCTGTAAGCTTTCCCTATAACATACCCATGAAAGCTGACATGGAATCCACCTCCCAGTCCTACAAATTCCTACTATAACTGAGGAGCCCAAACGACCTCCCCAAAGTAATTAAAAAAAGCAACCTATGCGTGCACTAGCTATCCAACTAAAACCTCACTTTGCTACCATCACTTACTATAAAAGAAATGATCGTGTAGAAAGTCCTCCCAAACCCTCATAATACCCCTCCAAACCCCCACCCAATAAGGCTCTCCAATGACCTCATGGACCAACCACCCACTCACACGACCTTTCTCCACAAATTGTCTCTATCCTTGGCAAATTTTCACAACCACTTCCCTAGCACAATCTTATTGAACAAATCCAACCTTCTAAACCTTCTAATGCCCAACCCACCTCCCTAAATAGGCAAACAAATCTCATCCCACCCCATGAAATGATATTTAACCCCTCGCCAAGACCTACCCAAAGGAAATGTCTTTTACAATTTCTCTAGCATCTAAGCCACCGACCTTGGAATAGTAAAAATGGACATAACACAATCAAGTAGATTGGAGAGAGTGCTTTCGTTAAGTGTTAGCCTCCCTCCCTCAGAAAGACATTGCTTTTTCCATAAAGGTAGTCTCTCTTTATACTTCTCCTTAACTCCATCCCACACTGCTTTGGCTTTGAATGAGGATACAAGAAGTAAGCACAAATAAGAGGTAGATAAGGAACCTACCTTGCACCCCAAGTTAGCCACCAACACATGAACATTCACCACCAACCCCACTGGGATAATCTTGTCCTTCCCTAGATTAACTCGCAAGCTGGAAACAGCCTCAAAGCATGGAAGCACACAATGTAATGCCACAATGCCTCCTCCAAGATACCACAAAAAAGAAGAGTACCATCTACAAAGAGAAGACGGAAAACCAACACCGAGTCGCTATTTCCAACCCCCACTCAAAAACCATCCACCAATCCCCCCTTAATGACCCTGCCTAAGGCTTAAAGTTTCCACCACCAAGAGAGAGAGAGAGAGAGAGGGTCACCCTGCCTAAGGCCCTTGGAAAGGTGGAAGAGAATGCTCTGTAGAAGGAAAAGGCTTAAATTGGTTTGATTTCAAAAGCTACAGGTTGCTGAACTTATGAAATAGCGCAACTAAAGGTCGGAAAGCAAGTAATTTAGGGGTTTAGTGGTTAAATTGAAGGCCAACAGGTAGGGGAAGGGGTGAGGCCGTAGGGTTGATTTAGGATTTTGGGGCTGCAAAGTGCACTGTTCTACTACTGTAAACAGTAACCCAAGAACACACCTTCGATAGTTTGCGTAAAGAAAGAAGGATAAGAAGAGAAAGAAGAAATGCTTTACCCTGGCAAGAGTTCAGCAAATTCATACAAACACAATCTTAAATTCTCACAAACTTAACTCCATCAAATAGAAGAACAACATGCAAACTAGACTTCCCCAAATTCTTCTTGGAGTATGACTCTAAAATAGGAAATTTAGAAATTTTTATCAAGTTGGATATTAGAAATCTAGTACTGTATATATATATATATATTTTTTTTTGTGATAGGTAAATCTGACACTCTATATAGGAGCCACTTAGTAAGATAGTACTCTATGTAAGACCCAACATAACTTGACCAGTACTATGACCAAAGGGCATATGTTCCATACCCAGAAAACTAAGAATTAGCAAAATCCCTTTAACTACTAAAACCTAATAAAACACCATTAAATTTGTCCAGCAGCATAAGAAATCACGAATCCACATAATCAAAGACTCAAAATTAACCCAAAACTTCATGAGAGCAAAGAATTTCTCATCTTTTTTCATTCCTTCCCTAGATGCGCCACTATCTACGAAGGTAAGTAATGACAAAACAATGGTATATGGGATAACTGCAAAAGGTGTAGTAGTTGGAACAATTTTATGCTCGAGAAAGTACTGAGGTTAGTCTTCTTTTCTTAAGTACACTTATAACCCGTGTGTTTGTTATCTCCGACTATATCATATGTAAAGGAGAACCAAATTCACCCAATCCAGAATGGAGGACAAGAAGTGCTTCCAAGGAATAAATGTCAAAAATTTCAAGTAGAGTATAGCTTGAAACTACTTTTGGAGTTTGAAACACAGCATGAGAATAATAGTTGTAACAGCTGCTATAAAATCCAGGTTGCTTTCCTGAAGAATAGATAAATGCCCTGTATAACGTATATTTCACAACAACATTGTTACAAAATGAAGGCTTCTGTATAGAAAATTAATCTATTTTACAACCACTGCATATAAAGAAGTAGCCCAATGAATGTAAATAAAAAGCATGACACTGACATGGGTAGAGAAACGGACATGGGAGACGGCGATTTTCAGAAAATGAGAACACAAGCACGGTAGAGATACAACCAAAAAGTATATTTGTCATATATATATTTTGCTATATATATGAGTGTAATATCCACAAACCACAAAAAAAATAGAGGAAAAATAACACTAATTCAATTTCAAGATAGAAAACACTATTCAATCTATAAATTAAAAATCATTTAACATAAAACAAGATGAAATCAAATTCTTAATTTAAAACATAACACTTTAATAAGTATAAATCAACATTGTTTTTGTTTTATCATTGGATTCCAAGTTATTTTGTTCAAACTTGGCATGTGTTTCATGTGTCTAAGTGATGGAATTGTGTGTTCCCAAGTGTTCGAAATGTGTCCAGTTCTAAATAAATTAAAAAAATAATAAAACATGTATGGACACGTGTCCGATACTTGTCTTGAAGTGTACAACAAGTGTTGGTGTCCGACATGTATCCGATATGGATATGGCACCTCTTTAGAAGTGCCCGTGCTTCTTAGAATGTAAACTTAGCTTCTCATTTTGAACTAAGAACATGTCTGTATGCACAAGGTAACAGATTCCAAGAATTAAAAAATGAAAAATGCCATAGCGAAAACCACCTCCTCACACTGCCGTCGACTATTTTGACTAGGTCAATTCGATATTGGTGGATTTTGAGGCACAGGTGGAAAGAAGTTATAAGCAATTTCTTCCCTGCCTTGTGAGATTTGTCATGTTAAGCGGAGAACGTTACTTTGCTTACGAATCTTATAGAAGCTAAAGATAGAGATTGGGGTGACATTTATGTTGAATGTGGTAACTCTTAAACGGATGAGTGTTTAAAGATAGATCATGAGGATCATGGAAGTACTCATTTATACTCCATGAAATCTTGAACGTAACTCAACGCACTGTAGCTTCCATTCCTTGGGTTCAAAGATCAGCTAATCAGGAGCCGATTCTCAGCTAAGTGGGCAGAAATTACTCTTAAGGAGTTTAGAGAATAATTCCATCCTTTCCAACTTTCTTTTGTGCAATTTTTTTTTTCGAATTTACTTTCATTCTTAAAGGACCCTCCTCATATATTTATTTTATCAACAAGTGTCTGTTTTCATACCCCAGGAAATGAAGAAGAAAGAGAAGAGAAGCAGAAGCAGGCAGTCAGTCTGGTAATATTATTTTCCGCAATACAGAAAACATAATCTGCAATTTTGCTTCTTCATTGCACTATTAATGACATAGATTCAGAACTATAAATAAAACTTTTTAGAAATGCGGCAAGGTTGGTTGTGCATTAATTCAAAAAAAAAAACAAAAATATATACACATACATGAGTAAATGTCTTGAACTCACCCATCAGCTCCTATATTTGAAGTAATTAGCTTGACAGGAGATAACGAATGTGCCACAGTCACCCAGAATCTGTGATGGAGAAATTTTCAGAACACCCACAAACTAGTGTTTCCAATTATACAAGAAAACCATAAAAAATTAATTCAGAAAAAATAACCACAAAATTTCAAACCTGTGAAGCTAAATGCCCTTGAGGGGGCCTAAAAGAACAGATACAAACTATTACTGCAAATAGGTACACAGAAGGTGATCTATCTAATAAAAGAGTAATCATTTGCTAAACACTAGTAACAAGAATGAAAAGAAAATTGGTGGAGAAACAAGCATACACAGAAAGTGAAGGAGGCAAGGGGAGAGGTTTCATAACTATGTGGACCTATAGACCACATAAATTTTGCCACTTTCTAAACAGCAGAGATTGTTGATGCCAGAAAAAAAAATACTTAATCATCTAAACAAAGATTAAGTTCCTTCTCTTTAGTCATATTAAATTCATTTTGTGAATTTTATTTATTGATAAAGATGTACACATCCAAAAAATACTTTAATTGATAATTTTATTTATTGAGCTTAATTTTGGTGTTGAGCTCTTGTAAGTAGTTTTGGTTTAGTTTTGTATTCGGGCTGTGCCTTTTCAGCACTTTCTAATGATATCTTTTACTTATCCAAAAAAAAAAAAAAAGATATACACATCCAAGAAATAAATCATTTCGGGAAAATTATTTGCCGCATGTTTTCTATTTCTTACATAAGAAGTAATAGCACCCAATTCTAAGCCCCAGAAGTATAACATCACTACTTGAAGATTGTTACAAACTTACAACCTCTAAGGCGTGCCTAGGAATTCAAGGCAACACTATTGCTAGAATTCAACTACATCTAGTGTTAAATCAAGTCGTGGAGAAGGCAATTCATCTGTACCATCAGAGTCATGCCCCTCTATCACTTGCCCCCAAAACACACAAATTTATAGACAACTACATCCAAATAATTATCTTATGATAGAAGAACAGCAACCCTAAAACTTTAGCTTATAAAATTGTCCCATATTACCTAAGGAATTTTGCTTAAACTGAGCATTCTCATTTACACATTAAATCACGTTTTCAGTCTTAAAGAAGTAACTGAATTAATTTTAAATAAATTCCTCACTCTGCATGGTGGTTCATTGACTGACTTCTGTCATGATCCCCCTTAGTGGACATAATTTTCTGTCAGAGGGGCAATCTCCACAGCTGAAAGCCACATTAGACTTCATATAAACATTTGCAGTTTTGTGGATCACTGAATAATTCTATCCCAAACATGGGACTATAAAAATAAGGAATAGGATTCCTATTCGAGCCCTTCAATCTTCACAGTTATAAGTAACTTTTCTTTCTTTTAGGGGTAGATCAAGAGGTCAACCATCAATAGAATACACAGGAGTCCATAACAAGACAAAAAATGCTCACAGTTGGAGCATTTATAAAGAGTTGTGACTAAAAGGGAATAAGCTCAACAAAGGATATCACTAAATTAAATTGCCCTAAAGGAGAGACATACAATGCTGGTCACAATACTACCTTTTTAAACACTGCCTTTTTTTCTTTCTTCAAAGGATGGAAATGAAATCATGAAGTCAAAATAAACAGCTGCTCAGCCCAAATAACTAGACAACTCAATAGCTAAATGAAACACACATCAAGTTTGCAATAATAAAAGAAATATATGTGTGATATAGCAACACGACATGAAGGTTAAACAATCAAACATCTGAAAGTAGTTTGCTATTAGTGGTTATTTGTCTCCCTTAAAAGGGGAGAGAAAACAAATGGTGAACTTAATAAAAGAACAACAGCACTGCAAAAAAATCTGCCAAAGTAAATTGCAAAAATCTGAACAAGTAAATTGCTAGATAAAATCTACCCATTGGAAGTTTGTAACATAAAAGGAAATATAGCTGTTATGCAGCAACAAGACAGACGCAAATCAGACATCTCAAATGCATTTGACATATCAAATGACAAAGGAAAAATGGTACATACGGGTCTGCTCGATTGATTCGACAAATTTCACAATAAAATTGAGGCAGAATTGGTGGAATGCCTTCTGCACACTCCTCCGGGATAATAACACAAGATGTATGTTGCAACACACGACACTGTGGATCTGCACACTGCAAATAACAATTGCCAGATAAACAAAATGCACAATCACATAAGGTTAACTAAAAGGGGGTGTGATCAATCCAAAAAAATCAGCACATACAATGGCAAATTAAAAGACAAGGTAAAGGCAAAAAAGAAGCACATAGATGAACAAGTGTGGAAGTTTAGCAATGAACCAATCATTGCATACCAATACACCACAAAGCAAGAAGAAAAGTGGTCAAAAATAAGAAAAAGCAAACACCAAAAAAAACATTAGAACAATGTGGAATAAAACTTCTCCATTCTTATGAAAGAGAAAAGATGAACAAGTACTAAATACGTTGAATAGTGTATAGAAGTATGCATTGGGGCAGACAAACCAAGCCCCATCAAGTATTAGATGACTTAGTTGAACTCTGAACCAGAATGTGGTGAACCATTTCGGCTCGATATCAACTTGGGTAGGCCAAAACTTTGGCAATTTATGAGCCAAACCAAGCTTGCTCATCAACTTCATTCTAAATCCTTTGACCTACAAAAGCTACAAAATACTCAAATTCCTACATACTGTTTGTCAACTTCCTTTCAGTTGTCATAGGAAACATTTCTGACAGGGTTTATTTACTACTACTGAATGACACCTAGCAAAATTGTTCATGAACTTATTGAATTGAGCCTTTTGTTGAACATGATTGGCCAATTGAACGATTAAGCCCGAAACTATTTCATGTGGTAAACATGCTTAAATGAGCTTCTAATTGAGCAACATCAAAGCCTCACTGCAATATGCTACAAACACCTCAAAAGATGCCTACATTGTTGTTCGGTATATTTCAGGGTCATTAAGCATGTAAAAACTCTGAATAGCCTATTACAAATGCTGAACGTATTCAAGACCATATTGTTCATTTGGCACATTGCTTCCACTCTCAACAAAATAATATGCCAGACAATGGAAGAATTTTATCCCATGATCCTGGTCTTCCACAGTAATATTAACCAGCAATGAGAGAAGTAATTATTAGAAAAACAATTCTAATATTGATGCACTGTACAATAATAGCTCAAGATGCGTTTCCTGCATAGTTGGTTCCCTGTCTTGCTTGTGTTTTTGGTCCATGCAACAAGATAGATATTATACATATGAAGGGAAACTAAATGAAAATTTCCCAACCAAAAGCGACGGAACATAGTATAACCTGAATCATGCTCTCAGTTGGCAATGAACTTCCACAGGGGCAGCGAATCTTCTTGTCCAAATCAGAATCTACAGCTTCTTCTTTAGGCTTCAGGTTGTTGATTTCTAGGACACTCTCTCCATCCACTGTTGAAGAAGTGGCCCCTGCACCCTGCAGCTCTCTGGGATAAGACAGCAAAATGAATGCATAATAAAAGAACATTACAAGAGGCAAAACATTATTTTTCACGCAAAAGAACAGGCAGAAAATGATAATGAACTAGAGAAAGTAAACACATAAAATTACATATTACCACTTAACACACTTTCAATGTCATTTGAAAGATTAAAAAACAGCGAAATTCACATAATTATGGCATGCTTTAGGATGTCTATTAGGAATGTTAAACAGAAGTATCACCTGTAAGCATCATCAATTATTTCTGCCACTCCTTTCCCTATAAAATTTTTCTTTGCCAAACCATGCACATTTGACACTGCATAGAAAATTAAGAATACACAAAAAAACTTTATTTGAAGTTGATCTGATCCAGAGTTTGTGGCTTAAACACAGCAATAGAGTCAAATGCAGAATTAGGTATTCATCATCAAATAACATGTAGTGGACAACAACCACTCAACCATGACCAATGCCAATACAGCATAATGATTCCAAAAGTGCATTTCATTGCAACAAGATAACAAGTTGAAATGAAAGGTGACGAAGGGAAGCAAATCAAATGGCTCACCATTGATACCTGAATCTGCAGCATACCAAAGCAACATGTAGAGAAATATGAGTCCATTATACAAAAAAAAGTAGCAATATAAGAACTAATGCATTACCCATGCGTAAGTAGGAAGTCAAAGTGAACCTTCAGTAACACTCTAGCTCAATGTTGGAAACAAAGCCAACAACACAATTTTGAAAAGCCATGTTGGTTGAACTACCAAAAAGCATTAGGGTCATGCAGACATGAAGGGACCCAAGAATGTGCAAACACAAATTCAGGCAAAATAATGGACATTGGTTCAACTTCAAGGAAGGCCCACCTGACAAGAACTAGTCTCCAAAAGATTTTACTGGGAAGCACAAGTCCATTTTTGGCACGATGTAAAGATATAATGCGGGTTAAAGGCCTTTATCAAGTGACTAAGTATTCATGCTATGAAATTCCAATCTTTCATGGAAACATTTGTATTTGATGAGACACCAAATGGAACCGAAATGTAATTTGAAGCATCATAATCTCCATCTAAAATACTTAATGTTCTTTAGATTTCATATTCTATAGAATTTTGAAGACTAAATGTTAATGCTTAAGAAAATTAAAAAAAATGAGATTAGTTTAATGAATTTTAACTTCTAAGTATCCAGATGTGGAAGATCTAAATGGCTACACTTCTTATCTTTATTCTTAGGATAAATATACTTCATTTATCACAATTCGTTTGAATTTCTAATCCTACATTTTGGTACATGTATTATTCCTCATTGAACATTCCAAATGGTCAACAGAAATTTCCAGTTAAATAAAATTACAAAAAAAAAAAACTACCATCAGCTTCTACATCTTATCAAATCTCAAACTTCCGGTCGACCATGGAATAAAAAATGGCAATTTATTTGGATATATCTGTTAAGATATATATACATATCACAATGTTGTGATGCAATATTTCTATGGAATTTAAAATCACACAAATTGTGACATCACATTATCTATTACACAACATAGAACTATATCCCTGAATATACTGACCATGGACATGCTACATATATTACAATTAAAATTCTTATTTTATTGAATAAGGTTGAAAGATATCAAGGAATCATGATATGGAAATATGTGAATTCCACTTCTGCCGTTACTAAAAGAAATTTCATCTTTTTAGTCTTGAAACTTTAAAACTTACAACTTTTTGGCTGCTAAGTCAACCATTAGTTGGATCAATCTCTCTCTCTCTCTCTCTCTCTCTCTCTCTCTCTCTCTCTCTCTCTCTCTCTCTCACACACACACACACACACACACACACATGCATATTGTTTGTCTATTGGTGGTTTGGATATTCATATCTTAACTTCATTTCGATATAATGCATATTTATGATCATTGGAATATTCTCAATTTAAAGTAAAGGCACTGCAAACACAAGAAATATTAAGCATGCTAATAGTTCTATGCAATTTTTCAGAGTTCTAATAAAGAATATCAAAGGAACCTGGTCAAGTTAGAACTTCAAGTCTCCAAGATAAAAAAAATAAAAATAAAAAATTTGACTAAAAGAGAAGGTGACTCGTGAAAGTGGAAAGGTAAAAAAACAGAAAATAAATATCAGCAAAGATACCAAGAAGCCAAACAGCTTACCTTCATTGGAAAGCAAAGCTAATATTCTGTCCACAAGGTCCTGCAAGATGTATAAATCAACTTCATCCATACAGAAAAACAATCATATCATCCATCGGAAGTCCGCAAATAGAAAAATCACTTGCATATGCATAATGATACGAGATACAATACAGTATAGTAATGATGGATAAACTATATTTTTGAAGTGCCAGACTATATCGTGATGTTAAACATTAAAAGAAAAATATAGGAAGCAAAATCCATTAAACTGGAGCAATAACGTACAAATCAATAATAATTAAAAAGCCATCATAATTACTGCAAGAACAAGACTAAGTATGATGAGTTAGTTCCGTATGCAAAGTTGAGAGGGTGTGAAACAAAATGATAAGCCCGTCAGATTAGCTTGACAAACATATCATGTTTCAAAATAAGGCAAGGACAAAACTCTTTTTCCTCATTTGTGGATGGATAGACAAGGCACCTTGAGATTGAGCATTCTTATAATGCATATATAAGACATGCAAAATGCATATTGAAACATGATTCTTTATACTGGCCTCCCACAGAGACCAAAAATATTAACTAAGAGACCAGGCCCAGATGGTAAAGGGCAACAAAGACATTGAAGCAGCAACAACCCGTCAAACATTGCCAACATAACCCATACATTATCTAATAATACATACTTGCAAGTGAGAAAACACAAATAATTAAAAGGACCTCATTGATTAAATGCCAGACGCCAGTGGGATAATTTAAACAGGAAAAAAGACGAAATGCCAAGGGTTAGCAGTTCAAACCTATAGCAACACTGTCATGACTCCATAAAAATTTATTTACAAAAATGGAGCAGGAAAAAGTCGGGAGCAACGAGTAAGAACGGTGTAACAGAAAATAAAGGTGATCAAAATAGAGTGCAGCAGATGTCTAACAGCATACCTGCTTCTTCCCTTGCTTTGCAAGACCAAGCCGTGTGAGGATACCCTTAAGTTCTTTGATTCGAAAACAAGCCAACTTTTTCTGGAAGATAAGCACACAACTAAAAATAGTATCCAAAATGTAACACATATGTAGGGATTTTATATACACGCAACCACACCCAAGAAGAAAAGGTTGTGAGATGCAAATTGAAAAGACTAATGATATGGTAACTTCAAAACAAAATCTTAGAACAAGAAAAAATAATCTAGTTAGGATTATAACACAAAGGGTATCAAAAGAAAAAGGTACACCTAGCTCACACACACAGGTAAATGTATTAAAGTCATTCAATGAAGAAATTAAAGTTGTTTTCAAATACAAGAGGTGTTTTCATATACCCAATAGGCACCATGGAAGTACTAAAAGAATACATATGAAATTATATTCAGTGAGCACCATAGGACTGCAGAAAATATATATCTATTCGTGTGTTTGTGTATATATATAGTTATGATTAGGGTTCTACCAATATTGTTTCAGCAAAAGATGGATAATTGAGTATTCAACAAACTGAAGCTAAAGACATCAAATTCAAGATTACAAAGTAAGCTAACCAACCAAGAAAATCTTATAAACAAAATTGAAATTAAGTAGTATACCTTACAAGTAGAAGCTAAATCCATCTTCTCCCTTAAACAACCAATCAGTGCAAGATTTACGATGTGTGTATATATATGTAACAATCCTGAAACGAACTGCGTGATGAAACACTCAAACCCTTGAAACAACCAATCAAAAAGAACTTCAAAATAACATCAAAAGACCGAAAAGAAAATCCAAACAAAAATAGATGTGTACGGGATGTGTATCAATCTTCTGTGCTCGCATTCGAAGCGACGAAGCTCTACTGGGTTTTAACACTCTCGAGAACCACCAATTACGGTGGGCCGGACGTGAAGACTGCATGTAAATTCGATTTTGTATAATTCGTTTTACGTCCGGGTTTAATTTTGGTGCTTTGCGCGCGAATTCTTCTGCGAGATGGTCACCTATTGTTCTTGGACACATCACGATAACAGCATATTTAGAACTTGTGGGAGACAAGGTAAAAGAAGGAAAAGTTTTAAACTTTTGTCTTTATTCTTGTTTGATATTATCTATGGAAGAAAGGGAACAGAAATTGAAGAAAAAGGAGGGAGAAAAAAATATTCACTCTTCCTTCCTTCTCTTTTATCTTTTTTTTTTTTTTTTGCAAAAGTAAATAAAAAAAAATTATATTTCTCTTATTTTCCTTTTTCTTTTTTTTCCTTCCCCAATTTCAAACACCGTATAAATGTATTTTGGTCAAATACCGTCTTTTTATTAGGGTAGTTGACGAAATTACCCTCATATTACATGGTTGAATTGCAAAAATGCCAATCCTCGTTTCGTAAAGCTTTTGGTTTCTATTTTCTTGTTATTTGTTTCAAATTTTTGAAGAACTAAATTTTGTAATGCTTTTGTTGTTTAGTTTTTCAACAGTTTTCAAAAAATGTTAAAAATACTAAAAAACACAAAAACAAAAAAAAATATTGTGATTTCGCTTGTTTTCAAAGGAGAAAAAAAAAACAAAAAATAAAGACCCCTTCCTTTATTTTACTAGTTTTTCCTCACCATTACCCATCCATCAGTGCTGCCACCGCCCATACACCACCATTGCCACTCCCTATTACCACCCCACCTGCTTCCTATTGTCACCACCTCACCCACCATTACTTTCCATGGCCACTCCCTGTTATCACCCTTCCCACCATATTACAGATGTTACCGAACACATTTTTTTATTTAATTTCACAACTTATCATGTTTTTATTTATAATAAAAATTAAATGTTACAGGAAACGCCACCTTATAGATCAAAAAGAAAATAATAATAATATTAAAAGCCAACATTGTGCAATCCTCTTCATTTTGGAAGTTGAAACTTGCCTGTACATTATTGTTGAAAACTATTTTACAAATGTTTTAGTTAAAAAATGACAATTGAACTATTTCGTGAGATTATAAAATAAAAAAAACGATTTAAAGTTTATAGAGTGTGAAATGTTCCAAAAATACAAAGAGTGAGGTTAGCCCAATAGTGGCAGTGCTCACTCTCCTCCTTCCCCTCCCTAGGTTTTGGCCTTCCAACATACCAAAAAATAAATTTCTAAATAGATACTAGTTGTGATGCATGGAAGATATAGTTCCAACACGGTGCAGGGCGAGGCCACACTTCTCATTTCTATTTCCACATGTTTTTTTCAGCATGACAAGGCTGCATCCTTGGCAAGTTCTATTCCTGAACTATAAGAGTGACCTGGACTGAACAATTCTATATTGTCAGGCAAGTTATCTGCAAACATTGGCCTGCTTTCATTGCACTAAAAAAACAAATTAAAATCAAAACCTTGCTGTCTTTCCACTTCAGGGCTACTAATATAATGTGTTTTATCTCAATGACCAAGAGGAACAAGCTGAATAAATGAGAAGCTGTAATATAAAGATTTAGGCATTTCCTTGTAAATCATTCCCAACTAATTGCCTGCTACTGAGACTGAATGGACAGCATATGAAGGATTAACTCTATGACAATGCCGTGCCCGAGCATTAGAGGAAGAAAATGCATCTGCCCCACCCACAAGCAAGGAGGTGTATTTACAGTAAAACAACTTAAAACAATATCAAGATAAAGAAGCAAGGAGAAAAGCAACAAATTAAAAAAATTTATTATCTAATATGATTGTATCTTTACAGACAACAGTAGAGAGCTCTACGCTGCAGGAGTTTACAGGGGACCTACAATGATTTCAGAATTTTTGCTGAGTAACTCTGAGCTCCAGGGAAGAATTCTCAGCTACAAGAACTTGAAATCACAACATGAATGCCCTTTCTACCTTGTTTGTTCCTTTCTTCCAAGAATTAGATCACTCTTGTTCTTCTGTTTCTTAGTATAATGCAAAATGAATCACATGAAATGCAACCAGAAACAGGCTGACTGAGACTGCTAGCTGCAATGGTTCTGTCATGAAAACTAAGATGAGAGCTTTTTGCTCCGCTTCTTGGCATTGGCATCACATATGTCTCTCTTTCGTTTAGAGTTGGTGGTGGCAGCTGCAGCAGCCTTATCATTGTTGATGTTCTTGTTGCCACCAATGCTTGAACTTTTGCCCTGAACTTCCAATGCATCCTTGACAAAAAACTTTAACCTCCATAACGTTGATTCACTCTGCGCGCAAGCAAATCAATATGGTTAATAAGGTGCACTTTTCAAACAAATTGTGCAAGTCCATATTGGATGAATATTAAGTAGAGAGTACGGTTAAAGATGGTGACCTGAGCATCGATGTCAAGGTCCACCTCCTCAGCGGTTGCTTGGAAGTTTGGGTTATTCTGAGCAACTATCTCCAGTGCCTTACTAAGATCTTCAGGTGACAATCTAGTTAGAGCAGCTCCGAGTTTCCTTTTCTCTTCGGTAGACATTTTTCTGAAATGGCAATTCACAGTTAGCATTGATTGTTGTGGAGATGCAAAAGCACTAGGTTAAAAACATTCTCATTTGGGTCAGTCACAAGACTCACACCTGTAGCCGTAGTGTATACAGCAAATTCTGAGTCAGTGTTAGTTGCTACAGGTATGCAAAAGCAATTGAGTGAAAATGCGAGTTTATGGCCCACTCCAAAACTTGACTAACTTATTTCTTTTATTCTTTCATACATTCCAAGGTTGAAAGACTTTAGGCTGGATCAAGGATTCAGTGATGGAAAAGAAAAGGAAAATGAAAAGGTGAGGGAAAATAGAACAAAAATACTCTTTCATTTTTGCTCTCTTTTCCCCCAATTTTTCTTTTTCCTTTGCATTTCCCTGATAAATCCGGGTTCCAAACACAACATTGGTTTTTCTAAATACTGGTAAAGAACAAAACAAAAAAGCACACACACACTAAAGAAGAAGAAGAAGAAGAAGAAGAAGAAATTCCCTCTGTCACACCCTCATAGAGAATCTTTTCGCATAGAGAAACATGTACATTCAACTTGTGAATAACAATGAATGAGTAAACTGTTGAGGTCCAAATGCAGCTCACCAAATGTACTACTTAGCACAACATATCAAGCAATTGATACTCTTATGTTAAAAGACTTAAATAACCAATTCCTGGTGATTGCTTATAAGAATTGAAAGTTTCCAGGTGAAAGAACATCCAAGAGTACATTTAAACTTGGACTCATGAGTTTGACTCCCTTATTATCCTTTTGGCAGGTAGTGTGGTTAACATGCTAAGAATGTCTATGGACAGAAATTGGGAAACATTTGGATGCAAATCGGCCAACATGGGAATCCACGTATTTAAAAGAACCAAGTTTTCTCCTTTGAGCCTTGGTTCACGAGAACCAATAGTAGAGAATCACGCGCGTTTTTTTCTTCTTTGAGACCGTTAAAAAATTACCAATAACTACTCAATTCCGTTACTAGTACAATCTTTGACCAAGAAATTTCCTCTAGACCTCTTAGGAAGGCCCCTTGAACCCTTTTAAATGTTACCATGTTCAAGTTGCTTTGAGAAAGCATAAGTAGTTCAACATCCATCATCCCTCGCAACACCACCAATGCTGCCCTGACTAAAATTCCTCAAAGAGCAATGAGTAAAAATTAAGTTTCAACAAGCCTTATGAAGGATTCCAATAGCAAGTGAGCACTCTTATTTGTAGGGGGTGGGATGATGCAAAGCAACTCTTCAGATAGAAAGTGCAAGAGGCCCTTGAACCGTTTTAAATGTTACCATGTTCAAGTTGCCTTTAGAAAGCATAAGTAGTTCAACATTCATCATCCCTTGCAACACCACCTGACTTAAATTCCTCAAAGCGCACTGAGTAAAAATTAAGTTTCAACAAGTCTTATGAAGGATTCCAATAACAAGTGAGCACTCTATTTGTAGGTGGTGGGACGATGCAGAACAAATCTTCAGATAGAAAGTGCAAGAGTAAGAGGTACGTTGATGGGATATACACAGCTCGTTAGATATCAATTTTATGCCAAATTTATGACATCTGGAGTCCATTATTGAGTATGCAGCAACGCCATCCATGAAAAATCATGAGCTAATTAACAGCCAATTACACAGACATGGGGTTATAGCTCGTGTGTATTCTAGTTATAAGAACAATTAAACGATAGTCTAGTTTTCTCATGGAATCATAAAATATTAATGAAATATAGTAAACTACTACCAAGACACATCTACACCAAGACCATTAAACTTTTTAAGTTATGGATTTAAAACGGACCTGCACTTCTGAACCAGCATTTCTCTCAGTTCTTCCAAATGCATATCAGCCTCATAAAGCTGAAAAGAGTAAAAAATAATTCATTTAAAGCATATTGGAGATTATAGAAGAAATTATACAATCTGAAATCATGGGAGGGGATAACATGTATGTGTGTGTGTGACCGACTTTGTATTTCCAAAGGAAGAACCAAAGCACACTAGAAAAAAATTTATAAGTTTTTTAGTAGCTTTTTCTCAATTTGAAATTTTCTTTTGCAAAGCTCCAAAATATCTTGACATACTTCATTACTTAGATCCCTAGCCATTTTGGCATGGGCTGCCTCCTGAGCAAGCTGCATAGTTAATTGTGCCTCCACTTCCTCTTCTTCTCGTCTTTTTTCCTGACAGCACATAGGTTAAAAAGTTAACAAATGATATAATTTAACCTATCTACAGAGCTAAAGGATCCACAACACTAAGCACCAGCTGAGTTAAAGGACTTGATGCTGTTAAGTTCTTGGTATTGCAACTACCTCTTCAGTGACTTTCGGCAAAAATTGCAGCCACTTTTCCTCAAATTTCTCCAACAAAGTTTTCGCCATCACATGAACATCACTCTTTTCATCGTTGTATTTCATTGCATTTTTGAAAACCAACCTCACATCAGCACATATCTCCCAGACATTCTTATATCCAGCACCATCCTTGGCCTCCATTTGATTTTTTATTGTACTGAAGTCCATGGGCCTGTCAATAACCTAATATACCATACTACACCATGTCAATGGAAGGAATAGGCAGAAATTTTAAGACAGAGAGAGAGAGAAGAAATAAGAAAAGAGGAGTGCTGCCCCAAGTGAATCAGTAGGGAATCTGCAAAGCAAAGTTCAGCAATACTGAACCAAGAATATATTTAATCATCTGGTTTTTGGACAGAATATATGAACCTACAACAAATTTGATAATGCTATTTTCTTACAAACTCAGTGCTATTAAATTTTCAAGGCATAGTAGCTCATACATCACAGAGAGAGAGAGAGAGAGAGAGAGAGAGAGAGAGAGAGAGAGAGATGGTGAGGACACGGGTGACAGTGAAAAATACACAACCAGAAACTGAGAGGGGAAAACTTTCTACCTCATAGTAGTCATGCAACCCAAGGCCTTCAACGTCAACAGGCTGCATAAAGGGCCATGCCCACTTGTGCTGAGTCATCTGGAAAAGAAAATGAGGACTCATAAGGCAAATCAATAGTAAATTACAAATGAGATGTTACTGATATCACTGTCTTAAATTTATACATCGAAGTGATAAGATCTGACCGAATAAGTTCATAGTTTAAAACAAGACCACATACATAATCCAATTGATGGAAACAAGTTATCCAGCACAATACTCTTCCCACATGAAATAGGTCACTTGATTGCAGCAGTACTATTCAATAACAAAATACTCGTATCTCAGACAGTCACTGTGCACAGAAACTTCAGACCACAGTCCATGCAAAATGAAGAGTGAAAAAATTAAAGCCTGCAACTAGCAGTTGAAACTTTTCCTATTTTTCCAAATCCTGTGTACAGTGATGATTTCTTCTCCCTAGGAAACAGAAGTATCGAGAAGGAATTATTGTCCTAGTTAGCCCCTTCAACTGCTCAGCATCCTGTGTCTTTGTTTTGCGGGCATGATACAACTACATCATGGATTAATTCTATGGGTAAAAATAAAAATGTCATTCTTCTTGTCATATATATTGAGGAGGAGGTGCAAAAGATGAGGTAATACATAACTGTAGGGCTCAATATTTAGTCACCATGTAGGACAACACTATTCTTAAGTTCTCAGCATATAATTATACGGTCAGCTAAAGCCATACACAACCTATTGGTTTAGGTTTTACAAGGTAGAATAGAGGCTCCAGCATTATTGATGGTAGTCAATTTTAATTTGGTTTCATTTTGCAGGCAATAGATTTTGTAATTTCATAGAAGTATTGCTGGACTTTCAGGAGAACAATTACTTAAAATATGGGGGTGTGAATTGAAGCAAAAAGGCTCATTGGGGGTGGGGGAAGGAATAGTATTATGCAAGGGGGATTATGTTTGCAAAATCAAAGAGACTAGGAGCTAATAGTGCTAAAAAAAAAAAGGCTCTGATTACTAAGTAGAGAGATTTGGGTTGGGCTGTCCTTAATGTTGTGTCACACAACCCCTTTAAAGAGACTAGGAGCTAGCTATGCTAAAACAGAAAAGACAAAAAAAACTTTGGTTACTAAGTAGAGAGATTAGGGTTGGGCTGTCCTTAATGTTGCGTCACACAACCCCTTTAAAGAAATTAATATAAAACTGAAAGCAATTAATAGGTTGCTGACCATCTCCTAATAGTACTTGGACTTGAATCTCAAAATTAAACAATCCGATACTTCGACTATAAGATCCAATCTATGCGCGCTGAAGCAAAGCTAGTGAAAGGTTCCAATTGGGATCCGCCTTGCAATCAAGCCAACTTTAATGTTTGTGAGAGAATTACTCTTTACCGAGCATCTTAAGCATTGCATAATATTCTGGCACTGCTAACACAATTGGACTCTGATCTGTGTCATTATTCGTTCAAAAAAAAAAAAAAAACCACAGAACTCTTACACACCTACCATAATCGCAGAGATCAACATTGATATACTGTCTATATCCAGTACATGTGCCATATCAAGTATGTAGCAGGATGATTACGCACTTCATATATGCATGAGACTATTCAGTCTCAGCTGTTGGAAACTAAATGAAAGTTCATCATCTATTATCCACAAGTAATATTCGAAACAAGTTGATAGAAACTAAAATGGCAACAGACAATAACATGAAAGCTGTTACTTTGATTTAATAAACCAGCATGTAATATCTAATCTACACTGCATAGCAACTTACCACAAAATTTTAACAAGAGTGAATTAGTAAACATGAACATTCGTCTACTAAAATAGCATATGAGGAAGAAAAGGGAATTTAAGTTAACTTGAATTCGGATAGACAATTATCCAAATTAACAAAATGAAGGCAAAGGAGGAAAACATAAACATTTCAAGAGTAGTGTCCAAGTAATCTGTTTGAGATAGCCCAACTCAGCCAACCAATAAATACAAAGTCAATAGCACAAAATTAGTGACTGCCTGACGTATTATTGTGCCAAACTGGCGCATAAGCTCTTGCATTCTCTTTGCTGCAGCTGCCTCTCTACGTGCCGCTTCTTGCTGCTGCTTCTTAATGCTTGGAATGTGTTCTTCCTTATCTTTGTCCTTCACTATTGAGCTGCCTTTAGAATTGCTTGGTTGCTTTTTACTTGTAGTCAAGTAGAACTGTTCAACTTCATTCACTTGGTGCTCAATCTGCAAGTAAAAACATGATACTCCACAATTATAATGTCAAAAAGTATGCATATCTGGAATATGGCAATTCCTTGCAAACTTAAACCAGAACCAACATGCCGATAAAAGTGCCCTTTTCAACTCCAAAACAGTCTAATCACGGCTAAATCAACCCTAAACCCTTCCCCTACCTATTATGCCTTCGTTTAATCATCAAAAACTTTTTACTCACTGTTTAGGCCCTCAAAAAGCCTTTTGTTTTGAAACTCCAGCAAGCTTCAATTTTGAAATCAAACCAAATCTCTTTTTTTGGGGGGGTATGTAAACCTTAGAAGCCTTTTTTTACCTTATAGAACCCTAACCCCAGAAGCTTCCCATAACCAAAACCCACTACAATTCCTCCAGGAAGCTTTACGCCCAAGTTTCCTAATATCTCCTACATCACATTCATAAGCCAATATAAAATTGGCTTATGTATCAGGGAACAGTGCTACAAATTCCCAGTGATCCCAATTTAGGAACTATTAAATGGACCTACCATTAGCCATGCCATAGGATTTTTATCAGAATGAAACTACAAAGGAAACTATTGTTTTCCCAACGAACTGTGATACTTTAGAACTTCAGTCAAGATGTGTTCCAAAAAGTTACAATGTCGTAGTCCAAAAAATAATTATCTCATTTATTATTGAAGAAATGGAATAAATCCATTTGTTTCTGCAAACCTTATCTCATTTTTTGGTCATAAGGTTTACAGCAACAAATGGATCTATTCCATTTCTTCAATAATAAAAATAGATGGACAGGGAGAAAAATACAGAAAGTACAGAGCCATACAGACGAGTGTTAGAGAGCTTCTCAAAAGACAAAAGAACCAGTGTTAGTTTTCACATTTCATCCAGTAAACCTACCTTATCAACCTTTGAGAATACTTCATCAACGCGATATCTGAAATCCTCCAGGTCAGAAGCATTGCCTTCAGCCCTTCCTGGTTCCATCGTTCTGAAATCTGGAATAGATACATTCGTTGTTTCCATCTTCAAAAAAAAAAGGGAATGGGTGAAATCATTGCTGCTGAAGAATACCACTGAACTACTGATAGCACTAGGAAACAATAAACAAGATGAAGGAGAAAACTGTAAATCCTGATTACAAGCAACGATCGTAATACCAGACTGCAAATGTACCGAATGATGTCTTAAGCTATGACAACATGCCATCTTGTCAAAATTTTTAATGAAACAATAGTGAGCGACAATCTTCTCTGGCACCACAAATATAAACACCTACTGTATTTATCTATGATTACAACCAACTACCCAGATTGTCTTGAATTTTCCACCATGATAGAACTTGTACTTAACAGCTTTGACTTTTTGCCAAGTTGTTGCATAGTTCCTATTTTAATGACAGCCTTAGAATTGACAAGAAAGGGGAAAAGTGCCTAGATTCTTAACATCAATTGTCAAATTGCATAAGCATCTACAAGTGTTTGTACAATGGCATTCACAACTTTTCTTGTGCTAAATAACAATTAACACCAAAATAAGTCCCGTGTAATACCTAATATGCTATGAAATACATTTGGCCTCTTTAACCCCTTCTTACTTTTGAGGATGAGACACAAACACAGATCAACTCCACACAGAGAGTTGAGTGACATGAACCAATCTATACATAAAGAACACGTCTTCGAATCTTACAACTTCACAAGTACATCTAATCTAGACTCTTCCAAGCTAAAGATAATTTCCGTAACACCTTTAAAGCAACTATTGATCCAGCTTCAGGCACTCCAATATTATCACATTCTTTATAAGGTTAGAACTTACAAACAGTTGTCAACACAATTCAAGTCGGTGGTCCACCATTGCTATCTCGTCAACTTGGCCAGGTTTCCTTCTTAATAAATGAATTGAATACCTATGTTATTATATTCATGGTAAAATTGTTGAAGCTAGCACAAACTTGCAGTTGTACACTACAAATTTCAAGGACAAACTCAAACAATTAATTTTAATTTAATACGTACCATACATGTATCACCACAGTATACTAAGAAATGGGTAGAACCTCCTATTCCCTCCCAGCTAGTTAAATCACATGAACTGATCCTCCCATTTGTTACCCTCATAAGGTTACACGGACCAATATCATGTTGAAACAATGATTTTCCCATATTTCTACCAACCAACTAGAGCTTCTTCAGTTCTTGAAAATATAAAACACTAGAAAAAAAATGTTTCTGTTTCAATATTCAACAAGCATTTACATATGTTTAATCATGTTATATTCAATAATGAAAATCTAGCTGAAATTGAGGGTTTGACAAAAAAATAAATCCTCCTAAGAATTCTTCTGCTCAACATCTAGAAAAATGTAACAATTTGCTGAAAATGAGCTGAAATTAAATCTATTTGATTCATAGATTGGTTTGCGCGGAAGCTTCTAACTTACTGATACTTATAAGTTACATGTATTCAACCAATTCAACAAGGAACAATGAGCCCTAATCAACTAAGATCAACCACACTTAAAATGTTTCACATAGCATTCTCAGGTTTGGTTGAATAGGAATAATCCCTGGAAGACTTTCGGAACTGCACAAAATCATCCAAATCGAAAGTTGCAAACGTAGCCGAGCCAAAAAAAAATAGTCACACACACATATAGAGAGAGAGATTGATACCACCGGAGCAGAGGCCATTAAAATTGTTTGTTGCTGCGAAGACGATGGTGGCGAAGGCGGCCTGAGAACTGCAGATAGCAGATAGTAGTGTACAGGCGAACTGTCGGAGTCGCGGGCTCACGGCTCCTTGTCGGCGACCAGAACGGCGCGCAGTTTGTAGCAATACCGGATGGTAATATAACGAAACGGTGTCGTTTACTTCGAAATGGGAGGTCGTCATTATCTGGTATTTGTTTTGTAAACTTGTTTTGTGTTCCACTGTTCCCAAAGTAAAGGAAATAAAAATGATTTTAAAAAACTTAATTTTTTTATAAGTTTTAAAAATTAGATTTTTGGGCTTTTTTTAAATATTTTTTAGACAGTCCATTTTCAATAAATTATTAAATAGTTTTTTAGTTTTCAAAAGCACAATTTCATTAAAATGAGGGAATTATTTAGAACCATTCCATTAAAATGAGAAAACTATTTAGAAACAGCCTTGTTTCTAATTCCGTCAAAATTATTTTTAAAATTGTAGAAAATAACAAAACTTTATAAAAATATAACCAAGACCAAACGAAATGCTCTGTTGAGTAATAAGTTCACTATTATTCACAAAATATGAACATTAATACTTGAAAAATTAGTTGTTTTATTTTTCATATTTTTCAATTCCATTATAAATTGAATTTAAAAAATATAAGACATTTAACCTTGCATATCAAAAGTAAGTATGTACAAGTAATTTTATTTTATTTTTCAATATACAATCAAGAAATGTCAAGTATTTTTTCCTTGCTAGTTTTTCACTCGTTTCTAAATCTAAAGGCCTATAATTACTAGAAAATTGTCTTTCAAAGATAAAGCTCAATTTTTTGGAACTCGCTTTCATAATAAAGATAAAACTTTTATAAAATCGTAAGAGAAACTTCTAAGAAATATTTTGAGACATTTCAAAAATTTTAGCATAACTTCAGAAAAATTTGTTAGAAACTTTTAAAAAATTATTGTAAAAACTCTCTAAAAATCAGCTTCCTATTGTTATAGCGTAGCATTAATACTTTAATTGATCACGAAAGAATTCAAACTGAAACAATGTTGTTTTTGTCCTTTTTTTTTTTTTAATGTAACTCCATGTTTGGATTTTAGATCTGTCAAGAAAAATGAAAATGAAGTTACTTGTACACATAATTTTAACAAAACAAAAAATTAATTTTTTAACAATATTTATTCATTTTCTTAACTCAAAAAAAAAGTTTATTTTCTTATTCCATTTGTTTCCCTCTCCTACGAATCCAAAATTCAGAAGCGATTACGTGAAATAGTATAAATTACTCACGAAATTTCACAGCCAAAATAATTACAATAGTCAAAAGAAAATGAGACGTAAAATAAAAGAATAGCCAAAGTACACTATATGTCAAAGTATTCTTCCGACCCGACACCGTTTTTCAAACCATTGACGATGAAATGCAACCAAACGACTTGGCCAACGCGGTTGCGAGGTGGGATCTACACCACAACGGCCTCAGCAGTCTCCCCTCACCACCACTCTTCCCTCTTCCGCCTCCGCTCGTCACCATCTCGCTTCCCTCCGGCAACGGAGGAATCTTCATCGGCGGGCGGCGGCCCTGCCTCCTCCTGATGGCGCTGACATCCATCTCGGGCTTGAACTTCACCGGTCCGAACATGAACATCCGCCGCCGAGACTGCGCCGACATCGACGTGATCCCCGTGATATTCACCTTCTGAACCCGCGAGCTAGAGAACCGGAGTGTGCTCGGCCGGTTCCTGCTCGCCGACCGGACCTCTCTGTCCTCGCCGTTGAACTGATAACCAGGGGCCTTGTGAAACGACGCCGCTTTTACGCACAAGTAGTCCCGCTTCTGATACTCGTTCACTTCGTCGTCGTCTGCTTGATCGATGATTTTCCCGCAGAAGACGACGGAGTCGTTTCGGCTCAGTTCGGAGCCCAACCCACCGTAGAACTCGAACAGTTCTTGATCGGAGGAAGTGCTTCCACGACGACTAGCGTGATGAGAGGCATCTTCGAATTCATAGCCGTGAATTGGGAGGTTGCAGAGAGAGAGTTCGTCGTCTGCATCTCCAAAGTCTCGGGAAAAGTCTTCAGAATCAGTGACGTGTTTTTCTTCCATAGAGGGCTGCATGAGAAGACAGAGCAATTAGAGAGATGAAATGTAAGATGAGAAGTGGGTGTGGAGAAACTTAGGTTAATGGGTAGAGATATATATACACATTACGTAACTACACAACGAGAGAGAGAGGAGTTCCTTTGATGCTACGGCTTCTAGAGGGAGAGGTTGATGATATAGATATATTTTGACTTTTTGATAGAGTTTAAAGACAGTAGAAGAATAGGACAGAGGAAGAGTAAAGGGGTGGGTTCCTCACCTAATTTAACCCATTATTATGTAAATAATAAAATAAAAATAATGTGGTGCTCCATAAATACTGAATAATTTTTTTTAAGAGGAAGAACTATTAAAAGATCTAAGTAGCAAATGGTCAAGGGAGGAAAGACACTATGAAAAAGAATCATAGTAAATATAATGACTTGGTACAACAGTTGTAACTTTGTAACTAATATTTTTTGAATGGTAGTACTCAATGCAACAGTAATGTCACGTTATTTTATTGATATGATGTTATAAGTCAATTAAATCATGTTAATTGCATGTGTTTTTATACAATCGTCTAAAATTAAAAAGAGATTTTCTGAAACCACCATTAACTTGAGGATGTGTCAATGATGATTAAGATTTTATCATATTCATTTGATATAACTTAAATGACTTGAAATACCACATCAACAAAATGACGTAAAATCAACGTTGTATCGAATATTGAAGTACCCCTAACCAAAAGAGCAGACGGGGGTTTATAGAATGCTACTCTTTGTTGTTAATTTTGTATTTCATATTGCGTATTCCAGCTTTGTATAATTTCTCCCGTTGGACTATATCCACCAAAGTGGGAAACATAAAAAGGAAACAATTCGTGAAATGAAAGCACAAAATGAAATAAAAAAATATAGAAAAGCTGAGAAGTAAGAAAATCATTAAGAATCGAATGAGGAATTTAATACGAATCTTAGTAAGAAATTTTTGTAAAATTTAAAGAAAATTTAGTAAAAATCTATATAAATAATTGAATAGACACTTAATTAGAACTTAAGTAAAAAAAAAGTGTATAAAAATTACTACTTTAAGTTTGCAAATAGATTTCACAAAATTTTTTAAAGTATCGCAAACGGCATCAGACACATGGTTGTCTTCCATTGTTTCATAGGGATGAATGAGAAGATAATAAGAGCAATATAACTTGGGAGGGATAATTGAAGGATGAGAAGTGGGTAGTGTGCATGAGTTGGTTTTAAAATTTTAGACTCAGAATTGAACTGATCATTTAATAGAACAAAATCGAATCCACTTGAGTCGAGTCGAGTTGGTTCAGTTGGGTTTCATGCCTCTGGTTAATTTGAGTCCAGATCAGGTTAGGTTGGATTGGTTCCACTTTTATTGTATATTATTTAACTTATTTATTAAAAAAAAAAGATTACTCTTGCATTCTTTATTTTTAAAAAAAATAAAAAAAATAACATATAAATACAAATCAATAATAATTAAGTACACGTAACAATAATTTAATAATATATATAAATTATATATAAATTTTTATGAGATATAAAGATCGGTTATTAGTTCGGTTCCAACGTATAAAATGTGAAAACGAGAACCTAACTAACTCATTGATAGATTCGAAGCAAACTGATCCAAAGATATCAATTTGGTTCGATTTGTTAGGTATTTTTTGTTCATTCATGCACCCCTAGAATATATATACATACAATTCAGAGTTATACAATAACCAGAGAGAGAAAAGGCAGAGAGAGGATGGTTCTTTTGGTGCTGCAGCTTCTAGAGGGAGAGGTTAATCACGATGATATACGTATATTTGACTTTATGAGAGAGTTTAAAGACGCTAAAAGAACATGTGAGAGGTTGATGTTGACACACATATACTTCTAGAATACTGACTCTTTGTTCTTAGTTTTGTACTTTGTAATTAGCCCGTGGGTCCTAGTTGATTTGGCTACCCATCAGTTGCCATGGTAGCATTTTTTTGACTTACCAAATTAAAAACGCCCTAAAAAATCATTATAGGAAAAATAGGAAGCAATTAAGAATTTGATTGAGGAATTTAATACACAGCTTAGTAAGATGCTTTTAGAAAATTTAAAGAAAATCTTTAAAAAAATTAATAAAAAAACTCAGTGAATACTTATATAAATAATTCAATAAAGACTTAGTTAGAACTTTAAAAAAATATATGTATATAAAATTAATATTTCAAGTTTGCAAGCCTTTATTTTTAGATTTTACTTTTGATACAATGTATGCCATTACTGAATCATTTTGTAAAGACGTAAAAGCTTGATTTGTTAGTAGATTTATTATTTTTGGAAGGTAAGATAAACTTTTATATATTTATAGAGTAATTATAGAGCTACCGATTTTGTTTATCAAATTATCATCACGGATAGATATAAGATGATGTGATCTACATTATTCAATATATATAAAATTCATTTACTTGTATATAGAAAAAATTTGTACAAAATACAAGAAGCATTCCCAAGATTAAGGATGGAGCTCATTTATATTTTGCAAAAGAGAGCCATCCTAGTACAATATAAAGCGCCACAGATATCCGAAGGATACAGAACAAGTTACAAAATAGCAACTAGGGGGCAAAGAAACAGATACAATGGTAGAGTACCACTCTTACGCCTCAGCTTGAATTATCACAAGCCTTAGAAAATTAAGTGGGGACTAGGGCTTTTGGCCCATTAGTCGTGAGCTTATATTTACTTAAGCAAGGTCAGGGTTTGAGTCACAATAAGAGCGTGATGTTTAAGATAGACAATATCTTATTATCTTACCATTTCTTGCAAAATTTAATCTACTAACTTTTCCACCCCTGTTAATTTCCACCTCCTTACTAATTATACTTGCATTTGATTCCTTCTCAAAAAAAGAAAAAAAGAAATTACAAAATTCATAACCTGAAAGTTCATTTGAGATCTTTATTATTGTTCTTAAAAGATAGGGATGAACTATAAATTCTTATGAGTTTGAAACTTGATAACTCTTGAATTAAGCCCTTAAAGCAAGGGTTTTAAAAAGGGTAAAAAACAAAATTAACAACAAATGAGGGGCATTCCGAGAATTGAACTCGGGACCTCTCGCACCCTAAGCGAGAATCATACCACTAGACCAAATGCCCATTGCTGAGAGCTAAGTGATTTAATTATTCTTGATAAAAACCACAGCTAAACCCTCCTGTCCTATACCCAAGTGCGAGCAAACACAAAACCCTTCTATTTTGGCAAACATTTTCAGTCCCTCAGCAGCTCCGAATCAGATTTCGGGAGATTCAGAAAAATAATGGCAAGGACGGCCCTCATTCACTTGGTTCGATCGCAAACCATTCATTATCTGAGATCCAGAACCTTCCTTTCAGGTTCTTTCTCCATCTCACCGTCCTATCCTTCCTATTTCCATCTGCAATTTTATGCCGATTAGGGTCTCCCCTTCTCTCTTCCTCTCTCTGTCTCTCTCTCTCTCCGCAAACACATATATGTATATGAACAGAATTGCATGAACTGTGTTCCTTGACTAAGTATTTTTGTTTGGATATGCTTATGGTTCTGTATAATTGGTTGTTCCCACCTCCCTGTTGTTCGTATCAAACCTAGTCATAAGGTTAATATGCTTGATCGACTAGTCTCTTTGAGCTTATTCTATAAAAGTGGTTTACAAAGTAATTTGGTTATAAGGGATGCTTACTTGCTTAGAGCTAATGGGTTGAGTTTGTAACACCATATTAGCTCAATGAAATGGCATGTGTCCCTAAGATCGAGCCAGCTGCCACCGGGTTCAGCTCTGCTTGCTTTCCTCGGCGGCAGCTGAATCTCAATTCAGCCGTCACTCTCTCGAGCTTTTATAAAGCTAAAACAATGGCAGAAATATTTTGCCAAGATTGAAATTTTGATTGGAATATGATGTTATGATGTTTAGTTTATGCAATTAAGCATGGCTGCAGTTCCATTATTTTGCAAGCTCCAACTTTGTTCTTTGATTTGAAGTTACTATTTATTTATTTATTTATTTTTGGTTATGTTAGTACATGTTAACTTTGCTACAAAGTAGAAGCTCATATGAAAGCATGGTTCATATTATGGTAGTTTATGCCTCATTGTTTGTTCATTATTTCCATCTTCTTTGGTAATCATTGATGTAAAATTTTCTTTTAAGTTTATGACTTACCTCTGTCACAACACAATTCATTTATTTGCGTTATCATACATAACACGCACAGACACACTTCTCCCTTTGGGAAGAAGGCATCCAACCCTGTATCGAAATAATTCATGTAGATATCACCTAGGTGGACTTTCTGAACCTGTGTTTCCCATTGATGTATCTGTTGGTGCTTTGTAGAAGCTTATATGAGAAAATGGAGTCCACAAGGAAGTCACCATCCTCACCAAAATTCTAGGACTGGTTCCCTAAACTACAATATAAGAAATACAATGGGATTTTGGGGTATATAATTTTACTTATTTTGCAGAATAATATTTCGAAAGAAATGCCCAAAGCTGTCCAGACTGTATGAAATATTATGTAATTATATGATTCAAATTACCCCTTGTTGCATCTTCTCAGTCGAGGTCAGCCTTACACTGTCACGACTCACAACTTGTAACACTAACGATGCCAATATTCATATGAATATGCAAATGCACCGTCCAATATAAGAACTTCTTTAGATGGTCCTATTAAGGCTAGCCTAGTTGGCCAGAGTTCTTGGCCTCCATTAAGGAGGTTAGGAGTTTGAACCCTCTTCCCGCAGATCCCCGGCTTTGGCCCTCCTTGTAATTCCTTCCGACTAACCAAAAAAAATTAATTCTGATAGTCATTCCCCAAAAACCATACCCTTAGAATTCAGATGGCTCTCTTATACAAGTCTTGTTTATGTATTATATCTGCATCATGCTTGTGGTAACTGTAAGTTCCTTAAAGATTCTTATCTGGTAATACTTCTTAGGTTGTGAGCGTGGCAAGGCAGACTGCCTTGCAATATTAAGTATTTGAATCGTTACAGATAAATCTGGCCGATATGGGAGTTTGACTTTTCAACCAGGGATTTAACCACATTGGGAGCTCTAGCTGAGTTGTTTAAAAAAAATGGTATTAATAATTGTGAACTCATTCCTTTTTCTAGGATTCGTTTCCTGTTCCAACACCTGTTGTTATAAATATGTAAATCATAATGTATCACTTGTGTACTGTGATAGTTTGATGTGCAAGTATATCTGCACTCAGTAGCTTTGACCATTGGTATTCTAGAAATAAACACTCATGTGTTCTCTAAACTACCTAAAACTTGTATGCTTTGGCTGCGTCGCACCCACAATCTCTTGACATATGTTTACTTGGACACCCCTCTAGATACCTTCTCTGCTACAGCTTGTTTGTTTTGGATGAATAATTAAGGGTTGTTAGCAGTAAATTTTTTTTGCTTCGTGTGCTATGCAACGGCAACAACCACAACATAGCATATTCAACTGTATATATGTATATTTTTTTGCTTTGTTGATTGTAAACTTTAATGCAAATGTGATGGTTATGAGTGCGAGTGCTAAGTCAATGGGGGAAAATCCTGAATGATACTGGAAAAGAAATCTTGATTAGAAACCGACAAGCGCAGTTATAAAACATTTTCCAACTGAAACCATCTCCACGTGTCAATTATTATTATTATTGTTTCTCCCTACTATGATTACACCTTGTTCTGTTCTCCTTTTGGAGCTGGATATCAGAGATGCAGGGTCTTTTATGATTACTACTACGTTATGAACAGCTTTTGCTGCTTCAGGTTATCGTTCCTATAGGTATGGACCATGGCTACAAACTCCAGGTGCCAAAACCAACTTCAACTCCGCCCCATGGCCTGTCATTGTGCAGAAAAGATGGGGATCCCAATCCACTGCAGCCGAAGATGACAGCAAGATCAGCATTGGACCTCATAGAGGGGGAGAAGCTGGGGATGATGAGAAGGACACCAGTGTCGGTTATTATGGTCCAATCTCAAGTACTATCAAGAAAGTGAAGCTCCTCTCTCTATCCACTTGCTGCCTATCCGTGTCTTTAGGCCCTGTGATAACCTTCATGACATCTCCTGGCATGAACGTGATCCTGAAGGGGGCGGTGGCTTCTACGGTTATATTCTTAAGCGCTTCTACCACTGCTGCCCTCCACTGGTTCGTGAGCCCTTATATCCACAAGCTCAGATGGAAACCTGGTTCAGACAGCTTTGAGGTGGAGATGATGTCATGGTTGGCAACGTATACTCCGAAAACCATCAAGTTCGCCGATATCAGGCCGCCTGAGACGAACAGGCCTTTCGTGACATTTAAAGCTAATGGAAAATTTTACTTTGTCGATGCTGAGCACTGTCATAACAAGGCTTTGTTGGCGAGACTGACTCCACAGAAATCAAATAACGACTCGGCTTTAAAGAATTTGTGATTCGGACAGTTTTTTTATGAGAACTTTTAGTTGGTCTATCTTGAATGGCTGAATTATATTACACACTAACGTTTGTGATGGAACTTCGACCTGTTTTCCTTGCAATTAAAAGGACCACACATTTTTTTGTTCATGTTGACAAATGACAAGCAATAAATCACTGCAAGTTACACCTACATTTCAATGCCCTTGCATGTCAAAATCCTCTTCATTTTTTTGTTATTTTCTGTAATGTGCATTCATCGGAGGTGGAGGGAATTAAGCCTGTTTGGCACTTGAGGGAGGGAAGGCAAGGCAAGGCAAAGTGTCACGGGTTGACACTCGTGGCACGTCTGGGGCCGCGAGGGGCCTTGACGTAGGGCATGTCTGAGCATGATTGGCCGGTGGCATGACAATCTTGTAATTTGTATTTTTTATATTTATTGGATATAAGAATTATGACTCCTCGAGGGGGTAGGATGTTTCTTTCTATCAGTTTGGAGATGGCTCAGAATGCTATTATAAGGGGGGGCATGGTGTTGACTCTACCACCCTCTAGTGCTACCGAAAGGGACAACATTCAAGTGAGTCCCCAAGGGAGTGGGTGAGACTTGGGGGCCGGCTGTGACACGTGGCTACAGTCCTCATGCTAGTCAAGGGGCTACATGGGCGGCATTGTGTCCGGTGGGGCAAATGTTGGGCATTAGCGTCGAGGATGGGATTATGGCATTCGCACCCGCTACGCCATGATTATAAAGTGGTGGGGCTTATGTCCATGACGGATTGGGCCTCGGTGTGCACACTTGCATGCCGTGTGCCTCGTGTGCACTTGCCCATTGGGTTCACGCTTGTGCAAGCGGCCGCTTGGTTTGGCTAACATTGGTATCGTGGGGCACAATGTTGTGGGCTTATCAGTTGCTATTCGGTGGTGCCTTTCCTTGCGGGCAACTTTGACGCGGAGCACTAAGAGCTTTATGGATGAAGGCGTTGTGTCTAACAGGCGATGCTTGGCTGACGCGCGCATGTCTAATTGCACATGGCCATCTGGCTTTTATTTTGAGAGGGATTGGCGCTAAGCACATTGCTTGCCGTGTGTGCGCGCATTTGAGTATGGCGTTGTTATCGCCTATAGCTTGAGTTGTCTTATGGTTTGAGCATCAGAGGTCCGTGCTTAAAGAGTTATGCGGGGCATTACGAATGGATCCTGGACAAGCGCATAATCTTATGCCTTGGTGTTTGAATTTGGCGGGACTATTGCTTTGAGCATAGTCGCCTCACAGGTGTATTCCGCTGCGTATGATTATGGCGGGTCGCATTACTGTCATCGTGTGGTGTCCGACCTGCCAACCCATGACACAAAGGAATGCTTTATAATTTTTTTCTTTATTTTTTCTTTCCTTGTTTGATTTTACCTAAAAAAAAGGAACGGAAAAGAGAAAAAATAACTGATTGTTAGAACTTGGGAGAGAGAAGAAAAGGACATTTTTTCTCCTTTTTTCCTTCTCTTGTTTGATTCTACCTAAAAGAGAAAGAGAAGATAAAGAAGAGGGAAAAGGCTCTCTCTCTCTCTCTCTCTCTCTCTCTCTCTCTCTCTCTCTCTCTCTCTCTCTCTCTCTCTCTCTCTCTCTCTCTCCTTTCATTGTCTTTACAAAACCAGAAGGAATATCCTTTTTTTTTTTTTCTCTTTCCTTTCCTTTCCTAAACAAACGAGACCCAGTTTAATCCTGCTGGACAGAAGCAATTACTACTACTACTCTAGCACATGAAGCTGCATCATTCGGTAACATTCTTTGAAGGGTTGGTGTGGCAATTGAAAGCTTAAATCAGACGTTTTAGGCTCAGCAAACATATCCCATCAAGAGTACAAGCACAATTCCACCATCTTCCATTAGTACTCTCACTATGTATGATCTTCAAATACTAATTTACTGCTGAAGGAGAAGCAAAAACTTCCCTGACAGGAAGTAGTGATCACTTCAACCCTCAATACAGCAGCACATCACTAGCTTAGTCTTTAGATCTCTCATTCTTATAAAATGCAGCCTCTTTCCAATGCTGATAGAAGCATGCCAAATCCTGCATCAATGTAGACCCAAAAGGGCCTTAAGAGTTAACTAGCAAATACCAAGAAGTTGTTACAATAACTTGTTTAAAAACCAGAAAATTTACTCAATAGGAAATCTGGACAGCCCAGGAAACACAGAACTAAAACTCCTGGGCTGCTTTAGGGAATGTAAAAGCATGACTCCACTTGAACAAAGATAAAGACAATTCAAGACACAGACTCATAGCCCTGCCACCGGCGATCAAGCACCCAGTTCTGTGAACCGGTGCCCAGCAAACACAAAGACAAAAAATTAAAATTAAACAAACAACCCACTATAAATCCAACAAAGAGACTACTAAGAAAAACACAGTTTTTATGATAATGATAATAAGGTCCTTCAACGGAAGGAGACCCATCCTGCACGATTCACTTGCCCTTCTTCGCAGCAGATTTTGTGACCTTGGCACCAGAAGGCTCCTTCTTCTCCACACTCTTGATGACTCCCACAGCCACAGTCTGCCTCATGTCCCTAACAGCAAAACGCCCAAGTGGGGGATACTCGGAGAAGGTCTCCACCACCATGGGCTTGGTGGGGATCATCTTAACCATACCAGCATCACCATTCTTCAAAAACTTTGGCTCCTTCTCAAGCTCCTTACCAGACCGTCTGTCAATCTTGGTCAGAATCTCGGCAAACTTCACAGCAATGTGGGAAGTGTGGCAATCAAGAACAGGAGCGTAACCATTTCCAATCTGACCAGGGTGGTTCATGATAATAACTTGAGATGTGAAGTTGGCTGCTTCCTTGGCAGGATCATCCTTGGAATTTGATGCAACAAACCCACGCTTCAGATCCTTAACAGCAACGTTCTTCACATTGAATCCCACATTATCACCGGGAAGAGCCTCCTGGAGAGCCTCGTGGTGCATCTCCACGGACTTGACTTCGGTGGTCAGTCCAGTAGGGCCAAAAGTTACAACCAATCCAGGCTTGATGACACCAGTTTCAACACGTCCCACTGGGACAGTTCCAATGCCTCCAATCTTGTACACATCCTGAAGTGGAAGACGGAGGGGCTTGTCTGAGGGCCTCTTGGGCTCCTGAATCATGTCAAGGGCATCGAGCAGAGTTGGGCCCTTGTACCAGTCAAGGTTGGTCGACCTCTCAATCATGTTGTCACCTTCAAATCCAGAAATGGGGACAAAAGGAATCTTGTCAGGGTTGTATCCCACCTTCTTCAAGTAGGATGACACCTCCTTAACAATTTCATCATATCTTGCCTTGGAATACTTTGGGGTGGTGGCATCCATCTGCATGAGGACAAGATAGAAATTTAACATTCCAATCACAACTAGTTGAGGAACACTATCTCACACACCAAATTGGCAACGTCATTCTAATCCCTCAATTAAATTACTATGAGATACAACGTAATTAATTCACTGATAAGACCTTCAATTTCCATGAGAAAATAGATTTTAAGAATATACCTCCCATCAACAATTATAAAAAACAAGCAAGAGTTCAGAAAAGCTAACCTTGTTGCAGCAACAGATCATCTGTTTGACACCAAGAGTGAAGGCAAGCAAGGCATGCTCACGGGTCTGGCCATCCTTGGAAATACCAGCTTCAAAACCTCCAGTGGTGGAATCAATGATAAGGACAGCACAATCAGCCTGGGAAGTTCCAGTAATCATGTTCTTGATAAAGTCACGATGTCCAGGAGCATCAATGACAGTGCAGTAGTACTTGGTGGTTTCGAACTTCCACAGCGCAATGTCAATGGTGATACCACGCTCACGCTCAGCCTTGAGCTTGTCCAGCACCCAGGCATACTTGAATGATCTCTTGTTCATCTCAGCAGCCTCCTTCTCAAACCTCTCAATTACACGCTTGTCAATACCTCCAAGCTTGTAAATCAAGTGGCCAGTGGTGGTTGACTTCCCAGAGTCGACATGGCCGATGACCACAATGTTAATGTGAACCTTCTCCTTACCCATTATGGATAGCTAGGAACTGTCAAGGAAGCCAAAGGAAAACTTTTGTCAGGTCTATTATCAAGTAAAATTTCCCAAAAATAAAACATTTTACGCTATATTAGGATCTTGGATTTGGCAAGGGAAAGGAAAATAAAAATGTTTTTGAGCCGTTTGGTTTCGTTTTAAAAAAAATCATTATCTGTTTTGAAATCATAAAACAAATACTAATAACAAAAACTTGTTCCAAAAACTGTTGTCAGGATAATATTTTGAAAACACCCAAGTTTAAGGAATTTTAAATTGTTTTCGAATTCTCTAACCAACAAAAACAAAAATTTGAAAAAAATACCAAACAGAAACATAAAAAATAAAAAAAAATCATTTTTCAAAGGTAACAAAAAAAATGAATTTATTGTCAAATATGTAATAATTTTACTAACCCAACCAAACAAGAGAGAATTTTTTTTTTTTTTTTTTGATAATAAAACAAGAGAAAGAAATTTAACCACTTCCATTTCATTTTATTTTTTTCCTATCTTTTCCATTTCTTTTTCTTTCCTTTCCACAAATCCAAGATTCAAAAATTGCATTATTCTGCAACCAACAAACCGCTTGGCCAGAAAATACACACGTCTTCAAGCAAAAAACAAAGGACTTCTCTCAATACAATAAGTGAATCACTCAAGTTGCATTAACAGCATAAAGCAAGAAGTACTTTGACCTAAACATATATAATAAAAATATCTTCTCTTCAAGCCCCCAAATGCCAATAAGTATAAAATTATAAGTGGACCTATTTGTTTTTTTTTTTTATAAGTTACAAGTGGCCCTATTCTCTACAGTCTTTTGCTCATGAAAACCACCTGCATACATTTAATCTTTGCACTTTGGATTGCCCATCGCCTATTACTACCATTTCAAATGGAACAACCATAAAAAATAAAAAATACTTTAATATTCCATCACAAGAAATATAGACCATCAAAACTAATATGAAAGCTTAAGACGCATAGACACGGACTTGACCAGACACAGACACGCGGTTTCCGACACGAACACAGAACTTTCTTAAAAGTGTCTGTGCTTCTTAAATGAAACCAAAACAAGCAACAGCACCCAAAATAAGTTCTGAACAAGCGTTCTGACAAACACAATTACGGCATAAGAAAATGTTCCACGAAGGGAGACACTAATATCATACATAATCCCGAGTTAGACACCATCGCTTTTGCAAACAATCACTTCAACAGATTATATAGAAATTCTAAACACGTTTCATAAACCAAGTTAACCAACAACAATAGCACACTAATTTTAATTTACATCATTTCCAATAAATCGATAAACAACTAATTAGAAAATATTTATTTCTACACAGACACGTATATATGAAAAGCCAAAAAACAAATCGAAAAATAATAGATCTACATCTAAAACCTGAATAGCCCACAATTCAAACAAAGTAAATAGCGAAATAAGATCCAACCGCAAATCGAGTCAGAGATCTCTAGCAAAGATCGAATAAACTCATCGAACACAATTATACAGCACAATCGAAAAACAAAGCCGACAGTATAATGAACAAATACACATATACGTACACAAACATATGCATGCATCGTTGAGCTATATATGTATGATTGTAGAGAGAGAAAGTAAGGACCTGACCTGCGAAGAGACCTTGAACACAAAAACTTACGCCGCGAGAGGAGAGGAGAGGAGAGGAGAGAGCAAAGCGCAGGGAATGCGATATAGGGTTTTGAGAACAAGCACTCTCTCTTCACTCTTTATAGCAAAAGCTTTCTTTTTGTACTTTTACGTAAATGGGCTTCGTAATGATCAGAATAACCTTACTGTCCTTCTAGGTTTCGTTTCGAGGCGGCGCAAGCAGCTAACACGACGTCGTTTATCTGGACAGGGAGCACTCACCTTACTTTATGGAGTTAATTATGGTAAATTATAAGCTTATTAAAATATAAGACAGCATTTCTCACCTTTTGAAAATTACACTGACTTCCTTAGTTAATATTTGTTAAAAAACGGTGATAACTGATAATATTAAATGATCTTTTTACCCTCAATTTTTAGGACATGTTTAATAAACAAATAAATTATTTTGAACAAAATTCCAGCACTCACCTCTCTTTCTCGATCCTCGTTGCAAGCCTTGAACCCCACATAGATACATACGTATGTCTATATACATATGCCCAAAACCCAACAAATTCTCATCCCATACACAGTACCAATTCCCCTCCCCACCATGGCAGAACCCAAGCTCTCCATCTCCATCTCCATCTCCAACTCACTTTCCATCACACAACTCCACAACAATCTCCCTCTTCCTCTCACCCAAAACACCTATCTTATGGCTAGCCATGGCCACCTTCATGAACTTCTCTCCTTAGCCAAACACAGGAGACCCACTTCCACTTAAGAACTTTATTTTACTACATCATTAGTCACCTCCCTATTCAACCACCTGTCCATTTTTTTATTTCAATTAGTGCATACATATAGTATATATATATGTGTATGTATGTATATACGTACGTCTATGTTTTTTTTTTTGTTCCAACGGAAAACAAGTACCTAAACTAATTCCTAGTAACAAAGTTTCCTGTCATATCATCCACTAACAAAGATCCTACTTGATCAGGGTAATCCTCTAGATATACAAAAATTTTATTTTGGTCATTCCCTAATTTAGCAAGCTTGTCAGCACATCTATTCCCCTCTTTCAGATTAGCCTTGAAGGAGCAGTTGCATATTCAGAAGAGAAATTTAGCATCTTCAACTAGGGCCCTAAATGTCAAGCTTTGCCCAAAATCTTCTTGAATTAGATGCATTGCTCTTTCTGAATCTGTTTCCACTTCAACTCTATTTAGGCCCTTTTCAAGGATAATTGTTAATCCTTTATATATGCCCCATATCTCTGTTTCTAGGCATGAGCAGTTAGGAATTTTTCCATAGTACTCATATAGCCAGATTTCTCTCTCATCTTTGAATACACCACTATATCCAGTCGGGCTTGGGTCTTTCCTAGAGCTTCCGTCAGTATTAAGCTTTATCTTTCCTGCACAAGGAGGAAACCAGCTAATTAGTTTAGAACCTTTAGGACCAATGGCATCTAGAATTTGTAATGCCTCTTTAGTACTCTTAGCCAGCCAGTACACTTGTTTGGTGCTTTCTAATAAATCCATATCTTGGTTTTGAAAAACTTTTCTATTTCTATCTTGCCATATTTGCCAACATGTAAGAGCAAATGTCAGGTTCCAAGGAATTTCCTCTTGAAAATTATTTTTGTTTTTCAAATTGCTATTTATCCAGTCCTGAAGAGGCCTTCCAAACTCTTTATTTGTCCATTGGTTCCCTTTTAAAAAGTTCCAGACTTCTTTAGCTTTGTAGCACTTTCTTAAAAGGTGGTCCATGTCTTCCAAGCTAGCATTACATCGAGGGCATAAGCCATCAGAGTCCATTCCTCTGCTAGCCCTCAGCTGGTTGGTTAAAAGTCTACCATGTTTAAGTATCCATAAAAACATTTTAATTTTTTGAGGGAATTTCAATTTCCAAATCCACTGTCAATTCTCGTTAGTATGATCAGTACATGTTATGAAATCATAAACAGAAGAGGTAGAAAACATACCATTGGATGAACCAATCCATTGCAAGGTGTCAGAATAAGTGACATATCTAGGAATCTAGCTACCAATTATATTGGCAGCATCTTGATGGGATAAATGATTCATAACACTACTCAAGTCCCAATCACCATCATCATTCAAGATATCTGAAACTTTCATGTTATTATTAGTGTGAGGTCCAGGAGAGGAAATAGTCAGAGGATCATCTCCACACCACCAGTCGGTCCATAGGGCAATTTTTTTTCCATTGCCAACTAGCCATTTGGATCCATCTTTAAGAATCTGTCTAGATTTCACTATACTTTTCTATACATGTGAGGATTTTCTTTTAGAGGGCCAGTCAAAAAGGGTGTGGTTCCTAAGGTACTTAGTTTTAAGTAACTTGGCCCATAAAGGAGTCTCCTCCTGCAAAATTTTCCATCCTAATTTGGTTAACAGAGCTAGGTTATGAGATTTGGCCTTCCTAATCCCCAGCCCTCCCTCTCTTTTTTTTTTACACACTTGTTCCCAATTTATGAGATGAATCTTTTTCTTCCTCTCAGTATCCCCCCATGGAAAATTTCTATTAATTTTGTCAATCTCATTACAAATGCTCACAGGAATATCAGCAGTCTGCATACTATATGTGGGAATAGAGGCATTCACAGACTGAATAAGAGTAGCTCTCCCTGCCATGGTGAGGTTCTTAACTTTTCAGCCAGCTAGTCTTTTATGTAGATTTTCGATGATGTATTGATAATGGCTTTTACTAACTCTATTATGCATCATGGGGGCTCCTAAATATTTTCCTAAATCTTGGGTTAATGGAATACCACAATGGAAGCTAAGGGCTAAGGCTTTGTTTCTAGCCAGATTAGGGGAAACAAACAACTTAGACTTCTGTAAATTGATTTTGTGGCCAGAGATCTAACAAAAATCCCTCAAAACTTCAGTAATACATTCACAATTATTGGCATCAGCCTTGGCAAATAACATGAGATCATCAACAAAAAATAAATTGGAGATAAGAGGGGCATCTCTAGAGATTTTAATTCCTTTCCATGTCCCTTCACTAACTCTTTGGTTAATCATGATAGAAAGTCTTTCCATGCATAAGACAAATAAATAAGGTGAAAGAGGGTCTCCTTGCCTAAGTCCTCTTCTGGGAGAGAATTCGGGCAAATATTCCCCATTCCAATTAATGGCAAGTTTCACAGAAGTCACACATTGCATGATAATGTCTATCCAATTTTGATTAAGCTGAAAGGCTTGTAAGGTTTTCCTTAAGAAATCCCAAAAGACCCAGTCATAAGCTTTCTCTAAATCAATTTTCATAATCATACCACCCTTTAAACCTTTTTTATTTCTAAGAGTATAAATAATTTCTTGAGTGATTATGATATTGTCAATGGTCATTCTACCAGGAATGAAACTGCATTGGGTGGGATTGATTATTTTCTCTAACAGGGGTCTAATTCTATCAACAAGAATTTTGGAGATAATCTTATAGGACACATTACAAAGGCTTATAGGCCTGAATTGTTTAATATTCTTAGGGTTCTCAACCTTGGGAATTAGAGCAACAATGGTTCTGTCTATCTCATTAGGGATGGTTTTATTAAGAAAGCAGTTTTTGACAAAATTACAGGTATTAGGGCCTATAATATCCCAGAATTTATGATAGAATATAGATTGAAAACCATCCCTCCCAGGAGCTTTGAAAGCTCCAATATTCCTGACAGGAGTCCAGACATCAGTTTTAGTAATAGGACGATTTAGGTCAACATTATCTTGGTCACTAAAGGTCTTGCTAGGCATGAACATCTAGTCCTCCCAAGAGTTATTCTCTTCCTGTTTGAACAGATTTTTAAAATAGTTCTGGATAATATCACAGAGACCATTAGCATTAGAGACCCAATCACCATTCTCGTTTTTTAGAGTCTCAATTTTATTCCTTTTTCGTCTAATAAGAGTGCTAACATGGAAGTACTCAGTGTTTCTATCCCCTTGGGATATCCATTTGGTTCTAGCTTTTTGAAACCAAAGGATTCCCTCCTGGTGCAAAACCAAGTTGTATTTGCTAATAAGCTCTTTTTCCCGGACAAACATATTATGGTAGAAGTTAGTGGCTTGGCATTTTTGAATACCCTCAATTCTGCCTAGCAGCCATCTTTTCCATCTATAGACATTACCAAAGACATTCTTGTTCCAATCTAACATATTACTAGTAATGTTATTCAAATTATCAAATATAACATCATTATTTCTATCCTAATAATTATTTATCACATTCTTGAGATCAGGGTGAGACAGCCAAGCCGCCTCAAATCTAAAATGCTTATTAAGTTTATCATGGGAGATCATACCTTCTGTGTAGTCAACCATAAGAGAGTGGTCCGAGTAAGTTCGGGGGAGATTCCTGACCAATCCTTCAGGATGGATTGATCTCCAGTTTGGGTTGCAAAGAGCTCTATCCAATCTTTCCATCGTATTTGCAAGGCCTTTCCTGTTGTTAGTCCATGTCAACCTCGGTCCTGTGCATCCCATATCAACCAGCTTGCATTTGTTAACTTTTTCCATGAACTTTCGATTTCTTCCCAGGTTGGAGTTAGGAGTAAAACTTTTTCGCTCCTCTTGAGATCCAAAATCATTGAAATCTCCCGCAACAAGCCAGGGGTGTTGCATGTTCTCTGCCATTTCTTCCAAATTTTCCCAAAGATTATCTCTAACTCTTTGGTTGGGGCTAGCATGAACAGCCGATAGAATCCATTCAGGATAGTCCTTTCTGTGAATAGTAGCATGGATGACTTGGGTGTTAATCTCTGAGACTCTCACTGTGACCTAGTTTGAGTCCCATAGAAGCTAGATACCTCCCACCCTGCCCATTGGGTCTATGTGAGACGAGCAGTTGTAGCCAAGGTTGTTGAAAAAATTTTCCATAGAGCTCAACTCTACTTTGGTCTCCATGACGACCATAATATGGGGTTTATGGTTTCTGATTATCTCTTTAAGATTTGCTCTAAAAGTGTTGTTGCCGGCTCCCCGACAATTCCAGATAAGTATATTCGTGGAAACCATGACTAGAAATTCAAGAAGAGAAGCTTGATCAAGCTTACCCATGATAGTATTCACATTCCTTTGGTCGTTCTGAACTGTTCTCATCGATTCCAATTGAACCAAGTGTCTCAGTGGATTGGTTGCATGTCTCCACCATGGCTCTAGGATTAACCTTGTCCCTTTTATCCACCATTCTACCTTGAAGAGGTGAACAACTTCTGTGTCTGGCTCTATTGAAATCTTCAGACCATTTAGTTTGATTCTGTGTGTCTTTGCTTCTAAACGCTCCATTGATCTTCTTTGTCTCTAAATTTGGGGGTTTTTCTTCTATCTTTTTTTGATTTTGGCTTTTCCCTCCGAATTTGGGCTTGTTAGGGTACCCAGTGCCAAGAGGCAGCAAAGGTTTGTCAGATGTGGGAATGAGGGATTGTTGAGAGGGTTTGACTGGTTGTTGAGAAGTGAATGGTGGCGTAAATTTTGGGGTTGATGAAGATGATGTCTGTACCGCCTTTCCCTTGGAATTCTCCTGATTTTTAGCCCTTGGATCTGCCTTTGGTACTTCATTCATCTCAACCGTTGGATTTATATCTAGCTGCATAGGGCAGCGTTCCTTTATCCCATCACGTGGGTCTTGTGTCAGGATATTTAATTGCCTTGTCCCTTGCTCAAACGATGAGCCATCTCTGCCCCCTGTCTGATCTTTATCTTTGGGCCAAGTTGGTTCCATTCCATTGGTTCTGCTTCTATCATTTCTTTTTGCTTTCCTATTTTTCTCACCATTAGCCTCTGTATTCAACTCTGTCTTTAGGCCCGCAAACCTGTTTCCATTACTGGTGGCCCGGTTTTCCTCCTGGTTTTTTTTTATTATTCCTTGCCTTCTTCCACGTTTAGTAGCTATCATCCATGGCTCAAAGTTTATTTCATCAACCTGATCTAATTCTGGGCCCATTTCCAGATTTGACATATTACCGTTGTTTTGAACGGTCCCCTGTTCCACTGAACTGGTGCCCACAACGGCTAGCTTGTTCTTCTCCGATGCCGATCTTCTGGTAAAGAAAGGACAGAGCTCTTTTCTGTGGTTTATTCTCCCGCATCCGAAGCAAAATGAGTGTAACGATTCATATTCCACAGCATAATGTTTACCTCCTAGTTCGTAGTGGGGACATAATGGTTTTTGGAGATCGATTTTAATACATACCCTGGCGAATTTTCCTCTGGTAGCCATTGCTGTTGTGATGTCCACCTTTAAAGGTTTCCCTATATTCTTCGCAATGGCATAGAGAACCTTATCTTGATAGTATTCTATCGGAAGTCCAGGAAATTAGACCCAGACCGCTGTCGTTGTCTCCATCGCTTCTGAAGCTTTGAAGTCTGGTTCCCATTTTCACACAGTAAGGTAATGGTCCATGATTACCCATGGGCCTCCTGTGGATACACGCTGACAATCTTCAATGAAATCGAATTTAAAAAGATAAAAGTTATCCCCTAGATCAATGGCATTAAAGTCCCCTTGCAGACCCCATATATTTTTGACCCTCGTGCATAACATTCTATAGCCAATGGTTTTGCCGAGGAGTTTAACAATAAGAGAGTTCTTCCTTGGCTTCCTGATATTTTCTAGCAGCTTTGGAGGTAATAAAACTTGAGGGATACCCTTGTTGGAAATCTGAACAGGCCTCCCCTCTTTATCCATTTGGTTTGTATCTCCCTCTGCTTCCTCTGTATCTTACCATAAAACTTCAGCATCTTCATCAAAATAGATATCCATAGCTCTTGAAGCTAATAACGCTCCTTTATAGGTTTTTGAGCTAGCTACGTCATGCATTTCTTTATTTTCCAAGTTGGTATTTGGTGTGATTTTCTCATTGTCTGTTTGCCTTGAGTTGTCTTCCTCCATAGCCATATCCTCGTTCCCCTTTTTATCACTTTTGATTTTCTTAGTGCTCCGTTTCAAATGATCCTCTTCTTCCGATGAAGTTTTCGGAAGATCATTGACTATAAAAGAATCAGGCTGTTGAGACTCAATGGATACATTCAGATCATTAGGAGTGAAAGAAGCCATGAAAGCATTTCCTTGCTGGGTCTCTAGAGAGAGAAAAAGTTAACCATAAACCTCTCAACAGATATATATCTAGTTAATTGATCAAGACTTCTAATCGTTTACGCGTAACTATATATGTACGTCTATGTGTCCATGCACAAGGGACACACAAACACACACAAATTAGTGCATGCACAGGTAACAAAACGTTCGGATTTGAAGCAAATTTTTCAACATCAGTCGAACAACATCTAATTCAAAGACCTTGAGGCGGTGGAGAGGGAAAAAAATCTGTCCCATCACCAGGGCCATCCCAGAGTGAGCCAAGTAAGATTTGAGCTTGGGCAACCCTCCTAAGTCAGGGCAACCATTAGCCTTTCAAAAAAAAAATATTTAATTTTTTAAAACAAAAAAATGATTTGCCCCCCTTTCACTGTGTTGCAATTGCAAATCCCAATCGGTTTGTGAGAGCGAGAGAAAAGAGAAAAATGACACTTATCGACGACGACAACGAATGCGATCTCCACCGAAAAACGACATACTTACCGACGTCGGTGAAGAGGCAAAGCCCAGAGTTCCCGAATTCCGACTTGGCCGACTTTACCTTACAAGATATTATAAAGCTAAAACTAGTGGGATAATATTATATATATATAGATATCCATGCTTAGTCGGTTGGTCCCTCTCTGGAAGCTATGGTTTTATATATATATATATATATATATCCATGTTATGCTTGGTCTCCCTGAGCCCCCTCTAGAAGATATGGTTTTATCTGTTGGTTTAAAATAACATATAGCCAAACCTAGCTTTAGTAATTAAAAAATAAGAAATTAAGAATCATTTAATGGCTTTACCAAGTGAGTACTTCAAATAAATGTTCTCTATAAAATGTGATTCTGTGAACTAATGGAATAATTGAGGTGTACCTATATGTATATGCAGATCAAAATTTAGGCATATTCTAATCATTCTCAAATGGATGATGAGTTTAACAAATAACAACCAATTTAAAACTAGTTCAATAAATTTAATTATGAATTTATGGTTCTATTTGATCATTTACTATTTGATCATTTTATCCAATTTTGTGAAGTATTTTTTACTTGTACTATTATTTTTTATAGAAAATTATTAAAGGGTTAATCACAAAAGGTTCAACAAATTATTCTGGAGTAAATATTTTTTGGCCGTACTTCTTATTGGTAAGAATTTAGTGCGCCCTTGAATGTGTTAGAATTTTTATAATTAGTGATTCATTTGCACATGCGCACATTTGTGATATAATGTGTAGAATTTATCAGATTAACGATACGTTTGCACATGCGCACATTTGTGATAAATTTGAATGTGTAGAATTTGTTAGATTAATGATACATTTGCATAGGTGCACATTTATGATACATTTGAACGTGTGAAATTTGTTAGACTATTGAGAAATTTTATAAGTATTTTATTCTATAGGTACTATGACGAAGAATGAGAATGATAAGAATAGCGTGAAGTTTTGAAAATAAAAGTCTGAATCTTTTAATAGAAAAGTCAAACAACGAAAAGATATAATAGAAAAATCGTTAATGGATTCGATCTTTAGCCTATTTGTAGCAACAAAAAAAAAAAAAACAAAAATCTCTACTTTTAAGTCAAGTTGAAGAAGTAAGCAATAAAAAAAAAAAGGGAGGAAGGTGTTAATGATGTTCGTGAGGAAACTATCAGTAAAAGTGTTGATGTAGTAAATGAAGAATCCAATGAGTGGCATAATGAATACCTTATTCCTATGCAATATAATCTTGGAGATGGATGTGTTAATGTAGAAAATGAAAATATTATTGACCTTGAGAAATATGTTAATGTGAATTACGATCCGGGATTGTGAGGAAGTATTAATGACACTAATAGGGTAATGTTAGTTTTACGAGGTCCTATGAAGATCTTAAGAGTGTCTTCGATAACAATTTAATAAATATCTAGCTAGAACTTTTGAAAACATGTGCTTTTAATTATACTTATTACACTTATACTCCGACAAAGTATTACCTAGTGTTTATGAGTCGATGGTGAGAGTTTATGATTTTAACATAATATTCTAGTATTTGGTTATTATTGAATATTCTCATATGTTAGTTTATGAAGCTTAATGGGACCAAACGATTGACAGATGGTAAACCTGTATTGATCAATCCCAAAAAAGTCACGTGATCGGATCAATTTGATTTAAGGCTATTTTTAATCTGTTTCTTTTTACAATTTAGTTTAACATCCATCAAATCTCTAAAAAATATATATTTTATTTTTGGATACTATTTCTACAACTTTTTTCTAAATTTTGTCAGCAAAAGGTGAAATTCGAATCGGTTGGTTTAGCTTCTAACTTAAGTCGTCTGTGACATTTTTGTGTTTAGAATGGCTTAGTCGGTATCTAACCCATTATTTGGGGTGAATTCTGACACCTATTATCCGCAACTGTGACATTTCATATAATTTAGAATTTCATTCCTTGTGGATCAACCTCGTTCTTTCCTGGTTATTTTAAATGCTATCTCGCTGCCCTTGCACTTGGGTGTTTAAATTTCTACAATCTGTGTATGTCGAGCTCCTATTTTTGAACCAAGCCCTCTTAGCTTGGGAAAAAGCACGGTACTCTCTCGTTAGAACTCATCCTCCTAAAAAGACGAATGTAACTAGGTTTGAACTTGAAATTGATTTGATTTAAGGACTTTTTGAAAGAAATGGGAGTTGCCACTTAACATAGTTAAAGATGTGTTAGGTCACCTAAAAGCTAAGTATAATTCGAGGGTTAAACTTAGATTCTTTGAAAAGGTTTTGGAAATGTCCTTTTTACAAGGGCTTTTGAAAAAGAGGTCTTAATAACCTTTTGAAAGGCCTTTTGAAAACGTGACTCCGATTTTGATCTTCGAAATAAAAATCTATGGTTCGTGAGTTAGTTACGTGTATGGAAGATATTCTAAGATTATCACCCTACCCCGCCCTTTCGGTATCTACATGTCTAATCACCCTTAATTCACTCACTTGAATAAACGGTTACTATTATCCACTTAATATCTACTTTAAAATTTTGAAAAATGGGTTTAGTCATCACTTTTTGGTGATGCATGATGCATGTTTTTAAAAAGATATTTGAAAATAGAAAGTTTTGAAATGATTTGGAATAGAAATTTTGATTTGATAGAAACTTTTGAAATGAAACTTGGGTTGAAATAAATATTATGACTACACCATTTTAGGTTCCCTACGTATTTCATGTGGTGAGAATCAGGTCATTCGTAATTTGGGCAAGGACTCGATAGAAAAGAGGCACGTTGGGACCTTTAGAATGCTTTGCAGACACATTAAAGTTTTTGAAAAGATTTGAAGACGCTTTAAGGTCTTTAGCAAAAAAAACTTGAGAGTTTTGGAAAGATGCCTTTGAAATAGGACTTGAGATGTTTGAAATATTTTTGAAAATGGATTGGAAGATGATTTTAAATATTTTTTTTTGAATTTACTCTAGAAAGTTTTTGGAATGTTTTTAAAACAACTCAACTAAGGTTTGGGAGTGTTTTGAAATAACTCAAGGGAGTTTTGGAAGTGTTTTGAGATCTTATTTTGAAAATTTTGAAGGTAGAGCTTGGATTGAAATGCTCTTGTAAACTTGTATTTGAAATGCTTTTGGAAGTAGTTTATGAATACCTTATGAAAAACATGTTTAATGCTTCATCACCTTTAAGAGACTAGTTATTGAAGAACTAAACTTCTTTAGAGTTATGAGTTTTGAAAATATATTGGGAAAAGGGGCTAGAGACTTCCCTTTGGTTTTTAAAACTTTATGGTTATAGAACCCTTCTTGAATATCTCACTTATATTTGAATAATCCTAACCATGGAAGAATTAGAGTTGCTTCAAGAATATGATGTTTTAAAATTATTTTTGAAAAAGGCTTTTGAAAACACTTAGGGTTTTGGAACCCTAATATAGACAACCTTGGAGGTTGTATTTCAATGTATCACCTTCTCTTGAAATCCCTAACCATAAAAGGGGTAGGGATACTTTCGGGTTGTGAATTCTTGAAAACATTTTAAAAATAATTTTTGAAAAATGTTAAGTGTCGAACCATTTTAGTTGAGATAAGTTTAAGAAAATTTCTTGGAAGCATTTTTGAAGATAGTGTATGAGAGTATTTGAAAAGATTTTGGAGTTGATTTTTAAAATCTTAAGAGAGTATGATGTTTTTGAAAGTATGTTGTGGCAATAGTTTTTTGAATTGAAATATTATTTGAAAAGGGGTCTTTAAATTGGAACCTTAAAACTTACTAATCTTGATTGGGTTGGCCTAGGGTTAACTAACTTTGGTTAGGTTAACCTAGACTTGGACAACTAAGGTTAGGTGAGACTAGGGTTAGGTTGGGTTGACCTAAGATTAACTAACTAAGATTAGGTTGACCTAGGGTTAAGGTAATATAGGGTTAACTAACTTAGGTTAGGTTAATCTAGAGTTAACGTGGCATAGGGTTAAGTAACTTGGGTTAAGTTAACCTATGGTTAAGATGATCTAGGGTTAACAACCTTGGGTTAAGTTAACCTTGTTGGCCCAAATGGCAACCCAAGAGGGGGGGTGAATTGGGTTTTTTAAAAATTAATGGCAATTAAGATTAATTAAAATTAATCTAATCAATAGAATAATTATCAATATATATAATGCAATGTAATCAAAAGAGAAATTAAAAACAGAGCAATAGAAAGCACACTAAGAATTACCGAGGTTCATACATCCTCACTCTAAGGATCTCCTTGAAGTCTTCCTCCACTATGCAATCTCCAATTACAAAATGGATGCTGATTTGCCAAGTGCTCAGCTCACTTTTACACAAGAACTTCTTCCCAAGTTCTTCCAACTACCAGGTGGTTTAGTCCAAGATCCATTCCAACTTATAAGAGATTTTTTTCTACAAGAGAACTCTCAAACTCTCACTTACAGGTGTAAGAAGTTGTACAAATGAATTATAAACTCTTTATCTAGAGTGGATAGAAAAATAAAAGCTCACTTAATGAAGACTAGAAGAATATTCAGATTTTTTAGTTTGATCAGCCAGTGGTCCTTATTTTTCTTGTATCTCTTATATAAAAATGCAGTTGGAAGCTTGTATATAAACTCTTATATTAATTTCGTTCGTTGGAGGTTGTTGGGGCTCATTTAATGCAAGTCCAGTCCGTTATAACGTTAAAAAAACTAGCCGTTGTTCCTCAAGTGTCGACACTTAGTTTCATGTGTCGACATATCTGGTTTGCATTTTCTAGATGTTGTCCACTGTCTCCATGTGTCGACATTTAATCATTCTGTTTTTAGATTTTTGGCTTCTGTATTCATGTGTCGACTCTTTATTTTTATGTGTCGACACATTGCCGAGAAATTTTCATTCTCTCTTCCAATAATCAAGTTCAACTTCAGCAATACTATAAGATCTTCAAGGAGTCTTCTCTCTGAGGCATGATGATCAATCAAAGTATTCAATTCATCAAAGTTGTCCTCTATTCAATTTGGATTGAATCTATCATTTGATAATCATCTTTTCTTGATTTCCAAGCTGTCAAAACTTCACTTTATTATTACCGAGCTCTTCTTCATTATTGCTGAACTTTTTCTTTCAATGTCGAGCTCTTTCTTTTATGCAGAGCTACAAGATGCCTCATTGTCAATCTCTTTTCTTTGCTACTAATTCTTCATTCTTCTTTAGGATCACTTCAATGAGACTTTTATAAGCTTGATGAAGTCTACCCTTGAACGCCTTCATTTTCTCTGAGTATATATTATCTTCAATGATTCTTTGTAGAGATTATGCAATTTCGATGAATTCTCTTCTTAAAGATCTTCAATTTCTTCAAAATCAAATCATCTTGAATTGATATTTGCACACTTGATGAAGTCTTCTTTTGAACACCTTCAATCTATTCGAATACAAGTCAATTTCATTGAGTCTATGCATTCTTGATGAAATCTTTATTTGAATACGTTCAATCTCTTCGAATGCAAGTCAACTTCATTGAGTATATGCATTCTTGATGAAATCTTTATTTGAACACCTTCAATCTCTTCGAATGCAAATCATTTGTTTGAAGTTGGAATAGGAGTCATTACTCAGTTTGATACATTGCATGTGTAAGCACCTCATTTTTGCCCGCTCGGCAATCTCCGGCCCGACCGGGTCCAGTTTCTAAGCATCACAACACATGCAAGCTCAAGATGAGCCTTTCAAACTCTAATCCAGTCAACTAGTCGCTTCCCGGGTTCACAAAGCCCAAATGAAGCCATAAACATCTTCCCAGCCAGCTTTCCGGGACCGGGTAGTCTCGGAAACCAACGCCATCCAGGTAGCTTCCCGAGATCTGGCGATCTCGGGGACCAACCTGCTATCAAATTCTAGACGGTTTACTTCTGGCACCTGCTAGCCCGCCAAAGTAGAATGTCCGTCATTCAGTAGTTCTCCAAGACTGGGCGTTTTCGGAGACTAATACCACCCTCACAGGTAGTTTTCCGAGACCAGGCGTTCTCAGGAACCAACACCACCCTACAGGTAGTTCTTTGAGACCGGGCAGTCTCAGGGACTAACACCGCACGGGTAGCTTTCTGAGGCCGGGCGGCCTCGGGAACCAACACCTACGTTAACACCAGCGCCTGCTAGCCCGACTTGGTGAAAAATGACCAAACTTGCCCCTTGGGCCTCCAGGCACGTTTTGGGAAAGTTCAAAATTCTTCAAAATGGTAAATCTGCCATTCCAAAATGTTACTAAACTGTTAGGCGTATTCCAAACGCCACCCAGTCCAATTCCGGTCCCATTCTGGCTAACTCCGGTCAAAATGATTGTTTTGCCCCTGAACGCCCCAGCACTACACAAACCCCACCAAACAGTAAAAGACTATCCTGAAACCATCGTTGAATGACCCGACACACTTAACATAACACTCCGATCCATTCTTGACCATTTTCAACCGAAACTAGCCAAAATGACCATTTTACCCCTAACAACCCAAACACGCCCCAAAACAATACCGGTCCTTGGTTGCTGAATAGCAGGCCTGGCCATACGCCTCTGTTTAACCTAAGGAAGACCTTACGACGTTAAACGCCCACAACTCAATGAAAGTTCCTTGGGGTGTCTCGGAGACGCTTTGTTGAAATTACCTTTTCTTCCGATTCCCTGGTAGTAATGCACCGTCAAATGACTGGAGAAATGCATATACTAGGGAATTCACAAAAGATTGTTCATAGGTCTTTCCATCGATATGGCTCGATCGAATAGATCGCTTCCTGAAGCTCCTCATCGTATGGCTCGAAAAGTACAACTTTCGACAGCCCCTGGAGCGTCTCGCAGACGCTTCGCCAAGGTTAACTTTTTCTCCAATTCCCTGATTATAACGCACCGTCAAATGACTTGAGAAATGCGTGAATTAGGGAATTCTTAAAATTATTTTCAGAGTACTTTCCATTGGTACAGTCTGATCGAAAAGATCGCTTCCCGAAGGCCTTGATCATGCAACACAAAAACAGCTACTTTCGAACCCTTACGGAGCATATCACAGACGCTCCATAAAGATGCCTTTGTTAGCACATTTCTTGAGATGATATCTCACACCTCTGAATACCATTTGAACTTTTCGAAAACATGAAAGTTTGCGAGAAACCCTAGGAGAACATCGTGGGTGCAACCGATTCCCACGAAACCTTCTCGGTTAGCTCAATTATCGAGACGAAGTTTAAATGAACACTCCCGGTGACGAAGTGTATGCTACATGCGCCCAGATTTTGATTAGATCGATCCAATTTCGATCAACCGTCGAGATTTAGCCAGTACAATGGATGTCACGTGGCATTCTTCCATTGGAATAATACTAGCGCATGTAGCACATGCGCCAGTGTAAAGTTTACACAAGCGCATGTCCTGCATGCGCCAGTGTCCGAAAGTTTTGCCTTTAAATACCAGCCTCCCCCTTTGCATATTGGAGAATCAAAAATTGATGCGAAGCTCTACTGAAACTGCTCTAGAATCTCGAATCTTTACATACATTCCATTTATCCAACACTTAGGCTAGATTTCACCCCCCTCTAGCCCATACACTTCACCTACATAGCCCTATACACCATTAAACATCACCTTTCAGCCCCTCAAGCCTATTTGAAGCCATTCAAGTCTAAGTCAAGACATCCATAGAAGTTTACAAGTATATTGAAGGCAAAATGTGGTATTTCTTTAACATTTTTGTCTTCCCCCCACTCTTCTCTTCTCTCTCCTAGCCTACTTAGGCTATGCTCTATTTTAATTCCCATCTTCAACCCTCCTTTCTTGCATGCTTGAGCTAAGAGTGCTCTTAGTTCATGCCTAGAGGAAAGCTAGTGGAAGCTACTGTGTAGGGGATCTCTCATTAGCCTACTTTAAAATGGTATGGCCTAGGAGCCCCTTGATTATTTGGTGTAGCCTAAAAGTCTTGTATGTATTCATGACCCCCTTACATTTTGATCATGTTTTGTGTGTTTGGCTTCATTTTTATGTTTCTAACCATGTGCTATAAAGCTTGCATTACTCTTATTTCCATGTTGTTGTCAAGTTTAATATTCTTCTCAAAATGGTTCCAAAAGTTGGCTCCTTGAAGTTTAGGGTGAGACCTTAGAATTCATGCCTTAGAAAATCTCCCATTAACCCCTAACTCACACTTTGGCATCATTGCATTTTGACTTGCATAAAAGTTGTTTTCACACTCTAATTTTCAAGGTTCCTATTCTCCCAAGCTTAGAGGTTGGAATGGCCCTATGGAATCCTCTCTTGAGTGGTCTCCCTCGTATATTGGCCATAGGAACCCTAAATTGTTCAAATGGTTTCTTTCTCTCTTTATTTTTGGCACACAAGTAGATTTCAAACTCTTTTCCTAAGGTTTCCATTCTCACAATCTTAGAGGTTGGAATGGCCCCATGGAACCCTATCTTGAGTGGTCTCCCTTTTACATTGGCCATAGGAGTCCTAATTTGTTGGAGTGGTTTCCTATAAAAATGGCTTTCCAAATCTTTTTCTCAAAATGGTCTTCGAAAGTTCATTCTCTCCATCCTTGCATTAAAAATGGTTTTTCAAAAAGTTGTCATCATTGTGTTGATTTTTTATCCCTACTCTTGTCAAGATAATGGTTATAATGGTCATAAGGAAACTTTCTTTGGAATGGTTTCCAAACATCAATCATATAAACCATACTCTTGGCTAGAGTCAAATTTTTATAGAAATGATCTTCAAAAAAGTTGTTTACCAAAGTCCTTTGCATAACGTGACTTATTTTTCAAAAACCCTTTCCAAATGCATTAAACCACATTTCAAAACCATCTTCCAATTTAACCCTAGGTTAACTTGACCCTAGTTATCCAACCCTAAGTTAACTTGATCCTAGTTGTCCAACCCTGGATTAACTTGACCCTAGTTATCTCAATCCTAGGTTAACTTGACCCTAGTTATCTTAATCTTAGGTTAACTTGACCCTAGTTGTCCAACCCTAGATTAACTTAACCCTAGTTATCTAACCCAAAGTCACTTTAACCCTAGGTTAACCTAACCCTAATTAGTTAACCTTAGGTCACCCCTAATCTTAGGCCAACTTAATCTAAGTTAGTGTGCTTCAAGGTTCCAACTCACGAACCCCTTTTTAAATCATCTTTCTATTTAAAGCTATTCCCATTCCCCAATTTTCAAAAACCCCTTACTCTCTTGAGATTTTAAACATCAACTCCATAATCCTTTTAAATATTCCCACACTCTATCTTCAAAGTATTCCCAAAAATGATTTCAAGAACTCACAACCCTATGGTGTCCTTACCCTTCCCATGGTAAAGGACTCCAAATAAGGGTGATATATTAAGAATAACCTTCAAGGTTGTCCATATTAGAGTTTCAAAGCCTTAGGTGTATTCAAAAACCATTTCCAAAACGCTTTTTCAAAGACAATTTCACAAGAGCGCTTTCAACTCGAAACTCTACATCCAACACCGCAAAACATTCTGAAAACTCTCTTGAGTTACTCTAAAGCATTTTCCAAAACTCCATTGAGTTGTTCCAAAAACACTTCAAAAACGTTTTCGAAAACTTTCGAGTTCCATTCCAAGAACATTCCAATATCCGGTTTCAAATCAAAATTTTCAAGACATGTTTCCAAAGACCTCAAATCGTCTTCAAATTCTTTTTCTAAAACCACGAAGTGTCTTCAAACTTTTCCAAAGACTACAAAGTGTCTTCAAACTTTCCAAAGGCCCTAATGGACCTATTTTCCATCGGATTCTTACCTGAACTACGAATGATCTGATTCTCGCCAAATGAGATACGTAGGCAACCTAAAATAGAGCGGTCATAACTTTTATTTCAACTCCAATTCCCTTTTCAAAAGTTTCTTTTAATTCAAACTTTCCATCTCTAACTCCTTTAAAACCTGCCTATTTTTAAACTTTTTTCAAAACTGGCATCATTCATCATTCATCCAAAAAGTGATGCCCAAACTCTCTTTTCAAAATTCTATAGTGGATATTAAGTGGACAATGGTAACCGGTTATTCTAGTGAGTGAACAAAAGGGTGATTAGACATGTAGGTACCAAAAGGGCGGGGTAGGGTAACGATCTTAGGATATCTTTCCTACACGTAACCAACTCCGGGACCATAGATTTCTGTTTTCGAAAGACTAAAATGGAGTTATTTTCCAAAAGGGCTTAAATCTTTCCAAAGGTTGCCAAACAATCTATTTTCTTAAAAACTCTCTCTTGAGGGAGTTTTCAAAATTTTTTCCAAAAACCCTAAGTTTAATCCTTGGATTAATACTTAGTTTTAGGTGCCCTAACTTACCTTAATCAAGTTAGGTGACGGCTCCCATTTTTCTAAAAAGCTTTTAATCAAACTAATTTTCAATCCAAACTTAGTCGCACTTGTCCTTCTAGGAGGATGAGTTCTAGTGACAGAGTTCCGTGTTTTTGGTTTCTAAGCCGAAAGGACCTTGGATACTAAAAAATCGGAGCGCGATAGCATGACTCTTAGAGTGCATTGCTTCACCTTAGCTTGTTGTGCATTCATTTTGACATATATTAGACTTAAAGTCAAACTTCTAAGTCTGAATTATAATCTTTATTAATCTGCACACTAAGCAAATGTATTAGTAAAATAACACAAGGTTTAGTTATCATCAAAATCAACATGATGATCAACCTTAAGTTAACAAACCTAGGGTTGGACAATTAGAATCAAGTTAACCTAGGGTTGGAAGGTGGTTTTGAACTACGGTTTGGACCTAGTGGTTTTAGAAAAGTGATTTTGAACTAGGGTTTCGACCTAGTGGTTTTGAAAAGGTGGTTTTATGTATGAAACTTGAAAGTGTGTTTTAAAAATCATTTTATGAAAACTACTCAAGTGAGTGTTGGGTTCATATAGTTGGTATGTGAAAACCACTCAAAAAGAGGTTACCTTAGAACCATTTTCAACCACTAACTCAAGAGAGTAAAATTTGTGAAATCCAACAATGAATAGATAGTTTTAAAGGCTTCTTTGGTTGAGCATTAGAAAAAATGAACATTTGAAAATTGTTTTTGGAAAAGAGGTTTTGTAAAACCACTTTTAAGATGTTAAAAACCACTTTAAATAATAATGGTTCATATGGTTGATTTGATGAAAATCACTCCAACTAAAACTCTATGGGACCATTCCAAGCACAATATTCAAGAGAGCAAAACTTCTAAAAATCAAGATGAAAATGGTAGTTTTGGAAAATCATTTTTATGCAAATTAAAAAGAATAAAATTTAGAGGACCCTTCTTGAAGATGGTTATTTTGAAAACTACTTTTGGGTATAGAAAACTACTCTAGTGAGCTAGGGTTCCTATAGTTAATAAATGAGGAGACCACTCAAAGGAAGGTTCAATGGGGACCATTTTGACCACAAAACTCAAAAGAGAAAAACTTTGAAAATCAAAGTGAAATACAAGGTTTGAAAACCATTTTAATGCAACTTGAAAATTGTAAAATGAGATGATGCAAAATGAAGTCAAGGGACTTAAAATGGGGTTTTATAAGGTGTGAAAATTGAGGGTTTGACCATCACCCAAATTTTAGGTGGAGAAATGAGGGGTCTTTGAACCCTCAAGCATTCCTAGGATGTCCTCAAAACCCTTAATCTTTTTAACAAAATTCGCAACCTTTTTAACCCCATCCCATTCTATATCAACCTCCTCATAGAAAACCGTTAGAAGATAATGTGTACCAATTGACCAATGATGTGAGAAGGGTGAATAATAGGGCGGATCGGCAGGAGAAGGTGTTAGACCAACACACTAGATTATTGGAAGACATAGCAAAACAAATGTCTACTTTAACATAACCCTTGACCTAACAAGTGTCGGGGAGATTTCTATCTCAACCCCAACCAAATTCAAATCCCAATAAGCAAGTGAACATGACTAAAGTGATGACTGATTCTCGATTTAGTCATGAACAGGTCCAATCCATCATAATCTTAAGGAACGGTAAGATTATCGATAAAACCATTCCATCTGTGAAAGACGTTCTTAAGGATAGAGATGAAGGGAAGGGAGTTGAGAGAGAGCAAGAGAGAGAGAAAGATAAAAGTGTGAAAAAGAAAAAAGGAAGTTGAGCCAATCTTAGAGCCAACTAAAGCGTCTGAAGGAGAGGGCATTAATGTAAAGAAATATGCACCATTTCCTTATAGGTTGACCAAACCTAAACACGAGCTTCTAAATTTAAAAATTTACGAAGTGTTTAAGCAAGTCAAACTCAACATTCCAATCTTAAATGCTATCAAGCAGATTCCCTCCTATACCAAGTTTCTGAAAGACTTGTGTATTGTGAAAAGAAGGTTGCATGTCAAGGAAACTGTCTTCATGAATGAGAGCCAAAGTGAGATTTTGCAATGTAAAACCCCATCAAAGTATAAGAACACTGGTTGTCCTACTATTTCATGCACCATAGGAGGAAACAAGATAGATCGAGCCCTTATTGATCTCGAAGCAAGTGTCAACCTATTCTCTTATTCGGTTTACTAACAACTCGGATTAGGTGAGTTGCGTCCTAAAAGAGCAACCTTGTAACTTGTTGATAGATCTATTAAGATCTCAAAGGGTATTGTGGAGGATGTTCTCATTTAGATAGATAAGTTTTACTATCAAGTAGACTTCATTATTTTAGATACACAACCAATTGTGAGTACGAGTGCTCATTTTCAAATTCCTATGATCTTAGGATGACCATTCCTAGCTACATGTATTGCCATAATTCATTGTAGCAATGGGTTGTTAAAACTGTCATTTGGGAATATGACCGTTGAGATGAACATCTTCTTGGTTGGGAAGTAATTTGAGGAGCATGATGATGTTGAGGAAATAGACCTCATTGAGTCTATTATTCACGATTACGTTGAGAGTGAGTTTTTCAATGATCATATTGAAAGAACTCTTGCTTTGAGTGAGTCACACTATCAAGTAGACTGTGACACAATCACTGAAGGGGTAGAAAGTGAGCATTATATGCAAGTGGGTGATTGAACCCTATCTTTTCAACCTCTAGTTCTTAATGCTATCAGGTTTATCCCTTCTGAACAGAAAGCACCTATTCCAGAAAGAAAACTTGTGCCATTTACTTTGAAGTATGCATTTCTTGGTGAATGTGAGTCTTATCCTATTGTTATATCCTTTAGCATGTTTAAAGGCCAAGAGAAGAGTCTAGTGGAAGTACTAAAGAATCATAGAAAAGGCTTAAGGTGGACCATTGGTATGCACACATCACATATATCTTGAAGAGGAGTCTAAGCCAGTTCGTCAAATGCAAAGGCGTCTGAACCCCAACATGAAAGAAGTTGTGAGAGGAGAAGTATTGAAGCTTCTCGATGTGGGTATCATATACCCTATCTTTGAATCAAAGTGGGTTAGTTCAACCCCAGTTGTTTCAAAAAAATCTGGAGTCACAGTAATTCAAAATGAGAAAAATGAACTAGTGCTCACTAGGATTCAAACTGGGTGGTCCATGTGCATTGATTACCGTCGACTAAATGCTGTTACTAGAAAAGACCACTTTCTACTCCCATTCTTGGACCAAGTCTTAGAACGAGTGGCAGGATTTGCCTTTTACTATTTTTTGAATGGGTACTTTGGTTACAATCAAATTGAAATTGCTTTAAAATACCAAGATAAGATAACATTTGCATGTTCTTTTGGTACTTATGCTTAGAGAAAAATGCCCTTTGGCTTGTGCAATACGCTAGCCACTTTTCGGATGTGCATGATGAGTATATTTAGTGATATATTGGAGAGATTTTTGGGGATTTTCAAGGATGATTTCTTGGTCTATGAAGATACTTATGAAAGTTGTTTGGTATACCTCGAGAAGGTGTTGGAGAGATGTGAGGAGAGTAACCTTGTTCTAAATTGGGAAAAGTGTCACTTCATGGTGACACAAGGTATAATGCTCGTACACATTATGTCTAGCAAAGGGATTGAGGTAGATAAAACCAAAGTTGAACTGATTCAAAAACTACCTACCCCTAGAACTGTGAAAGACATTCATTCTTTCCTTAGGCACGCTGGTTTCTATAAGCGATTTATAAAAAGGTTTAATGCGATCTCCCGTCCAATATGTCATCTATTGTCTTAAGATGTTCCATTTGAATAGACGTCTGATTGCCAATAAGACAAGTTCAAAGAGCTTTTGATAACTGCACCTATCATTCGATTACTCGATTGGTCTTTACCTTTTGAGTTGATATGAGATGTTAGTGATTATATTGTAGGAGCGATTTTAGGGTAGAGAGAGGACAAGAAACCCCATGTGAAATATTATACAATCAAAACCTTGAATAAAGCCCAAATGAACTATACCACAATTGAAAAATAACTCCTTGTTGTTGTATTTGCATTAGATAAGTTTCGATCATGCTTGATAGGGTCATTAGTGATCATCTATACTGATCATTCTGCCTTAAAGTATCTATTAATCAAGCCTGATGCAAAATCACGCCTCATCCATTAGATTCTTTTGTTACAAGAATTTCACATTGAAATTTGAGATAAAAAGGGAGGTAGAGAATGTTGTTACTGACCATTTGTTACGGCTCTTTACTGATGGGGACGCCAAAGACACTCTCCCTATCAATGAGCATTTTCCAGATGAGCATCTTTTTTAAATTCAAGCTTTTTCTCACGCAACCACTCTGTGATTTGCTGACATTGCTAACTTGTTAGCTACCAGAAAAATTCCATCACATTGGTCTTATTTGAATAAAAGATAATTCTTTAGAAATGTAAGATATTTTTCTTGAGATGATCCATACTTATTCAAGTATTGTCCCGATCAAATAATTCGTCGGTGTGTTCCCGACAATGAGTTTCATTCTGTCATTCCCATGCGTGCGGTGACCATTTTAGTTCCAAAAAGACAATTGCAAAGATTCTGCAATCTGATTTATATCGTCCTACCATGTTTCGTGATGTTCATACCTTTTGCACAAGTTGTGATAAATGTCAACGACTAGCGGGTCTGTCTAGAATAAATATGATGCCCCTTACTCCCATTCTTATTTTTAAGATATTTGATTGTTAGGGTATCGATTTTATGGGACCACTTCTTAGTTCGTTTGGTTACCTTTGTATTCTTGTGGCCATAGACTATGTGTCTAAATGGCTTGAGGCCATTGCCTCTCGCACCAATGATCACCGTGTGGTGGTCCAGTTTTTAAAATAACATATCTTTTCACGCTTTGATATGCCACGTGCTATCATCAGCGATGGAGGTTTCCATTTTTGCAATAGCCTTGTTAGAATGTTAATGAGAAAGTATGGAATTATTCATAAGGTTAGCACACCTTATCATCTCCAAACTAGTGGCCAAGTTGAGTTAGCTAACCGGGAGATTAAGCATATTCTTGAAAAAACTGTTAATCCTAACCAAAAGGATTGGTCCTTAAGGTTAGTTGATACACTTTGGACTTATCGAACTGCATACAAAATTGTGTTAGGTGCTCCTTCTTATAGGCTTGTGTATGGAAAGTCTTGTCATCTTCAGGTGAAAATTGAGCACAAAACCTATTGGGTCATTCGCCAATTTAATGAAAGTCTAGATGAGGCGGGCCTAGTAAGAAAGCTATAACTTAATAAACTTGAGAAATTTTGAAATGATGCATATGAGAATGCAAAAATCTTTAAAACCAAGATGAAAACAATCCATGACCAACACATTGTGCGTAAATCCTTTTTCATCGGTCAGAAAGTGTTGCTTTATAATACCCGATTATACTTGTTTTCAGGTAAGTTAAAGAGTAAATAGCCTGGATCCTATCTGGTAAAGGATGTGTCACTACACGGGGCAATAGAAATTAAGGATCCTAGCAATGGCAATATCTTCAAAGTTAATGGGCATCGTCTCAAGCCTTACCTTGATAATTTTGTCAGTCTAGTTGAAAGTGTGGATCTTATGGATTCACCATTGCTTGAATAAAAGTAACACCCCATCATTTGTATAGTGAGGAAAGTTTTTTGTAGTTGGGGGGCATACTTTGTTCCCCATTCGTGTTTATTCCTTTCCACTCTTTGTTTCCTTCTATGTAGTGACAATTCTCTAATTTGGGGGGAACACGTTCGTTTTTCTGATATTTGTGTTATTATTTTATATTGTTTTATCTTTGTGACCAGCAAGCGTTAAAGAACTAGACAGTGTCATGTGTTCTCATATAGATGGTCGAATGCTTACATTTGCATGTTGCATCTTCCAGATATTTTCATTTTGTATCAGGGGCAAGATAATGCGCTGTGTAAAGATAGTGAGGAGAGTTGAGCTCTAAGAGGAACAACCTCAACCTTTTACTGGTTGCAGTACTCTGGCCTGTAAGAGAAGAGCAAAGAGACTAAATTGGTGTCACCGTTGTGCTAGACACACGTGTGTGGATAAAAATTGTAAAGGGAATAACCGACTAATGTCAGGAAATCAGATGGTTTATCTAGATATTATTAAAAGACGAGTAAATGCTGAGACTTTGAGACGCCTTGAAATCACCAGAACGATAGACAATCTTGATTTTGATGTCAAAAGTCTGGCTCGACTTTGTAATAATTATTCTTCTTATGGTGTATTAAGTTCGAGTGTTTTATTTACTTGTTTATCTTTATTTGTAAATATGACTAATATTTATTTTGCAGATGTTTTATATTTCTCAAAGAAAAAAAAGAACAAAAACAACACAACGCCAATGAGCGTACAATTTGAATGTACTTGAAATCTACAAAAGAGGTTTGCATATATTTTATAATTTTGTACAGTTTTATATGAAATGCAAATGTAGATTTTGAAAATTTGTTGAAATATGTTTTCATTCACCTTAACATAATTTTTATTTTATCATTTCTTTTTAATACAATTGCAAGATTTTATCTTAACTCACAGAAAGAGACTATTTTACATTACTTATTATCATATCATGATAAGTTTAGTATTTTTACATATTGCACAGTTTCATCCTTACAAAAGTAAATTTTTTTTACCAAGTGAGCTTTAAAGGCAATAACGCCTTTTAGAGTGTATACATTTACTCTTGATGAATTTCTTCCACATCACTCTTTCAATAGCTCTCTTATACTTGTATTTGACTCAATTGTTTGAATTGTTACGGTAATTGAATATGTTGAATTCTTAGAATTTTGAATTATTGTGCACTTTTAAAAATGAATCGAAGCCATCTTTGATCTTTTGAGTCACGGATTTCTTTGTTGATATAATTCTCTCTAAACCATCTTTAAGCTTATTTTTTTTGTCTCTTGCTACATATATCATTTTTAAGGTTTTATCCTTAAATATGACAACACAAGTATCTTTACCTATGCAAGTTGAATTGAAAAGGAAGTGATCTATTTGCAATACGATGAAAAAAAAACAACTAGAAAAGAAAGTAAGAAAGAAGGGAAATATAAAAAATAAATATAAAAAAGAAGAAAAAGAAGAAAAAAAATATTCGTATCAAATCAAATAAAATTGAAAAATTGAAGGTATGTATTCATTGATCATTCTATGTCAAGATCACACATGTTTTGAGTCGTTTGTCCTTTCTTTTTCCCTACCTTAAATCTCATGGTCAAGTTACAATCTGAACAAAGTCCTTGAAAATTTGATGTATACATGCTTGTTCGTTCGCTTTGTAGAGAATTCACTTATCAGTTGCTTGTATGATTTTAACATTGAGTATTTTTTTATGGAGCTATGCCAAATCATCTCTCACTTTATATATTCACATCATTTCTTTATGATTGTCTATTTTGATTTTACATTACATTTACTCTTTTACAAAGACAACCATGTGAGATGTCTGTCTTTTTTTTTTGAGAGAATATCTAGTGATGTTAAATCAAAACTTAAAGAATGTATATGTATTTTTATGTTGAAATACTTTTCTTATCATATAATGATCACATACACACAAAAATCACTCATATGTTGTTTTAAAACATTATCTTACTTGTATATTAACGAGTAAAATATACAGAATATGTTTGTGTTTTGATACATGTAATATTTTTTCTCATTATCCTCATTTGCAGGCCATATTTTGATGTTTGTGGATACTATCACTGGAAACCCTCACAAGACTCCACTCGTCCACTAGAGGTAACATAGGGATTTAAAAGGTTGGTGCATATGCTAAATGTACTCGTGATCCCTACGAAAGTAGAGTTTATCTTTTTAAGTGTATTTATTGTTTTGTTAGTGATTAGCAAAACTTTAGTTGGAAAACATGATTGTAATCTAAAAAGTATAATCAAAGTCTCTAATTATAAGTTATTATTAGTACTTATTTATGTACTAAAAATTAGCCATGCCTACGGCACTCCCTGTTACACTCCTAACAAAATATAAACATGCATTTAACAATAAGTCTCACTTGGAAGACTTAGAAACATATTTAGGTAGTGCAAAGCCAAGTAATTTATTCAAGGAAACCCATTGGTCACACTTCACAATTCAAGATTTTTTTCGGGTACTCAAGAGGGCACTTAATTTTAAGGCCCAGACCCTATGTGGTTTTGCCAGCGACCCTAGGTACATCAAAATTTAATGAAGTACACTTGGAATCAAAATTCCAAATCACTTGGAATAAGTTAGATGAAAAAAACAACGAAATAAAATGAACACTACCCAAAAAAAATGAGAAACCCAAAAAAATTGTGAACATGCACCTAAAAAACAAATTAAAAATGTATAGTAAGTAGTTCTTCAAAGGGAATACAATAGTAATAAAAAAGAAAATATAATTTCAGTTATGATTCAAACTGAACTATCATAAATCAATTGGCGTGAACATAAGCTCAACCTATTTTAATAATACATGAGTTTTTCCATTTCCTTACCAATAATAATGATAGGTAGCGTTGTAGGCGCTCACACCAAGTACAAATGTGTCTGTGATCTAAGCCTCCTTGCAATGTGATCAACGAATGAAAGTAGAGGGCCCAGAAGCTCCTTTCTCTTAATTGTCTTTACTTCAAGCACATACTTTGATTCCTCCACCAACACAATACAATGACAAAATAAAATTTCCAAAAGCCATATAGAGCAACATTTTCACAAACATCCACATTGCGTAGAAGAGGCACTTGAGTCTCCTCCACTTTGGTAGCTAAAGAGAGGCAACAACCTCATCACAGCCAACAACAAACAAATGTGGTCACAAATTTCTTTAAAAAAAAAATGGCTTAAAATCAAATGGCAAAATAGAGATTACAAAATCAAAAAGAGGGAGGGAGGGAGAGAGAAAAACTCACACACAAATCCTTCTCTGATTGCCTAGATCTACCTTCTCCTTCTTCTCCATCTCCAACCACCATTTACACTATGGCCAAAACTCACAACAAGCATTTTATTCTTATTATATTGTTGGGTTCTAAGAGAGAGAGAGAGAGAGAGAGAGAGAGAGAGAGAGAGAGAGAGAGAGAGAGAGAGGAGTTCGTGAGAGAAATGTAGAGAGAGAGTGTTCTAATTTTTTTTTCGTTGGTTGAAGGGTGCTATCCAGCTAAGCAAAGCTAAAAATGTTTAGAGAATCAGATAACTTTGTTTTTTTGAAAGATGTGTACATATAACTTAAATGCTCTCTTGTACGACCCACGTGGACAAAGGAGACATATTTTGGGCGGGATGTTCAAGTTTAAAGGTTGGCTAAAGATTGTGAGAGCCGTTATTAGAGTGGTGCCATTATGGCATTTTGAAGATGAAAAAAATGAGATTGAGAATTGATCTACTCCGTAGAATCAAAATAGAAATGAATTGTGACCGTTGGATTGAATTTTTAAAACCAACCTGTTTTGAAATATAGATGTTTTGGGCGGGATTTTGAGTAAGTGAAATTCACCTAAAATTAATCCAAGCCATTGAATGAAGCTAAAAATAAATTTCATTCGTTAAATACAAAATGCATGCCACGTAGGATAAATGTCTCATTAAAATTCAAAAATAAATTATGTTTTATTATATAGATTATTTATAATTTTTAATATAATTTTAATTTTTTTTATATTTTTTGTGTCTTGTGCAGATTTGAAACTAAATCTGAACAAACTGAAGTCGACAAGCACAGAGACATTTATTCGGGTGTTATTTTGATGTATTATGTTATATTAATTTATATATAAATTAGTGGTGTAATTTTATAATATTTATAAATTAGTGGTATAATATTATATATTTTTATAAATTAGTGGTATAATTTTATATATATTTATATTAGTTAGTGGTGTAATTAAAAAATAAAAAAAAAAATTTTAAAAAAAATTTCTTTTTGTCTCCTATAAATAGTAGAGTTATGGGAAGAAAGAAAGGAGCTTGAGAAGAGAGCGAGAGAGAGTCCAAAGATGAGGAAGTTCAAAGCTAGAAAACTCCACATTCAATTGTTTCATTTTTAGGTGTAGATTTTCAGTTAGTTTGTTAATATTTTTCAGTTAGCCTTCAGTTTTTTCTTTACCGTTATTCTGTTATAATAAACATTTTTATTTATGAAGTCATTTTTTTTCAAATTATGTCTTTTTATTATCATGAGTGGTTAGTTTTTTTATTTGAAACTAATTGTGAAGATCACGTAACAGTATTGGGATGATCAATTAAAATTTGTCTTTTCATTTCAAATTAATTCAAAAACTTAGAGATTTTATACATGTTCAGTATATTACATACACGAGCACGGACATAGGCACAGGCACATATATTTTATGCACGTAATAATTTTGTGTTTTCTAAACAAATTTAAGTTTAGAAGTATTGTAATTAATATGGGAGTAGTGTAGAGTAAAGTAAATACTGGTTTATTTATCACTTTTTAGATGCTTGTATATTTTATACGGGTTCTCTGGCTGGTGTATTTTTATGTCCAAATCTCTGGTAGGAACCTAAGACTCTTAATCTTAATCTGAAATTGATTGCCTTTATATTCTTGATAATTACAATCTAGATCCTTTTAAAAACTTAAACTTTTAATTATGTTTTTCATATTTTCTGCCTTGACAAAGCAACCAATATATGCAAATCAATAGTGAAGGTTTTCGATAATAATTTAATATGTATCTAGCTAGAACCTTTAAAAACATGTGTCTTTAATTATACTTGTTACACTTATACTCTGACAAATCATTATCTAGTGTTTATGAATTGGTGATGAGAGTTCATGATTTTAACATAATATTTTAGTATTTGGTTATCATTAGATATTCTCATCTATTGGTTTATAAGGCTTAAGGGGGCCAAATGATTGACAGATAGTAAATTTGTATTAATTAACCCCAAGAAAGTCACGTGATCGGATCACTTGGATGCAAGACTGTTTTTAATTTGTTTCTTTTCATAATCTAGTTTAATAATCATCAAATCTCTAAAAAATAAATATTTTTCTTTTAGATACTATTTTTGCAACTTTCGTCTAAATTTTGTCAGCAAGAGGTGAAATTTGAACCCGTTGGTTTTGTGTTCAACTTAAGCCATATTTTTGTGTCTAGAATGACTTAGTCGGTAGCTACCCATTACCTAGGATGAATTCTGGCACCTACCATCATCAACTGTGACATTTTATATAATTTAGAACTTCGTTCCTCGTAGATCGACCCTGTTCTTACTAGGTTATTTTAACTGCTACCTCACCGCATTTGCACTTGAGTGTTTAAATTTTTACAATCTGAACATATACAAGTAATTTTTAGTACCGTGGTTAAAAAAGACAAACAGTTATTGTAGCTACATAGTGGTTGCAAAATTTAGTAAGACGATCCTCACGTATGTTTCGCGCGAAAGTATAACTATCGGTTAGAAAAGACAAGTAATTTTTTTTTTTTTTTGGTTTGTTTTTTTTGCTTATCTCAACTTATAAAAGTTAAAAAAGCTAAAAAAAATATTTAAAACTCTTATAAGCCAAAAAAGTCAAATAAAGAAAGCTAGAAAAAAAGCTGTATCGAGGTTAACATTTTATACGACATATTTTACGTTCACCAAAAAATAAAAATAAATAATGTATAAATATGTGCGCATATAATTATTCCTATATGTTTGTGGAAATTGCGAGTTGGAAAAAAAAAAATATCGAGCTGGACCAAGATTCAAGTATCATCCAAAGCCTGGCTATAATCCTATGGGCCTGTACCATTACTCCCAAGTCTGAGTGGGCGGTCAGGTCGATGTCTAGTCTACGTGGACGGATCCAAATGTACTTGCTAAAGTCAACTTAGCCCATAGCCCAACAATTCCATTTTAAGGACCCATCATTGTGTAGCTGTGATAGTTATTTAATGCATTACATAACCGTAAAAGATTTACCCAAGAAAAGGGAGTAACAAATTAAAAAAGAAATCATTGAGATTGAATAGTTGAGAAAATCAAGCTATGATTATTTTTGTCACTAGTCAACTGAGACACAAGCACAAACAAATTAACATGCCAAAACTCAATAAAGAACCAAAACGTTATGCCATCCTACATCTATAAAGACTCATGTCACAACCAAAAATTGAGTTTGATTTAGAAAAACCCATCTTAGGTTTACATTAATCTTCGAACATGAGTACATTGAAGCCCAACATTAGATTCGGACTAGAATTATGAATCTATAGAGCTAACAACGTGAGTTTAACTTTATCACATGTACTAAAATACTATTATGGAGTGCTCCTCAACAACCGTTACATCCACCCTTGTGCATCCAAAATTAAATGACAATTAGAATAATACAAATTTTTCATTACTTCTAAGTGCTTTGGCCGCGTTTGTTTTGAGCGATAAAGACTGTAGGAATGGTATACTAATCTCTTGTCTGACTTTTTCTTGCGTTTGGTTACACAAAAAAAGGTTGAGATAGGCAATTCAGACAGTCTTGGACACGTGAGTAATTAATCTTAGGAGATAGAATAAATAATTTGGAGATTAGAAATTGGAGGCCAAATTTACCAAATTAGCCTTGTGATCTTGAAATTCTTTGCCCGTTTAGTGTAACTTTTTTCAAATATTTTGAGGTTGACTTTTTGGCTTAAAAGCAAAAAAATCAAAATTTTTAACTTTTTTACTCTTTTACTTGTCTTAGCTTATATATGCAAAAAGTTAAAATTTTTTGATGTATTTTAATAAAAACGATAGAGTTTTATTGCTTCACTCGTATTTGCTTTCAACACGGTTTGTTGACTTATTGTAACGGTCTTTATCTGCTCTCTTTCCATCATCAAGTCGTTCTTTCTTGACTTTTATTCTCTGCTACTTAGTCCAAAATGGAAACGAAGTGAAGTCATCATAACCCCTTCAGCCTTGAGTAGACAAAGCTTTGGTCTTCATTCCAATTGTTCTCAATCTTTGATACAAGCACCACTGGAGATAAATGGGTACAAGAAACATTAGTGCAAGCGTATGTCTTCCGTTTGTATTGCTTTTTTACTACTTTTATCCATCAAATTATTGCATTGCCATTGCCATTGCCATGGACACGTTAACTCGATCCCAAAACATTTCAGTAGGACAAACTCTTACTTCTGCTGGCCAAATCTTCGAGTTAGGCTTCTTTAGTCCTGGCAATTCTGGTAAACAATATGTCGGGATATGGTACAAGAGCATCTCTGTACGTAAAATTGTGTGGGTGGCAAACAGAGAGAAGCCGCTTGCATTTGCAGACTCCACCGCGACTCTAATGATTGGTAGCGATGGGAATCTAGTCATTGCAGGTGGGAACCGAAGCATTTTGTGGTCAACCGGTATCTCTTTTCCTGTAAATAATTCGAATATTGCAGTACTTCTCGACAAAGGCGACTTAGTATTGAAAGATGCTATCTCAGGAGAGATCTTGTGGGAGAGCTTCAACCATCCTTGTGATACTTTCCTACCTGGCATGATGGTAGGAATGAACACCAGAACCGGCGAGAAACGCTTCTTGTCTTCTTGGAAAATGGAAGATGACCCATCTCCTGGAAAATTTGCCGTCGGAGTTTCACCAGAGACTCCAGTACAAACATTTGTCTGGAATGTGGCAACAAAATATTGGAGAAGCGGGCCGTGGGACGGATCCAGTTTTTACGGCATAGCTGACCCTATGAATCCAGAATATCTGAAAACTGGGTGGTTCAGTCTTGTCGCTGATAATCAGGATGGAAATTTGTATTTCACTTTCAATTTACTCGACTCTTCTTATGTTAGACTTATGATTATCACAACAACTGGATCTCTGAAGATAATTGATTGGGATGAAGGCAAAATGGAATGGAATCATAGTTGGCAGGCACTAAACAGTCCGTGTGATATATATGGAGCCTGTGGACCTTTTGGGTTTTGCAATAGACATGAGTCTCCGATTTGTAGTTGTTTGAAAGGATTTATCCCAAAATCAAATGAGGAATGGAGCAACGGAAATTGGACAAGTGGGTGTGTGAGGCAAACCGAATTGCTTTGTGACAAGAAGGTGAGTAATTACTCCTCAAGTACTGCACAGAATGACGTGTTTTGGAAGTTGAGTAGGATGAAAATGCCGGATCATTTTGTACATGTGAGCCTTGAGGATGCCGGGGGATGTGAACTTTGGTGCTTGAATAACTGTTCTTGCTTGGCATATGCTTATGTAAACAACATTGGGTGTATGATTTGGACAGGAGACCTCTTGGACATCCAACAGTTTTCATCCAGTGGGGGCAAAGATCTTTTCCTCCGCCTTGCGAATTCAGAGCTAGGTGAACAGTACTGTAATTTACTTTTGAGATTCTCTGCTCATACGTATTATCCTTCTCTCCATTGACAAATTAATTTACTTGTTTTTTCTTTGCAGGTAAAGAGAAGGAAAGAGCAAAACTCATCATCAGCTTCACAGTTATTTCTGGTATCATCTTCTTGGGAATCATAATGTATGGTTTGTGCAGGTGGAAAGCTAAGCAAAGAGGTGAGGAATTAATCTTGCCAAATTCATTGCCCCAACCAATAGCAATATTGTTGAGAGAATGAATGAAGAAAACAAACAATATATTTTTCACCAAAGATGTATTATATAATATTTTTTAAGTGGATTTTAATACTATTTACCTCTCCTAACACTCTTGATTAACTAGGACCCAATACCAGGTAATATGCCTTGTGTCCTTTTATGTAGAGAGTGAAAAATAGTCATCCTCAAGCCAAAAGAAGAATTTGGGTTAGACAGATAAAACTGTTCTAACCCAACCCATGTTTGAATTGCTTCAATATGCTGATTAAATAGCAAGCTAGGCTTCATGTTTGGGCCTCCAGTTCCAGTGACAGAATATCTTGATGCCTGCTAACAGGGGAATTGGCTCATGGCTGTCAAGGCCAAGAAAAGAAAAGACAAAAAAAAAAAAAAACAAAAAACAGGGGAATTGGAGATGAGCTTCCCTGTTCTATCTCATATGAAACATATACCCTATTATGAATCCACCTACAGCAATGAAAAATTAATGATGAAACATATGGGTTGTCTTTTTTTTTTATTGGAGCTGATTGATTGAACTATCACCATTCAATCTCAAATGCCAGGAAAGAAGGAAAAAAGAAGTAAGGGCTTTCATTTGTCTGATGTATTGAAGGCTTCAAGAGTCACCGGACGAGGAAATTTGTGGAGAAAGCGCATAACACGAGAAGATCCATCCGAGTTACCAATATTTCACTTCGATCAAATAGTAGCTGCTACCAACAAATTTAGCACAAATAACAAACTTGGGGAAGGAGGATTTGGCCCAGTTTTTAAAGTAACATCATGTTTTCTGAAAGTTTTTTTTTTTTTTTTGCGTGTGCATTTGGTAAAAAATGTACATAGTTATTGTGTAATCATGTATTGACTAATTGAGAAAATATATGTACAGGGAAAGCTGGAAGATGGGCAGGAAATAGCAGTGAAAAAACTTTCCAGATGCTCAGGACAAGGCATAGAAGAGTTCAAGAATGAGATTTTATTAATCTCAAAACTCCAGCACAGAAATCTTGTTCGGTTGTTGGGTTGCTGCATTGAAGGAGAAGAACTAATAATAGTTTACGAGTACATGCCCAACAGAAGCTTGGATACCTTACTCTTTGGTGGTGGGTTTTACTTCTGCTATATCCATTTCATTGCAATGTTAGAACTTTGCATTATATATCTACATGTCAGAGAAGTACACTAACCTTTGTTGATTTTATACATGTATTGGATTGACAATGCCGGTTAATAAGGTCCAGAAAGAAGAGCACAGCTTGATTGGGCTAAACGCTTCAACATTATTAAGGGAATTGCTAGAGGACTTCTGTATCTCCATCATGATTCTTGTTTAAAAATTATTCACTGAGATTTAAAAGTCAGCAATATTCTCTTGGATAAAGATATGAACCCAAAAATATCAGATTTTGGGTTGGCACGAACTTTTCAATATACACAAGAGATGGGAAATACTCGAAGGGTGGTAGGAACATAGTAAGTTTTCATTTCTTTCCATCAACTGATATAAACACTATTTTGGCTCATAACTTTGCATTCTTAAATAAATGTAACATCCAAGGTAGTGAAACAAATGTCCTTTCTATCCTGTTTTCTCTTTATGTTTTATTTTTCTCCACTCCATATCTCTCTCTCTCTCTCAACACATCAAATTTAAAAAAAACTTAGCATACCTTATTAACCCATCACCTACCACGTGTACAAGGAAATCCTCATGGAGTCCACACTGCACCAAATCATATTAGAGCAAAAAATCCATTACAAACATCAAGAAAACAGTGATATTCTAAAACTTGAAGTATTTTGAAACTGAAGATCTAGTTCTTTCCAACAAGAAGGGATTATGTAGCCTACTCGATGCAAGATTCATAAGAAGATTGTCAATTGAGTGATCAAAATTCATTTTGGAGTAAGTAACAATTATATTGGCGGTTTGAGGACTGAAGTTTTTAATTACCATACTTGCGAGGATAATTTTACATGGTAATTATTTGGTACTAGAGCTTTGCAAGGCCAACAAATGAGCGGTAGAAAATGAGATTAACTATTGGGAAACGGAAAAGTTAAAGCATAAATTCGATTTTAATTGCCCCATATGATTTTGGATGAGTTTTACTTTAGTCTCTATAGTTTCAATTATGATACATTGGTCAAATGCTTTCTAATTAGTTTAATTAGGACTAGTTAAGCTTCATGGTACGTTCCATATGAGCTCCATGCAGTCAGAAGAAGACATTTAGTGTTAATATATGTTTTACTCGTCCAAATTTCTAACAGGCCTCTCCCCTTCCTTTTTTCTCCTCCTCTTTTTCTCTCTTCCCTTTTTTCTTTTTCTTTCCTCAAGTCCTCTTCTCTGTTTTATGTCTTTCCTTTATTTTATATTTTTTCTTCTTTTTATGTATGTCTCTGCACATGGGAGTAAAACTACATAATCTGACCCTCTCAAGGCTTTTCAATGGTGGAAGGTTCATGCATTGGGTCGCCCTTTCTATATATCATTTTTCTTCACTTTTTCTCCCATCTCCTTTGTCTTCTTTTGTGAAAAGGAGGCCTGGAAGACGCAATTCAAATACTTACTCCTACTTTGTTGGTTCACTCTCTTCTCTCTAAGTGTAGTGAAATGTTGTTATGTTCAATCACTGACATTTATCTATTGAAATGCAGTGGCTATATGTCTCCTGAGTATGCATTGGGAGGAATATTTTCTGAAAAATCTGATGTCTTCAGTTTTGGGGTCTTGTTATTAGAGATCATTTATGGTGGAAAGAACACCAGTTTCAATTATGATCAAGAACATCACATAAGCCTTCTTGGTTATGTAAGTGCATTTTTTGCATTTCAAATTCTTAACGGACAACTTCTTTTATATGCTATTTTGGTCTCACATTGGCAATCTATTGTTGATTTAGGCATGGCAATTGTGGAATGAACAGAGGGCATTGGACTTCATGGATCAAGAATTGATCGACTCGTTTTCCTCACCAGAAGTAATGAGATGCATACATATTGGCCTCCTTTGTGTTCAAGACCACGCGGCAGATAGGCCAACCATGTCGGCTATAGTTCACATGCTAAATAGTGAAATAGATGGTCCACATCCAAAACAACCTACATTTACTTTCCAAAGCTTGTTGGGATCCCATCTTCCATCTCAAAGAAACAACAACCTCCTCTCCATAAATGGGGTCACTGTGTCAATGGTTGAAGGGCGATGACTCATTTCAAATTATGCTTTGTAGTTCAATGAATTCCTATATTTTCAGGCTTATCTCTTTGATTTTACGGCAACATTTAAAATTTTCGTGTTGATTTACTTTTCAGTCACTTGGTTGTTTTATGGATATGCTTGTGGAATTGAATAGTAATCTCTGTCTTATTCTTATTCTGCATTTGGTTGTGCAAAAAGGAGATGTTGTAGGCTTGTTCCTCAAAACCATGAGTAGAGAACTTCCTAGCTTGAAAATTCAAGATGACAGAAAAATAATTGATTTTGTTTCTTAATTTCCTTGAAAAATGGTTCTTTTTTTTCAAATTTAAGGTAAAGAGTTCTTTTACAAAACTGGTACGACATATTTTATGTTTACAAAAAAATGAAAAATAGATTATGTAAAATATTATATATAGATGTGTATGCATATAATAATCGTCATATAATAGGTAGAAATTGCAAGTCAAATTGATATCTTAAAAATTTTGAGCAGCCCGGTCCAAGCCTTAGCGGGCCACTAGGCCAATGTCCAGTCCCTATGTATGTGGACTGGTCCAAATGCACAAACTCAACTTACAGAACCCATAGCCCAACTAATTTGATCAGGATCCATCATAGTGTAGCTGTGATAGCTCATTCATCCATTAGATAGTCCAAAAAGATTTACCCAAACAAAAGGAGCAACATGAAATAAATAAACACCATCCCATCATTTTTTTTCGGCCCGGGGGGAATCGGTGGGTCAGCCCCGGCGAAAAAAGGGCTAGTCGAACCCATAACCACAAGTAAAGAAGGGTGCCACTACAAATGAGTTAACACCTCTCCTCACAAACACAATCCCATTAAGATTGAAAAATTAACAAAAATCAAATTATGATTATTCTTGAGAGTTGATGTCATCATCTCTTCTTTTTGTTCTCTGTCAGTAGTAAATTGAGATACAAGCATTACCAAATTAATATGCCAAAGCTCAAGGAAGAACCAAAACTTATCCAATCCTAAATCGATAAAGCTTCATGTCACACCCAAAAACCAAGTATGATTAGTAGTTGGTTTAGAAAATCTAAATTGAATCTTAGTGGGCACCTCGGTTTTATGGGTCCATTGACACCTACTTCAGATTCGGTTACAAGTCTACAACGGGAACAACGTTTACAAATGGAACAACGTGAGTTCAACTTTATCCCATGCACCAAAATACTGTTATAGAGTGCTCCTCAACAATCTTTATAATCACCCCCTGCACTGATAAATAAATGACAATTATAAAAATATAAGATTTTTAATACTTTTAAGTGCCTTAGTCATGTTTGTTTTAAGAGATAAGACTGTGGAATTGAACTAGTAATCCTGTGTCTAGCTTTATTTTGCATTTGGTTGCACAAAAAGAGTTGAAATGAGCAATTGAGACAAAACTTTTTATCCTCTTATACACGGATAAAATAATCACAAGGGTAGGATAAACAATTGGAGGCTAAAAAATAAAGGCCAAAATTACCAAATTACCCTTCTAATCCTGAAATTTCGTCCCGATATTCTAATCTCCTTATCCCACCGGGTGAAACAAACATGACTTTGGGACAAACAAACAACCAAATAGTTCTTTTAATTGTCTGTGACTTGTTCTAGCCATCCTCTCATATTTGGCTGTGGGTAGTGAAACTATATACGACTGTTTCTAGAAGCGATTGTAAAGTAGAACTCACAAGGAAGATGAAGAGACTGAAGAGTCACTAGAGAGGACCTGAAAATTTGGAGGAATTTGAAAGTTGAGAGTTGGCGACAAAGGAAGTTGGAACATGTCATTGTTCCTCTAGTAGCCTTCTGCATGGGGCTGCATTCATGCCAAAGTTCTGCGGACAGCAGTAATGGGATTCCAATGTCTTGTGCTGGAGACTAGTCTTTAAGTGGGCCCAACCTAAGACTATTAGATGTGATATGATATCATCAACCAGAGGTTCGTGGTATTAATGCTAACAATCAGTTTTGAATTTTCCTTCGAATTGAAAATTTGACTTGAATCGCAACCCTTTCTGTCACATAAATAAGCCTTATCGTGTAAATGAGGAGCTGTTGAACCATTAAAAATAGCCGTGGAATTAACGATGCCTTCGATTTATTCACCGTCCATTATATTCTATAGTTTTTTGGTATATTATTTTTTATATGACAGATATTCAGTGATAATATAGTTCAAACTACTGTCACCCAGATTTAAATTTACAGTTAGGAATCCATTAAATACCTGAAAGAAAAAGAATCATAATGGAAATAAAACCTAAAATCATAGATACAACCTTCATATTAGGGCTAAAAACAAGTTGAATAATGAGTTGTTACAGTTTCATTTGATAATTTTAACGAACTTTAAAATGTGTTCAAGTTTTATTTGTTTAACTTTCAAGCCGATTTTTAATCAAGTTAATTTCGAATAGTGTATATAACTTTATCAAGTTGAGTTTAATTTGAGTTCAGAAAATTTTTAAGCCTTTAAATTGTGTTTAACCTTACCTTATTTACATAACAAGCTAAGCTCGAACACCTTCGTTCGTTTTACGGTCTTACTTCATATTAGAATTTTTTCCTTTTTTTTGTATAATATTATGTTTATCATCTAGAAACCATTTATTTTTGTATAGGTTTCCTTCAAGGTGATGATTCTAGAAGTGCTTAACCAATGAATTTGAATTACATACATTTCTTTTTCTTGCTTGTGACGTGACTAGATTTGCTTTGGAACCTAGCTAGCAAGGGCTCATAAGTCAATCCTAATGCAAATGGAGCTAAAAATTCTGGGAATTCCCCAAGTTATTCTCATTTTCAAAGGTCATGTAGAGTACTATATATCTACTGTCCTATGATGAAGTAGGCTTGGAAGAAATTACCTTAAACAGACCCATGTAATCAGTGATTGGTTGAGGTGAATTAGGGGACTCTCCTTGACATCCATAGAGTTTGCCTTGCAAGTAAGCAGCAGAACCTGACCACTAGCTTAAAATTTGGTTGAACAACTTTGCAGCCTGTTTGGGGCTTGAGGAAAAGAAGGAAAAATAATACTTTCTTATGTTTGGTTTCTAGTTTGAAAGGAAAGGGAAAATAAAGTCAAAAAAAAAAAAAATTTATTTCCTTAACAATTTGACATTAATTTTCTTTCTTCTTTTATTTGAATTTTAGATAATGGAAATTTATTTTCCTTCCACTATTTCTTTTATTTTCTTTGTAAAATATAAAAATAAAACATAGTCACTTTTTTTTTGTCCATACAATTTCTCTTTTACTTTTTTTTTTTTTTCTCTTTTCCTTCCACAAGTTCCAAATAGGCACTAGTGATGCCCCTTCTCTCTCTCTCTCTCTCTGTGAAACTTCATTTATCTTCCTCTCTTGTGCTCACATACATTCATGGGATGATAAATGGAATAAGGAGGATCCCATGCGCTTTATTATTGAATATTGTTGGATCAAGTGTTAAACTTATCCTTTTATACTATACTAGAGGTATAGGCAGGCACATGTGACGTGTACATAATTATATTCAATATGCTACATATACATACATACATATACATATATATATATATATATATATATATATGTACGCTATATATTGTTACACTTGCATGCATATATTTTTCCAAAATAATATGTATATGCAAGAGATTATTATTCTCTTGAATCTTGCACTGTGGTTGGATAAGTATAGACCATAGCAGCAGACTTCTCAAACTTAAAAATATCCCCATCATCTCTGAAACACTCCACTCTAGGCATTGTCGATGATCCAAAATCCCTTATCAACATCTATCCTAGAATGCAACTGGAAGGAAATTACCTTTTTTGAGAGAGAAGAGTTGCATGTATTTCATATAAATCAAATTGTGGGTGAGATAGAGGATGAATAATTGTGGTGTGTAAAGGCAATTACCATTTATAACTCTAATTTTTGATATTGTTTGTTTGCCCTTACAGTTATTAAAGACCTGAGTTATGTGAATTGTAAAATAGCTTTGACAAGGATAATTTTGGAAGAGTGTAAGAGATACAGTTTTAAGAACTGAAAACCACCAAATGACTTTTTCCTTTATATATTAGTATATAGATGCACTAGATATGGTATCCGATTGGATAAATTTTATGGAACTTATTTAGCAATCCAAACATAGGTTAAAGTAGATCCGAGAGCCTATTAATCATATCCCGCACACCAAGAATTAAGTATAACATGACATGGTGTTATAAAATTTAAAAAAAGCATAGCATGACAAGGCGTCATCTTATGTTATGTTCCAAAAAATCTTGGTCCGGACCAAAAAAAGATTCGGGCCGGTTATAAGTAGACAAGGACCGGAGTCCGACATGAAAAAGTTGGGCCCACCATGAATTCCAAGGAAGCATATTTATTATTTGGTGCCAGTGAGTTGTGGGACCCGAATCTAGAAACCGAGACCCACATGAAAGAGAACCATTCAACTGATAGTCTCCACCTTTGGGCTGACCCAACGGACAAATCAAACACATGGAGCCCCAAGACTTGTTGCTCAAGCTTGGTTGGCCTAAACTTCACTATTTTAGAAGTTGAATTCCTTTCAAACTTTTTTTTTTTTGTTTTTTCTGCTTTTGATTTTTCTTGGCCAAGATTTACAAGACGACCATACTGCAATTACTCACATCAGAAGTACTTTTCAAGGAAAACGGTTTCTTTCTTTTTTAATTTAAAGAATTAATGTTAGGGAGAGGACCTGAAAATGGATTTCTCTTAATATTTTTTTTTCCTTTTCAAAATGAGATTCAATCACCAAAAATGAAATTTTAATTTGCACGCTAAAGTAATGCAATTTTAATTCTTAATTAGTCCATAAGATAATTTTCACACTTGAATCCCATTTACAAGTTTGCTCCTCCCTAAATGTTAATTCTCACTCGTTTTGCCTTAAAAGATTATGAATATATTGTTAGGTTATATATTAGTTGGCTAAATTTTGTAGACTAAAACACTTTCTTTGTATCTTACAATTCTTCTATGCAATGCTAGTATGTGAGCTGAAGTGTTTTTCATCGATGCATTGACTAAAGAGTGTATGGATGTACTTAACATCATATTTGAAATATTTCAGAGGAGTTTTGCTTCTTGTCGCTTAATCTCAATGGACTTCGCTAGATTTTGATGGAAGAAATAGAGAGGAGTCTTTGTCTAAGTTCTTCGCAAGATCTCGTAAAATCTCGCAAGAAGAAATAGAAAGGGTCTTTATACCAGCAGACACTTTGCAAGACTTCACTGAACGTCGCGGCCTCTCGCTGAAAGATGCAGAGAAGACCTTTTTTGACAGGATGAATCTCGTTGGATCTTGCAGCCACGAGACGCGTGAAGTTCCTAACTTGGGAAGCACACTGTGCTTTGTTTTGACCCACTTATAAAAGAGGCACGCTTTCTTAAATTTCCAATTAAGCAGCTGCACAAGAAAGAGTTATTAAAAACTCCTAGATTGGAAAGTTGCGATTTTGGCAAGAAGCCTAACTAGATTGGAAATCTACAAATCCTAGAATGCTTCCACTATAAATATGAGGCTATAGGAAGGCCAAAATTAGGTTTTATACCTCCTCTTTGCAACCCTAGAAGATTATTCTTATTCAGAGAGAGATCTTGAAGAGAAAAAAAAAATTTGATACTACGGTGGTACCATGCTGACATGGTACAACAGACCAATAATATATAGCCATATAATCATGTAAATCCTAATCATTAGGAGTATTGTATTTAAAATTTAAATTTTTTTGCCTAAAATAAGATGATTAGGATGTCAAATACTCATGTGGCCACATATTATTGGTCCGTTGTAGCACGTTAGCATGATGACACGGTACCACCGTGGTACCGAATATTTGCTCCTTAAAGAGAACTACATACAGAGTGATTTTATTGAAGAAAGTTCTCATACTTTGCCATAGTGCAAAAGATACTTAGTAGTTATCTTGGATATGATCTAAGTCGCGACAAATTCTTTGTGGGTTTGTGGTTGTGGTGGAGTTAGCCAGTGCTTATTAGAGGATTTTAATGATGTCGTGAGAGTTCGATACTCTCACGACACCGTCAAATGTGAGATCATGGGGATTCGATCAGGAAAAGAAGGATATACTCGCAAGTTCGTGGATTCGGCACCTGAGGTGCGAGGATTCGACTAGGGTTGGGTTGTAAATTGTTAACTTGTATTATTATTCTTGATAGTAGATTAATTTGTTGGATTAGGTCCCGTAATTTTTTTCTAGTTGAGTTTCTATGCTAAATTTCGTGTCTTATCTTGCGTGTAATTGGTTTATATTTACCTATATATGACTTACGATTTTTTATTATTGATCATATGTTGATTAATTGAATAACCACTAGCATTGCTATTATCAAGTAAATCCATATATGAATAGGGGTTTTTTCATATATATATACACACACAAATTAGTGTGTTTGGAGTTCATAATAAAGCATAACTCCCAAATATAAGTGTTTTTGGAGCTCATTTGAAAACAATCTAAGGTGATGTAAAGTGTCCATGGAAAATTCTATCGTTATAAGATTTTTGTAAACAAAATTAGACTCTAATAATGTGACAATAGTAATTTTTATATTATGAACCAAAATAGGAGGATTTTTTTTTTGTTTGATATGAAAAGAACACAAATAATTATATCATTCAATGTAAAAAATTTATACAAAAATGTGTTTGCATAACATTACGTATGGTATTTATTTTAAATTTCCTATACTTTGTGATGACTAAACTCCAACATTACTGACCACTTCCCTAAGGCTATGTCCAGCTGTTAGATTTTTTAAGAAAAAAAAATATTTAAAAAGTAAGATTACTTACACGTGTTCGTTTTGGTATGAATAACCAATGACAAAATAATTTTTTTGACTAATCCCTATTTATTTTCTTCTCTGTTTTTTAACCCAACCAAAAAAAGATTTAATGTAGTTTATTTTATATTCATACCTTGTCCCTTTCCTTTTCTTTCTCCTTCACTAATCTATTATTTTTTTAACCCCACCAAAAAAAGATTTAATGTAGTTTATTTTATATTCATACCTTGTCCCTTTCCTTTTCTTTCTCCTTCACTAATCTATTATTTTCTTCTCTTTTTTTAACCCCACCAAAAAAAGATTTAATTTAGTTTATTTTATATTCATACTCCTTCACAAATCTATTATTTTCTTCTCTGTTTTTAACCCCACTAAAAAAAGATTTAATGTAGTTTATTTTATATTCATACCTTGTCCCTTCCCTTTTCTTTCTCCTTCACTCTAAGATCCAAACTTAACTTACGGAGATGACATCTGGGAAGGATTAAGATAGCTTCAAAATAATCTCATTTCAGCTTTCAAGAAATTAGAAGAAAATATTTCTTGTGGTATATATGACTATGAGACTAGAAAAATGTTACTGTTACATAAAATTTATACAAAAAAATCTACTAAATGACTAACAATTACATTTTTGTTATTAAATATTAATGTGATGAATATTTTATTTTAAAATAAAAACTCTAGTTAAATTACGTCATTCTATCTAAATTTTATATTAATTTTAGATAAAAATAACATTTTCCATACATATACCTATACAAACATCTATTTATGTATCATTAACGTGATCCATGAGACTATTATGACTGCCTTTTGCCTTTTCTCCGCGGCTCTTCTAGAAAACGAAAGAAGCTAGCATCGACATCATCCTCTATTTGCCTAGGACCCCTTTAATTCTTTATTGCTCTTAATTTTATAAATTTCCATTCGTCTAGAAGCCATCCCTTCAATCAAATCCCCTGGTGACATGCAAACCTCTCTCTCTCTCTCTCTCTCTCTCTAACCACTGTCCCTACCCAGAAAACATCTTATGTATCCTCCTACATATATATATATATATATATATGTATGCTTTGGTCTCTTCTCAATCTACAACTCACCCAACAAGCCACTTCCACATAAAAACACTCCCCCTTCACATATTTATCTCTCTCTCTCTGTCTCTCTCTCTCTCCTAGTTGCAAACCATTTTGAGAGCTCACTCTGTCACCGATATTAAGGTCTCTTATAGAGATTCAATGGAAGATAAAGCTAATGATCATAACATGAAAGACCAAGATGAGGCAGAGGAGACACTCTCTTTCTGTGATCTTCCAATGTACAGCGACGCCGCCGAGTGGCAAAACTTCTCGAAAGAAGAGCAAAGGTTGTCATCCTCCGATCAAGACTTCTTCGAGTTCTTCAGCGAAGACTGGGGCACTTCAAATGCTTACCCAGTACTCGAAAACATAGTATTCTGCGGAAAGCTCATTCCCTTTAAGGAACCAATATCAGACACCACCCACAAAATCGAGAGCAATAAACAAAAAAAACCCAGAAAGCGTGGATTTTTCCGATGGAATTCAAGGTTCTTCAGAAGACGCAGAACCTCTAAACCCACTGGCCCAAAAGGCCGTTGCATGAACAAAACCAATCAGCCATTAAGATATGTTTCGAGCTCGAAGTCTCTTTCAGATAAATATGCGTATAAGTCGGAAAAGGGCGGGGCAAAGTATGGTTTTTCGGTTAGGAGAGTGTCGATATTTACGTCGCCGGCAAAGTCCCGGTGGCACTTGTTGATGTTTGGGTTCCCCAGGTTGTCGGCGGAGATGGAGCTGAGAGACATAAGGAGCAGGCAGAGCCGGCGGAGTCCGGCGGCAATGTTTCGGCTGCAGAGTGGTGATGATGATGAGAACATTGAGAAGGTGAGCAGAGGGAAGAGATTGTGGTGGCTGATCAGGGCGTTGGGTTGTGGCGGCGACTACCACCACCACCACCACCATCACCACGCAAACGCCGTCGTAAAGGCCTAGTTTTAATGCATTCCAAGCACGTGAGGAGAGAGTACTTTTTCTTTAGCATGCCAGGTTTGACTTAGAGAGAGAAGCTGCAGCGGAGAAGTGGCAGAGCCACTCGCAATTTTGGCGTCGTGGTAGACACGCTCTGCCTCATAGTCTGATTTAGGGTTTATATCATTTAACTTGAAATGTTTGTCTTGAATTTTAATCAAACGTTTCTTACTGTTTAAGATAGCTTATGGTAAAATTAGATGATTCTATGACATTTAATAATAATTTTTTGTACCTTTTTTTAATAACTAAAATAAAATTAAAAAGGGATAATTAATGTTAGGTATTTGTTAAAAATAAATTTCAGTCACAAAAGGTCACATGAACAATAAGATTCAGTCACACTCCCTAGATATATTATTGAAATGTTAACATTATATTAGTACATTATATACTTATACATTATACTCAAGTATTGAAATTGTGAAGTTTACATAAACTAGTAACACGTTCATAATATCTAACTACCTGATTGGTAAAACATTTTGTACAGTGTGACTCAATTTTATTTATCATGATATTTCACGAATGAATCTTACATTGGTCGCCCCTTCCCTCCTTTTTCATCTACCAAAAAAAAAAAAAAAAACCTCCTCTCCTCATAAACACAATTCTATTGAGATTGCAAAATTAACAAAAATAAAATTATGATTATTCTTGAGAGTTGATATCATGATCCTTTTTTTTTTTTTTTCTTCTCTGTAAGAAAGAACCAATACTTATGCAAAATCCTAAATCTATAAAGCTTCACGTCACGCCCAAAAACTAAGTACGATTATTAGTTGGTTTAGAAAGGCTAAATTGAATCTTAATTGCCACCTCGGGTTTATGGGTCCATTGATACCTACTTCATATTCGGTTTAGAGTTATAAATCTACAGAGTTAATAACATGAGTTCAACTTTGTCCCATACACCAAAATACTATTATAGAGTGTTCCTCAACAATCTTTATAATCACTCTCCTGGCATAATTATCTGAATCGGACCGGAATCAGTCGGTTTAACTGGTTAAATCGAGAATCGAACCCTGAACTAAGATAGTTCAATCAATTTATCAAAAATGTATATGAACCGGATTAAACAGGATGAACTGGTCAATTTTTTAAAAAATCGGTGAACAAACCGAAGGGTTCAACAAAAAAAATTGTTGACCAACTTTCACATTTTAACCTTCTTTAAAAAAATTTGATATATTTATGACTTCCAAGAGTTGAACTTGGAAAGTTAGGGTAGAAATAAGCAACACTTACCATTGCTCCATTTAATTCCTTGTTTTTTATTTTGTAATATAAATTATATTTAAAGTAAAATATATATATGAATAAAAAATATATATTTAATTTATAACACCGGTTGAATCAGTTGAATCACCAGTTGAACCAATAAACCGTGAACAGTAACCTCACCGGTTTGTTGTCCGGTTCGATTCTGATAACTATGCCTCTTGCACTCAAAATTAAATGACAATCATAAAAATATAAAATTTTTGATACTACTAAGTGCTTTGGTCACATTTGTTTGGAGAGATAAGACTATGGAATTGGACTAATAATTTACTATCTAGCCTTATTCTACATTTGGTTACACAAAATGAGTGAAATAAGCAATTCAGATGTAACTTTTTAGCCCCTTATATGCGGATTAAAAAGATAAAAAATAATGGCCAAAATTACCAAATAAACCTTGTAATCCTGGAATTCTGTCCCGAGATTCTTTATCCACTTATCCCATCCAGCGAAACAAACATGACTTTGGGACAAACAAACAACCAAATGGTTCTTTTAATTGTCTGGGACTTGTTCTAGCCATCTCTCACATTTGGCTGTGGGTAGTAAACTATATATGACTGTTTCTAGAAGTGATTGTAAAGTAGAACTCACGGGGAAGATGAAGAGACTGAGGAGTCACTAGAGAGGACCTGAAAATTGGGAGGAAGTTGAAGTTGAGACTTGACAACCAAGGAAGTTGGAACATGTCATTGTTGCTCTAGAAGAAGCCTTCTGCATGAGGTTGGACTGGTATTAATGGGATTCAAATGTCTTGTGCTGGAGACTAGTCTTTAAGTGGGCCCAACCTAAGACTATTGGATGTGATATGATATGATATCATCAACCAGAGGTAGGTGGTATTAAGTCTAACAGTAAGTTTGAATTATCTTTGAAATTGAATAGGTTTTGGAAATTGATAGAATCCAGAGTTGATAAAGTCACCAAGGAGGAGTTGTGAAAACCATAAAAAAATAGCTTCGGAATTAACTATGCCTTATCTTTATTAACCATAAAAAATAGCCGTGGAATTAATGGTACGGTGGTACCTTACGTTTATTCATTTACCGTATTATATTCTATAATTTTTTTTGTATATCCACGTTCCATAGGACAAAAATTCAATGGTAATATAGTTAAAACTACTGTCACTTGTGAGATTTAACTTTTACCGTGGGATCCATCAAATACACGAAAATAGTACTTAAAATCGCGAGTGCTGTTTTTCTATTAGATTTTTTTTGCCTTTTTTAGGTATAGTATTATGTAGTAAAAAATTTATCATCTAGAAACCATTGATATTTGTATGTCATTCAAGGTGGTGATTCTAGAAGTGTATAACCAATGAATTTGAATTACATACCTTTATTTTTTTTTCTTGCTTGTGACATAACCAGATTTACTTTGGTCACGTAGGAAGAGCTCATATGTCAATCCCAATGCAAACGGAGCTAAAAACTCTGGGAATTCCCCAATTTATTCTCATGTTGACACGTCTTGGAAAAAATTACACTAAACATTCCCATAGAAGGTCATGTAATCTGTGATTGGTGGAGATGAATTTGGGGACTCTCTTTGACATCCCAAGAGTTTGTCTTGCAAGTAGGTAGCAGAATTGATCAGTTACTTAACATTTGGTTGAATAACTTTACGGCTTGTTTGGGACTTTACAGCATGTTTGGTTTCTAGATTACAGAGAAACCATTTTTTTTTTTTTCAAAAAATCTAAAGAGAAACGTGGAAATTTTGTTTTCTTTAACAATTTTACATCCATCTTCTTTCTCTTCACTTTAAATTTCAAACAAGAAAAAGTTATTTTCTATTCACTTTTCTTTGCAAAAGTGAACTATCATGGTTGGTGTTTAAACAAACTATCATGATCGGTATTTTGTTTTAAGAGTGACTCGTTTAACTACAGGATTACATATGTATATATACTACCAATGGTGCTATGCACGGCTAAATAATTAAATTATATTATTGTATTAGAGATGATATGACAATAGAGATATTTTAGGAACTAAATCAGGATTGTCTAGCGAATTAAATTTTTAAGCAAGATTGACAACCTTAAAAGTCAAGCCATTTTCGACTGAATTCGGTGTTGAATTATTTCTCCATTTGAAACCACATCCATCCTGAACAATGTATTGAGCTTAAACATATAAATAATATCAATATTCGTTACAATAATGACATAAATTTTTTAATTTATTTGCAGGTTCTATGTATATTTACTATATAGTTTAAAATTTAAACAACACCAAAGTTAATTTTCAAAATCCCACTACTATAAATAACGTCATAAAGCTCATTTTGTAGACCATAAACACTTAGTATAATTCCATTTAGTTACTTTTTTAATATCCTATTATGATAATGCAATAATGTTACTATTCCAAAAAAAAAAGTTTAAAAACAGAATAAGATGCAATAATTAACCAAAACTAATATAAACACATCAATCGTACTCCATTTTACAACAAAAGCACATCTATTCAATAATTTTGTAGAAAAAGCTTAATAGCATTATAAAAAAAAGCAATTACGTTCAATTATAAATTTCAAGACACCTAATAACAAAACTAATGATAAAGTAATAGTTTATTAGCCTAACCTAACAATTTGCATGGTTCAATTCATATATGAAGAGAATGAGAGATAACAAACTAACCTTATAAGAATCCTCTAATTGCCTTAGAGAGAAACCACTGAAAGATTCAAATTAAAATCACTGCACACACACATCCAAACAATACATTAGCTTGACTTAAAGATTTAATTAAATTATATCATTATATATATATATATATTTTTTGTTTCAGATTATGATACTATAAACTGATTGTTTTGATTTAACTGTAAAACTGTCAAACAACCATTATGTTGCTGTACATGTGCATGAGCAATAGAAATAAATAAATTAACCATTGAGATTAACTTTGAAATTTAAAAAAGCAATTAGATTATCAGATTATTAAAGAGAATATTTTGGATTTTTTTTAATATAAACAAACATGACTTGGGGATAAAGTACAGACAAGTTAATTTCAATTAAAATATTCCAGAATATCAAATTATTCTATATTAAAAGAATTGAAAAACTAATAAAAAGAATAAAGTTATGAGATTATCTCAAGCCTATCAAAATATGTCCAGAAGAGAATATATTAGGAAGAGATTATCTTTACGGAATTTTATATGAACAAAACCCACCACTTTGAAAGGCCTCGTAAAATTTTATTACTATTTAAAAAAATAAATAAATACTAAGAGAACCACTGTAAATAATAATTAAAAATTCAAATATCTTGAATCTACCTTACAGTTTAAATGTTTAGATCCTTCAGTAATATTGATAGAACAACAAAAAGTGTGCTTTTAGAAAATAGTAATCATAATTCATTTAAAAAGTAGACTCCTGATAGTTTTAAAAACTGGTGATTCTTTGTTTTTTTTTTTTTTGTGTGAATCATTAGGTTTAACTAAAAACCATGGGTCATTCCGAAAGCATATATACATGCAGAGCCTAATACATAGTAGAAATGATCATACCACATGTTTCCTCATCATTGCATTATCGTTGTGTTATCTACATGTTTTCCAATGAGAGATAATGAGAAGCAGAGGTGACATTGTGTTATCTTTGACCAGAGAAAGAGAGAGGCTACGCAAAATGTCGTTATGGTAGAAATATGTTGGTATTTGTTCAGAAATAGAGAGATGTTGCGGTTTCCATATAATATAGATAGAAAATTATAATTATATTTTCTTTGTATTTTTTGTTTTGAATTTATTTCCATATAGTATAGATAGAAAATTATAATTATATAAAATTCAATTTGTAAACCAATCAAAGTATAACATGTGCCATTGTAATATTTAAAAATTTTGAAAATTTGTTAAAATTTGATTGGAATTTTAAAGAGCAAAGACCACATAACCTCTTGCTATGATATATAATAGATATAGCATTACTATAAGATTATTACTAGCAGTGAACTCGTGCTATGCATGAGTGAAAATAACATATAATAACCATAAAAATTTTATGAAAATAAATTATTAGTTTGTACACTAATAATACGGTTAAACCAAATTATAATATTTAATATGGTATTAAAATAAAAAAATTAAAAGTTGATTGCAATAAAAACTCTTAACTTGCAACAAGAAACTAAGTTTTATTGTGAACGTTCTAAAGTTTTTTTTTTTTTTTAACCTTACAATCTTGCTAAGGGACTACATTGATCAAGCGTATACGTTACACATGTTAGATGATTTTATTTATTAATACATTTAATAATGTACATATAGCTACTTAAAATTGATAATTACCTAAAAAAAGAATTTAAAATTTTAAGTTAGGAGATTTGATTTACCTCGATTACTTCAATTTCATAAAATATTTACTAATTATAAATAGAAAGTAAATTTTTTTATATTTTATGTTTAGATTAATACTATTATGAGATATATAATATTATTATTTAAAAATTTAAAAAAAATTCACTCGACAACCAATTGCTATAATATATAGTATTGATAGATTTGTCCTTCTAAACAAAATTAAAGCGATTTGAATAGAAAATTTCACAGTTTTGAATTAAATGAAGTACTTTCTAAAATTATAAGGGAAGAGTCTAAAAAAATATAAAAATAAGAGCACTAATATTTTGAATTTCATGTAAAACTTTCCAAAGTGAGATAGATATTAGTAAAGTTTCTATTTTTTATAGTTAAACCTACACTATTATAACAGATTTAATATAAGTAATTTCAAATTTTAAAAAACTAAGAAAATTATATGGGGTCTTTCAACATTAAAGAACATTAAAAACCCAACAACATATTCTTATTGATAGATAACTATAAATGAACATTATGTTAGTCTGAATAACATAATAATGTGTTAAGACTTGTTTAAAGTAATAAGTGTTATGTCAATATTATCAAATATCTAATAGTTTGAATTTTGAAAAAAATGTAAGATTTAAGGAAATTATGGTAAAATTATATTTTTTTAACCAATCCAATTGTAACAATGTTATTCTAATACTAACAAAATTTTAATTTTTAGAAATTTTAAGATGGTGAGTTTAGAAAATATATAATAGGGATTAAAGGTCCATCTATATACTATATATAATTCTATTAGTGAAAGTTTTTAGGCTAAACAATCAAATTGCAACATGTGGCATTTTAATATTATAAAAAATAAAAAAATTTTAAAAATTAAATTGAGAGTTAAAGACTCAAAGACTTTCTAACCTATTTCTATAATCATGTCTTAGCAGTAAACCCCTACTATGCAAGAATCATAAATATAGAATTATAAGATAATTTTCTAGAGATTTTTTTTTACAAAATAAGGTTTACAGAATCATGTGTTTAAAATATGATATAAAATGATTAAGTATGTTAGATGTATTTTTTTTATTTTAATAGCCAAAAAAAAAATTTACAAAAAACAATTTATGTCATGACTATTATAAGTCACATTTTTAATATATCTTCGTTTTATTTATAAATTTCAATGTCAATTTTTATTAAGTCATATTTAGGAATAAAACAAACGAAAGAAAAATTATAAAAAAAATGTTAACTCTAGGCCACTATTCTATATTCATCCAATAAGTCTTAAACTTGAGATCTTATCTATATATTTATAGTCTCTATCACGAGTAATCATTCAAACTAATAAAACAATGTTATGGTACTTTACTTTTACGAAAACATAAAGTGTAATATCCCAAACCAATATTTATTTATATTAATGAGAATTTTTAGTATTTACATTGTTTAATATTAATTATTGTCTTATTTGAGTCAGGAGTGACTAATGAGAGCTTGTGTTATAACTTAAGCTTGTAGGGTGAGACACATGGGATTATTCCCATGTGTGTCATTTTATACACTCTTATATAAACATAAAACAAACACACCCACACAGACACCCGATCGGTTGAGAGAGGGAGAAAAGAGAGGAGAAGGAGGGAAAGAAAGATTGAAGGAGAGGTGAAGGAAGAGATTGAAACCATTAGAAAACTTGGGCAAGCTTGAAGAAAGGTAGGGTTTCACCTCCTTCTATAATTATATATGTGTATGTATCTATCTTTATGGGTTGTGTTATTAGATTGTTGTGGGTGACTCTTTTGAATTCCAAAGTGGCTAAATATAGAGTGTTGTAAACCCTATTGAAAGATTTAAGAGTTTGGGATTGAAATCCCCAACTTATGCAAGTTAGGGCTTGGATTCCTAAAACCCAAGATCCCTTCGGTTTACTTGTTTAAAGTGTTTGATTTTGAGTTATTGTGGCCTTCTTGGGTCAATCTTTGGATTTTAGAAGTATTAGAAGAGTTTGTGAGAGTTTTGATAGAGTTTAGTTTTGATTTGAGTGAGGTTTGGAGATTTTCGGGTTGAAATCTGGGTATTTAGATTTGGAGTGGACTCCTTAGTTTTTGGAGGCGACTCCTTGTCCTAGTGAACTCCCAGATTTATTCATTTAGCTTGAGAGGCGACTCTTTTATTCTTGGAGTCAACACTTTTACCTAGAGAACTCTCAAATTCGTTTCTTCAGCTTAGGAGGTGACTCCTTTATTTTTAGAGCTGATACCTTCGTCCAGCCCCAAATTTCACTTTTCAGCTCAGACACTGTTTCGTAAAACGGATATAACTTTCCCTAAAAAAACTCAGATTGATGCACCATTTGAAGTATTGGATAGTAGACTTATAGATCTTTGTATCCATATAAAGTTTGCATTCTAATTCCTTACAAATTGAGAGATATTGAATTTTGAAGTTGACCTAAAATTCTGCCACTAATATTCTCCTTCCAAAAATTTAGTCCATTTTCCATGGGACATAACTTCTTCATCCAAAATGTGTTTTTAGCTTATGACCTATCAAATTAAAGCCCTTTAAGCCTATTTTCAAATGGAACTAACCTAGAGTGTGAAATCTTCCTTGAGAAGTGTTTGAGATGCAATGAAGGAGTCGATGTCTCGGCTTCCATGTTCAAACCTTAACCTTATGTTCTCATTTTACATTAAGGCCTAATCCTAAGGTTTAGCCTCGATCTCCCGTTGTTCGAGTGAGGTGTTGTTGAGTCGGGGTTGAGGGACTTATGTGCTTAGCTACAGTTTACATGTTATTGCTTTGCCTTATAGTCTTGTATTCATGTTTCTCTACTTCCATGTGCATAGCACCCGTTCTATTGGAGAGAGGTGAGTAACGATATGTCATAAGTAAGACCTATCACTCTCCAAATGCTTTCAAGTTCAATTACCTTTCATGCATTTCTTTCTATTTATTTCAATGCCTCAATGACTACATTCAAGTATAAATGTCATGCTTCAATTACATACGAACCTTACCTATGATATGAATACAACCCACGGACTAGAATGTTCACGTAAAGTAGATGTAAATCTCCTAACGCACAACTCTAACTCAAGGTCTTCTCGTGGCAAGACTTTAATCTAGCCCGATAGTCCTAAGATAGGGGGACGTGAAATAAACCATCGACATGTAAGGCCTTTCGTGGCAAGACTCTAAACTAGCAACAATGGTCCTACGGTAGGGGACACAAAATAATCTATCGCCACATTGGGAGACGTCCCTTAGCTTAAAAGTCTAGATGTGACCTTTATGGTTACAATAATTGAGCCTATCTCTTATAATTGGCCTAAAGAGCCTATGCGTGACTTTTATGGTTACTATGTTGGCTTAAAGAGCTTATGCGTGACTTTTATGGTTACTATGTTGGCCTAAAGAGCCTATGCGTGACTTTCATGGTTACTATGTTGACCTAAAGAGCCTATGCGTGACCTTTATGGTTACTACGTTGGCCTAAAGAGCTTATGCGTGACCTTCATGGTTACTATGTTGACTTAAAGAGCCTTATGCGTGACCCTTGTAGTTACTATGATGCCCAACACCAGAAAGACCTCTTAAGTGGGGTGAAGTGAGAGATATAGTTGCTAATGTAAAGACACGACACACTTATGCTCTAGAATGAGTAATATAATTTGTTCAAATGCTTCATGACAAGTTACATATGTTTCACAAGTACTAATATCACGATATCTCTCATTCCTATGACATTATGATATGCCCTTACAATAGCTTGCCATGGTTTGCTTATGACAGCTACGTTATGTTTTACGAAATCACGTCGTGTGTTATGCCTCACTTCTATGATACAATGTTCGAATCGCTATAGTATCCTAATATGATATTTATGTTACCTACGTTTCCAAGCTACGTTTTATAAATTACTATAAATGGTAATATTTGATGTATCTTATATTATACGACGAGCCAAGATGTACGCTTACAAGATATGATATGTTATGCTCATGACAAGTTATGTCACGCTCAAATAGTTCATGCTATAACATACCGGCCTCTCTTCTTCAACATTATATTTTTAGAATGGTGAAATATTGTAATACAAAAGTCTGTGCTTCAAGTGTCTTTAAGATTATACTTATGTAGTTCTAAGTTCGTGCCACTCATGCATAAATGTACCTTTATTCTTATGTACATTAAATATAAATGTAGCATATGATATTTCATGCTCATGTGTTGTTGTTACCCACTAAGCAATAGCTTACATTTTTCTAAAAATGATTTCAGGTGAACAAACTGAGAGGCCTTGAAGGAGACCCATTACGTGGACATTTGGATTGCAGCCCACGGGTCTTATGTTATGTACTAATATAGGGGTTGGACCCTAATGTTTTGTAATATTATAATGTTATAACTGTGCTGGCATCTAATAGGCCCATCTTATAGAATGATTATGTTTTGGAGATTAGGCACAGCTCTATTATGTATGACACAGGTTTTACTTTACGTTTATAAAGTTTTAAATTCCACAATTATGTACATTTTAAATGATAAATGCACAGGTGTTCAACCGGATTATGCAATGCGGCTTTAAGTAGCCAAGCTACTGGCCGGTCATGCACCCTAAATCCGCATAGGCCGGATTTCAGGTCGTGACATAAAGAATAAATAAAAGAAATTAATTAAATTTACATAAGTTGATTAAAATATATGTAAACCTTTAATTTTACCCATGCTATGCACGGATCATAAATATAGAATTATGAGACGATTTTTAGAGATTGTTTTATAAAAAAAGGTTTACAGGATCATGTGCTTAAAATATGATATAAAATGATTAAGTATGCTAGATGTAATTTTTTTATTTTAATAGCCAAAAAAATAAAAATGTAAAAAAAAAAACTATTTTACGTCATGACTATTATAAGTCACATTTTTAATATATCTTTGTTTTATTTATAAATTTCAACGTCAAGTTTTATTAGGTCATATTTAGGAATAGAAAGAAAGAAACAAAAATTATAAAAAAATGTTAAATCTAGGCCACTATCTATATTCATTCAATCAGTCTTAAACTTGAGATCTTATCTATATATTTATAGTCTCTATCTCGAATAATCATTCAAACTAATAAAACAATGTTATGGTACTTTACGTTTACAAAAACATTAAAAATAAATAAAGGAGACTAATTAAATTTACATAAGTTGATTAAAATATAGGTAAACCTTTTAATTTTTTGCTCAAATAATATACATCTGTATAACTATTTTTGTAAATAGTTTAGGTTCTTTACTTATATTTGATTTCGTAGTCCTTTTTTCTTTTTTTCCCTTTCTCTTGTTTGGATAATTATGTGATATATTGGTATGAACTCAAACAATATTGAATGATTAAAATTTTATATGCAACAAAGTGAAATTGGTTTATTTCCTCCATTGATTTTTATTTTGTGCTTTCTAACCTCTTTTATTAAAAAAATTATAAGGTTTGATTAAATCTACTTCATTAAAAATTTAGAAGTACATATATTTAAATATAGCCTAAGACTAAAATTGAATAAAGTTAAAATGCTTTGAAATGAGCAAAATTTGCAAGAATTTAAACAGATTGTTAGATTTAGCTACCATATTAATTATAAATAATCTATATTGACATATCTATATTTAGATTTTAAATATCTTCTTGAATAAATTTTCAAGTTTCATATTGATTGGGTGACAATTCAAAAAAACTTACCATATTAATTAAAGAACCAATAATTTTATGACATTTGTATTTTTGTATTTTTAAAATTCAAAAATTTGAGAAAAATAAATCAAAGCTTTCAACCTCAAACACCTAACAACGTATTGTTATAGTGTGTGTGTATATATATATAAGTTGTATTTGCCCCTATAATTTGTTTTTCTCCTACGCAGCGCTCTAAATATTTTAATACTTTTTAAATACCATCTCACAGAAGCAATTGACTAGATGACTATTCAACTCACTCTCTTAATGTTGTCAGATATATCTACTTAATGCGATATGTAGATTAAAAAAGTATTTAGCCCACTCTATTAGTATTGTAAAATATATATACATATATAAGATATGATATATATATATCTACTTAATGCAATATCACGTGGCAGCCGTTTACATTTCTCGGAGAGTTTTCTAACGTGTATAGTGCTAATTTAATATTTGTTAGGATAATGTTATACAAACAAAAAAATTAGTACAAAATTTTTATACGAAATGATGTGACTTAATGACAGTCTAAACAAACACTCATCATAATAACTTTTAATTACAAAACAACAACTACCATATCATTTTATATACAAATTTTGTTTGAATTTTTTGTAAGAATAACATTTTCCAATATGTTATTCAAGTTCAACAAAAAAACAAATTTAATCAAGTAACTATAATTCTATCTAATAAAAAAGGCCCTTATAGTTAAATAAAGTATCCACATATATATATCTACTTTAACGTTTTAGAGAGACGGTAAAATTGTGCTACAACCTACAAGTGTTTAAATTTTATTTAATTACTCTATGGTATAACATATATGGTAATATATTACTTTGAAATGAATATAGTTATATATTATTAAACAATGGAATATATATAGTAATATATATATATATATATATATTATTTGTGAACTTTTGAAATTAAGCTAATTTTTGTTTCTTGAAACAAGAGTAGAAAAAACCAATGAAAAGCAATTTTTGAGAGCACTGTTCCACATTTTCTATTAGTCATAACATTATTTAATAGTTTGCTATAAACATATTATTCATGTTTTGATTTTTTTTTTCATGTACAGTATAAAAAAAGAATGTAAAAATGATACATGTGCAAAACTTTTTTTTGTTTTTTATAATATTTTATTATCATAAAACCAATTAAAATTATCAAACATTTTATTATGAATTTAAATAAATTTTACTTTTCCGTATATTGCATGGGTTTGACGCCGTATATTGCATGCTTTGACATCCAAGTGTAATATAGATGACTGCCCTTTGCCTTTTCTCCGCCGTAGAAGACCAAAGGAGCTAGCATCAACATCATCCTCTCTTTATTTTATTAATTTTTATTCGTCTAGAAGCCATCCCCTTCAAACAATCCCCTAGGAACATGCAAAGCTCTTTCTCTCTCTCTAACGACTCTCTGCACGGTGCACACAGTAACCATCGTACATATCCTACATATACGTATGCTTTGGTGTCTCCTCAATCTACAACTCACCCAACAAACCACTTCCCCATAAAATCACTCCACATTCATTCTCTCTCTCTCTCTCTCTCTCTCTCTCTCTCTCTCTCTCCTGTGATCCTTCTGCTAGTTGCAAACCGTTTTCAGAGCTAGATCTGTCATCGATATTAAGGTCTCTTATATATCGAGATTCAATGGAAGATAAAGCTAATTATCATAACATGAAAGACCAAGATGAAGCAGAGGAGACGCTCTCTTTCTGTGATCTTCCAATGTACAGCGATGCCGCGGAGTGGGAAAACTTCTCGAAAGAAGATCAACGGTTGTCATCCTCCGATCAAGACTTCTTCGAGTTCTTCAGCGAAGATTGGGGCACTTCCAATGCTTACCCAGTACTCGAAAACATAGTATTCTGTGGAAAGCTCATTCCCTTTAAGGAACCAATCTCAGACACCATCGACACTAGTAAACAACAAAAACCCAGAAAGCGTGGATTTTTCCGATGGAATTCAAGGTTGTTCAGAGGACGCAGAACCTCTAAACCAACTGGTAAAAAAGACCATTGCATGAACAAAATCAATCAGCCATTAAGATATGTTTCGCCAGTGTCAAATAAATATGGGTATAAGGCGGCAAAGGGTGGCGGAAAGTATGGCTTTTCGGTTCGGAGAGCGTCGAGGATTACGTCGCTGGCAAAGCCCCGGTGGCATTTGTTGATGTTTGGATTGGGTAGGTTGCCGGTGGAGATGGAGCTGAGTGACATAAGGAGCAGGCAGAGCCGGCGGATTCCAGCGGCAATGTTTCGGCTGCAGGGTGGTGATGATGATGAGAAGGTGAGCAGAGGGAAGGGGTTGTGGTGGCTGATCAGGGCTTTGGGTTGTGGCAGTGGCCACCACCACCAGCATCACCATGCAAACGCCGTCGTAAAGGGCTAATTTGGTGGTTGTACTCCAATTTCCAAGCGCGTGAGTAGGTTAGGATGCCAAGTTTGACTTAGACAGCAGCTGCAGCGGAGAAGACGTGGCAAAAATAGTCTAATTTAGAAGAATGCTGCCCATTATAGTCAAAAATCGATTATCCTTGCTAAAGATAGGAGTTAAATTATATATGCCATTTTGGATTTGAGATATTTGTCTTGAATTTTATCAAATGTTTTTTTGACTCTTTTAACTTTAAGATAGTTAATGGTTTTTTGGGACCTATTTCAAGCCAAATCAAAATAAGAAGGGATAACTAATGTTCAAGCAAAAAATAATAAATGACTTGAAAATGGGAATTGGATCCATGTTTTGCTGAAAGTAAGATTTAGTCACAAAATGTCATGTAAAAATGAGATTCAGTCACGCTTCACAATGTGTGTTAACTGCATGCGTTCATTATATCCTATATTCAAGTCTTAAACTGTTACGTATTAAAGGATCGTACATTTCACATAAACTAGTAGTACTTTCACAATATTCCATGGGTACATTTCAAACAGTGAATGTATGCGTGTTCAAATTTCATTTATCATACTACATTTCATGAACCGCATCCTATTTCTAGTAAAAAGGTAACCTAAAATCCCCTTTCTAGATCTTTTCCTGCCACTTCTACCAAATAAAAAGAGTAACCATGGCTCAAATTAGCATTTTGCAAAGCACTAGGGCAAATTGTGCTTAAGGAGCTAGACGTAGCATGCATGATTTTACTTAATTGCCCACGAACTAAGGTGAGTTTCAAGTTTTCTTGTCGACATATGCAAAATTTAACATTAGACCTGCAAATTAAGATTTGAGATCCAACTTCGGGCACGCAATTTAAGATGAGTTCCATTTCAAGTTTCTCATTGATAAGGTTAGCAAAGAAACTTTTTGCAAAGGCCCATGTGATCCAATGACATCCAGTTAGCGATTTTGGCACCTCGTCGGGATCATGAATTCGGTTTTAGAAATGTTCTTCAATGATGTAATCAAATATCTATTTCATTGAAGTAAATCAATTGGTGCAACACCCTATTTCTAAGTTCACCAACTCTGAAATTAGGTATACAAATAAATTAGTTACAATACTTTACCTCAAAATATTATTTAAGAAACCTTAGACTAGATAAAAACAAATAAATAAAAGAATAACAAAATAAAAGCCAGCAAGCATGCAACATAATATCCAACTTTTCTTTTGCACAAAAGATTTAAATTTTTCAAAGTTGTCACGAGTTGCCACCTGTGGCTTGTCTAGGGCCGCAAGAGGCTTTGGCGTGAGGCATGTCTTAGCATGATTGGCCAGTGACATGTTAATTTCGTAATTTGTATTTTTCACATTTACTGAATTTATGAATTATGATTCCTCAAGAAGGCAGGATGTTTCCTCTTTCCAATTAGGAGATGGATCAGAATGCTATTATAAGAAGGGGTCTGGTGTTGACTCTACCACCTCATGATGCTACCGAAAAGGACAACACTCAAGTGAGTCCCCTAAGGAAGTAGGTGAGACTTGAAGGCCGACTATAGCACGTGGCTATAGTCATTATTCTAATCAAGGGGCTACAAAGGCGGCATTATATCCGGTGAGGCAAATGTTAAGCATTGGTATCGAGAAAGAAGTCGTGACATTCGCATCCGATATGCTGCATTCGTGCCTTTGTGAGACTTATGCTCATGATTGATTGGGTCTCGATGTATACACTTGTATGCCGTGTGTCTTATGCGCACTTACACGTTAGGTTCAAGCTTGTGTGCACAACCGCTTGGTTTGGTTAGTATTGGTAACGCAGGACACTATATTGTGGGCTTATCAGTTGCTATACAGTTATGTCTATCCTTGCGGGCAACTACCTTGATACGGGGTGCTAAGAGTTTCATGGTTTGAGGCGTCGTGCCTAACGAGTGATGTTTGCCTCATACGTATGTTCAGTTACACATTATTAATTTGTTTGTGCTTTGAGAAGGACTAACGCTAAGCATATTGCTTGACATGTGTGCGCACTTTTAAAAATAACGTTGCAATCGCCTATAGCTTTGATAAGCCGAAAGGCTTGAGCATCGAAAGACAAAACTTAACAAGTTGTGCGGAGCATTATGAATGAATCATGTACGAGCGCATAGTCTTATGCCTCGGTGTTTGAATTTGACGAGATTATTGCTTAGTGCATAGTCGTCTCACGAATTATTTCCGCTACGTATAATCATGACGGGTCGCATTACTGTCACCGTGTTGTGCCCGGCCTGCCAGTCCATGACAGTTGGTATCAGACCACTAACCATATGTTGTGTGCATCAATTGGGTGTTGCTTCTCTTATTTATGTGAGCATTCTCTTCGGTTGTGATGAACATCTTTTCAGTGGATTGTTTACTTTAGATTGTTGGTTGTCGACTTTGCGGTGGAGCTAGTATCATTCAATCTTATGACAAGTGGATTGGTAGCCTGAGCTACGACTTCTAGTCTACGTGGGTTGTAATCTTATGGTATCAGTGGATTTGGTTGCTGTTGGAACCCTTTGATACCTTCATTAGAATGACTGCTTCAACAAGTTTTGGACGCGTGCACTGTCCTTTGATTGTTGTCGTCGTGCTTAAAACAACATGCCATCTTAAGGATGTTCATGAGACCAGCATTGTGGTGCATGAATGCTTCTGTGTATCAGATCATTGATTCCTGTAGTGCTACTTTGTTGGATTAGTGGGTTATTTCTACAATATGTGAGCTTGTGCAGAAGAACTTGCTTCGTGTTGTGAGAATTTATTTATCTTCATTTGACCCTTAAATTAGCCAAAATCGTTGGTAACTTTGCTTGTATTCTTGCATGGTTACTTTGTTGGCTTTGTGCTCACTTAGTGGTAGTGCTCATTTCCACGCTTGACAGTTGGCATTTATGAAGAGCGTATTTTCCATTTTGATCTTTGTGGTGGTCTTGCCTCATTGAAATACATGTTGGCTAATGAACATCAAGTGACTTAGTAGAGTTTATCGTTGCTTGAGAGCACCATATAGTGAGGGTACTTCAAGACATAAAGTCCTTCAGGAGAGGGAAGCATTGCGGACATACTTCGAGTGAAGATCAAAGGATCAGGCACTAGAACTGTATGTGAAAACAGCATAGGTTGTCTTCGGGTGAAAGTCTAGGAATTGAGGTACTAGAGCAACATTGTGAAAACTTTAGTAATTGGAACTGTTTGCCAGTGGGCAAAATTTACTTCGACAGTGCAAACGGACTTGCATCTGGTGAGAGTACTAGTTAATTGGGACTAGTGTGGGATGAAACCACAAGTTGTCACGAGAGTGCCTTTAGGTCGTGCACAAGTGAATTCTGATGTCAAAGAAACTTTTATGGGTTCAGCTACGGAGTTGTACAAAGAGTGCACGCGAAGTGCTTGTCGATGAGGATATCGACCCCTTGAAGTAGTGGAGGGTGCGCGACAGTTAGAGCATGCCTTTCTTAATACGCAACAGACAGTGCATATTCAGGTACATGTTGCCGACGAACAGAGCAATATGGTACAGTACACTTGCTCAGAGAAGCTTGTATTTGCTTAATATGGTGGAAAATGTGTTTTGCTTAACCGAGTTCAACATGGAAGTCCAGGCAAACCTTTGTTTCGAGTAGCGGTGGGGGCAAATTTGAAAGATACCACATTTTTAGACTATCAGCACAAAAGTGTTGGTCTGCGAAGGGTGGTGGTAGCTCATCGTGGGGATATATAAGCACTATCGCATTATACGCTATACTTTGCATCAACAAAGATGCTAATTGTTCGAGTGGTGGAAAGTGACAGGAGTTGGCACTAGACTTTGGCATCATTGAAAACGATGATAGTTGAAGTGGTAGAGAATATTACGAATTGCCACTCGTGACACGTCTGGGGCCGAGAAACCTTGGCATGGTGCATGTCTAAGCATGGTTGACTGGTAACATGGCAATCTTATAATTTGTATTTTTCACATTTATTAGATTTATGAATTATGTCTCCTTGAGGGGGCAGGATATTTTCTCCTGCCAGTTAAAAAACAACTCAGAATGCTATTATAAGGAGGGGTCTGGTGTTGACTCCATCACATCCTGGTGCTATCGAAAAGGACAACACTTAAGTGAGTCCCCCAAAAAAGTGAGCGAGACTTAAGCGCTAACTATAGCACGTGACTATAGTTCTTATGCTAATCAAGGGATTGCATAAGCGACATTGTATCCGGTGGAACATATGTTGAGCATTAGCATCGAGGAAGAAGTTGTGACATTCACATTCGATATACTGCATTCGTGCCGTGATAAAGCTTATAATCATGATTGATTGGGCTTCGACGTGCACACTTGCATGTCGTATGCACTTGTGCATTGAGTTTAAGCTTGTGCACACGATTGCTTGATTTAGCTAGCATTAGTGTGGCGGGACATTATATTGTGGGTTTATCAGTTGCTATTCAGTTGTGCCTATCCTTTTAAGCAACTACCTTGATGCAAGAAGTTAAGAATTTCATGGTTGGAGGCATCGTACCTAACGAGTGATGTTTAGATCACGCACATATTCGGTCGCACATTGCTAGCTTGCTTGTGCTTCGAGAAGAACTAACGCTAAGCATATTGCTTGTCATGTGTGTGCATTTAAGAATGGCATTGATATCACCTATAACTCGAGTGAGCCGAAAAGCTTGAGTATCAAAGGACAGAACTTAAAAACATGTGTTGGACATTACAGATAAATCCTAAACGAGCGCATAGTCTTATGCCTCGGTGTTTAAATTTGGTAGGACTATTGCTTATAGCATAATCACCTCACAAGTTATTTCTGCTGCGTATAATTATGGTGGTCACATTAATATCACCGTGTGGTGTCCGGCTTGCCAGCCCGTGACACTAGTATATGTTGTCATGTCAAGGGCTCGAGTCTCTATGTCTTGTTAAGCAAATACGAGTATAGACAGATAGACATGTTTATTACATGCAAAACGATTAAACATATTTAAAAAAATAATAAAGGAAAGGAAACAGAACATACTAACCAAAAAACAACCCTAGAAAATATTACCCTCTAATGCAAATTGACAGACAGGTTACAGAACTAAGGCTTGTCATTAACTCCGCAGCAGAACTGGATCAATGTGGATGTCTCTTGTCAGAACAGATTTCCACAGATCTAACAACATTGACCTCAGCAACTCAATCTTGATCATTACGACTTTAAATATGTAAACGAGGACTACTTCAAATATGTCTACAAAATTTTCAAATAATGCAAAAAAGAATCTAATTTTTTGGACTTAAATAGAGAGTAGAAAAAGGATTTGGGAAGAATTACATTTCACGTTCTTTTCTTCCCCTTAGAATCATCTCTTCCACCATCAAAAGACAGAGAACTTACCTCTGGATCTCTTTCATTTTTGACAACCACGTTTATCAGTTTGCTTGGAAGCTGTCCTCTTTTTCTCTTTGTTTTCTTATGCTCCAGGGAACTGCAGTAAATAGCATTTTACCAAAATACAGTTATTGCAAAACGAATGAAGAAGTAAAAAACGCTAAGAAATATCGGTTTCAGCCAAATGTACTCGTTTGCAAAGGTTGTTTTATGTAGGAAAGAAAACTATGTACAAGGCAAGTAAACTTAATGTCAAATCACATGAAGGCTTTGCTAAGAGCTGAATTCACACTTCCAAACTCTAGCACTACGCATCGACACAATTTCTCTGTCCCAATAATTCAATGAATTAGTGCTCACAGAAGGTTGGGATTCGCACCAAGTAGAAGGTATACTTCTGCAACGACTGACAATATGCATACCAAAACTGAAACTTACAGCACTGGATCCAAATGCACGTACCAGCCCAAATAGAAATCAGTTTGACAGAGCTGAGCTGCTGGCAGTATAAAGCCCAAGCTAGAGATGGCTAAGATTCTAATTCCCAAGCCACTTTTTTGTTTCTAAAGACACATTTCGGAAAATTGATCACTTTGATTCCAGATGAAGCTATGAAAAGCCTCCAGCAAATAAAAACCAGAAATGTAATGGTAATCAAAAGCTTTTGAAGAAGAATGTAAAGGCAAGGTACATAGCAAGTTATGTGCAAAACACATTAAGGTACACTTTATTCAATGCTCTTGGGTAATTAATTCTAGTACAAAAAATTTGCACAAGAAATCTTTATGCATCCAGGGCACCCTTTTCTTCTATGTAATCATACACTTAAGACTTCGGATATAATCTAAGTCACACAGAGCGGGTAAGGGTGCGGGTGTGTGAAAGCATCAATTTTTAAAATTTGTGAGCGTCTCGAGAGCATTTATGTCATATTATTTTTTATTTACAAAATATTTTTATAAAAGCACTAATATCCCAAACTTGCATCAGGTTTTGTTTGCTTTCCCATACCTCGCTCTTAACCGTTTGTTCTTATCCCAAACCTTTCCTATTAGGGGCGGGGTTAAGTGGGATTCGGGTTTTGGGTCCAATTGCCATCCCTATGTAACATTCGTCATGTACTTGAGTTGGTTTGTTTAGCTAAATATACTGTGAAACAGGTATTGTTTCAAGACATTGAATGTGGAGGTACTCATAATTGTTCAATTTAAACTAACAGACATACTTTTCTAAAAAGGTATTTTCGCACCCGTTGCAGTTTATAAAAGACCATTCCTTATTCTATGTTTCTTAGTTCGAAGTCTTAATACAATTTTCGTTTTACAAGAAGTTCTAAAGGAAGTCTTCAAAAATTACTATCTGAAACGATTTCAGTGTGTTTTGTTGTATCCTGGCAGTGATTTGCCTACAACCCTAGGGCAACATAGTTGGGGCAAATATCACTTTAAGGAAAGTATTCATTGATACACCTCAAAAGCCACAAGTTTCTGATTTCAGATTATTATTCCTAACAAAAAAATAGCAGTACCTAGCTCCAAAAAAGAACGTAACTAGTCTAAAATATTTTTACATCAAATATAATAAATAAAATGCAACCTGCAAACTCTCCCAGCATATTGATTCATTACCGACTGAATGGGAAATGCTTGCTTCTATTCCCTCCCTCCAAGCGATGAACCGTGATTATCTAGTTGTACGGAATCCCTAGGGAGTGAAAGGATAGGTGGAACAGGAGGGGGTGGAAGAACTACTGAAAGTAATCCATGAGATTTAATACCTTTCTGGCTATAGGGAAGGGCGGAACGGGTTTTTTATTTTTAGAAATTTATTTTTATTTTAAAATTTTTTTACAGTTTAAACCCGTTCCAATAGAACGCCAATTAAGTGGAAGGGGGGCGGGTGGAGAGGTTCAACCCGTCACAGGTTTGGGACGGGGTTAGGGGTGGAATTTTCCTATTAGGGGCGGGGTAGGGTAGGGTTTAGCCTAACTCATATCAAACCCGCCCCATTGCCATTCCGGAGTGTAAAACCATCAAACTGTCCAATTAGAAGAAGTTTTATATTCAAATTAGTTATACTACTATAGCTTTTGATGCTGTACAGCCAAACCAAATTCAGCCAGATTTTGCCCGAAAACTAGCGGTAACTGGCTCTGAAAAAAAGGTAACTAGTCTAAAAAAATTTTATATCAAATATATTAAATAAAATGCAACCTGCAACAGAACAGACATCGAGACGATAATTCAATCATGCCAACCACCAGTTCATAGTTCATTTGGTGGTCGGACTTGCAGGACCAGCATGGACTACGATAAGTAATCAGGACAGTCCTCATGCTCAACATTAAAAGGTAGCAAAGAGAGTTCTAGATGTAAATCATCAAACAAAACAAACGAAAAGGTAGAGAACAGGCTAGATAAACTGCACCTTTTAATTCCATTAGTGTCCAGGTTCCTTGAAGAGGCCTTTTGCATGACACTTCTATAATACTGAGCAAATGGAGCATTGAGACTGCACTTTTCAAGCTGTGCATCAACCATTTATTGAACTCAGCAAAAGTTACATTCATCAAATCCTAGGAAAGAATGGTTGGCAGTTGACAAAAGTAATGCAAACCTGAAGAAATGATTCAATAGATTGATGGTCTTTTGGTGAGAAGGCAACCTCATCCCTTTTCTTTTGCACAAACTCAACATTCAGCTCCACCTGCAGCACCACAAAATCATTTCGAAAAACAGTAACAAAACAGAATGATATTAAACCATTTAACAATTAGTATCTAACATTGTATGCCGTCATACTGTATATTCTCTCTATATTTTACACTCATGAAGCATTTCATTGCATGCAATGGAACAAAAATGATCATGCATTCACAACAACCAACAAAGAAGCCAAAATCTAAGTGTCCATTATTCGTTGGCAAATTATGGCCCAAAATTCTGTAAGATCAGCCCACTGAACAACAACCAGATTGAAGCCTTTCTGGCCCAATGCATCTGGATTAGTAGGGCAATTTAAAACTTCCCAGCCCAGGTCAGAAAAATCCATGGGACTGGACCAGGCTAATATTATAGACCATTGACATTCCCAGACCAGGTAGGGGATAGATTTTTAGAACTGGCTTTGACAGGGCCCAACCTATTACAAACTCAGTAGTATGAGATTAGGTATTTACTTCCCAAGCGACTACAATCTAGATCAGGTGTCACGGAGCATGATTGTCAAGCAGGTTCATAGTCCCCACAGATACAGCATTTTAATATAGTTAGGCCATTATCAGACTCATAAGCTTTAATTACAGCCAGCTTGAGCTTCAGTTGAGCCTGCAGTTCTTATTTAAAAGGAATTTGAGCCCAAAGAATCAAAATGCTGGGCCTACAAAATGGGAACTTCTGCCTTAAAAGGCTTGCATGAACAACTTCCAGAACAAGCCAACAAGGAGAAAGCCCTATAAGATAATTAGGCTGCGTTCGCATGTCCCTACTAGTGGAAATATAAAGAAACAAGCCCATTAACTAAAATCTTTTTCATGGGCCTGGGCACATACCTGATCAATCAGACGCTTCACCACACGCTTTAAGCTTTCAGTGTTTGCTATTTCATGAAACTTTCTCAGCCGAATGAGTACAATGGTTGCTAGTTCAGGGAAGGAAATGTGGCAGCTCCACCGAGCAAGGTGCACAGAAAGTAGTTCAACAGCAGAGAAAACACATTCCTCTTGAAAGTTTCGAGATTTTAACCAATGTTTTGGCAACTGCACCATATGTGGATCTCAAATTAATTAAGGTTAACTAATCAAGACGATTGTGAGTTTGTGGCAATAATTCTTAAAATGAAGGGGAGGTGAGCAAGCAAGAAGTAGTAAACTCAAAGAATGATATCTCCTGACCTTCAGAACGGATGAAAAGTTGAACGCCTTTCCTGGTTTTCCACCGTCCTTGCCCATTTTATATTCCAAAACATCTAACACTAATGATACAACGGGGATGAAGATCCCACTCGAACTGGAGAGATGATTTAGCCATTGAATGCACTTTAATCGTAAAGGGAAATATCTCGGTCCGGGAAACAGGCAAGCCATTCCATTTATAAGCTGAATGACCACATAAAAGACATGATGGAGATCATAATCGAGTATATTGGCTGATAGGAACATAACCCATAGATCAATGCAGTTTGCATACTGCCAACTGCATATCTTCTTGAGCGCTTCCTGCCCATAAACCAAAAAATAAATAAATAAATAAATAAAGCATGAGAAAACGCAACAAAAAAGCAACAAGTTAATATCTGAATCCGATGAAACAAACCGCAAGAGAGAGCATGTCTACTGCATACCTTCTTTTTTGTTAGTAGAGCCTGCTTCAGTATCTTGGCAAGTTGCTGAATGGACAGAAGAGCCTTAGTACATGATTTATGCACATCCAAGGAGCATAGCTCAACAAACGAGTTCCTCAAGAACTGTATATGTTTGGTATTAATGAAGTGCAGAGCTTTGCTGTGAACAATATAGGCTTTGTATGTTTTTATTAAGCAGATGTCAAAGCATTCGGAGCTAAACACAGCAGCCACATCCCGTATGATAAGGAAGGAACATGAGGATAGAACCCCTTCACCAGTCGCCCACAAATGAACTGTAACCTGTATCAAATAATGCCATTATACCACCCACATGATTGGAAAAGGCCAGTATAAAGTGCTGAGCTTTATGGTTGAGATTTTTTTTATATGATCACCATCACGGAGAAAGTTCATAGGTTTGCAGGACACCATAGTTTCAAATTTTCAACTACTAAACAAAGCTACAACCTCTCTCTCAAGATTAGCGACAAAGAAAATTCTATTTTTCACTTTTTGGCTAAGTGAAATTTCTACCAATAAATAAACCTCCGACTTGATAAATGAATACCAATCCCCTACTAAATACATTTAGAATCTGAAGGGCTAGAAAATCTCCTTAAACAGACTACTTTATTATTTAGGATGGAGCAATAAGAACAGAAATCTCGCAGCCAATGACTACAAATGATTTCTTCCACCAAAATAATGTTAACCTGTGTGGCACGAGTCAAATGACTCAGGCCTTGAGGCCCACACTAGATTTTTTATGTGAGACTCACAACATAAGTCTGAAATAGATTCTACCATAGATATTAGATAAATAAATAAAATGAGTATACATTTTATTCTCAAAGCACTAATCATTAAAAACTCAAAGTTCGTAAAAAAATTTCAAGCTCCATTTCCTGTGAAGAAGTCTCTAGTAAAATCATGGGCCAGTAAGCACAAAAATGCATTACCTTCTGCTGGAGTTGACAAATGAAGCATTAACTGATAAAAGATCAAATGCTTCTTGATATGCAAAAAACGAGTAGGCTAATACTTCATCATTTCCCATCTACCAGAGAGACTAGCATTTAGTCTATGATTATCATGATAATGACAACAACAAATATGGTGAAAATCACATATTAGTCCCAGCTTTTCAGAATATTAGGCAGCCCTAAGGCAGATCGATCCATCAACCAAAATTCACCCAATCAAATTATAAGAATTATTAATTTGGACAATCATCTAGTAATTTAGAACACCATAGCATAAATTAGCACAAAACAGGAGTCTATTAGGAAGCATTACAAATGACCCAACATCTGGAAACATAAACAAAATCTGTTCAAAAGCACAGTTCAAGCAGTGATTTTTTTTTTTTGTTTTGAAGGACAAGGGCCAAATCACGATTGAAACATGTCCTGATAATTTGTCCATTGATACGAAGATGCCATATAATGCTAACAAATAGTTGCAGTTTCCAATTAATATATTGCAGTATAGATTCGGGGGGGGTTTTTTTCATGGTTAATTTATGCTCAATAACAAATTGGCAATGAGTCAGGTAACATAAATTTCATTTAACTGATCATGCAAGAAGAACAACTGATGATTCCATTATTACCCTGACATCTACTAAAATATCATTTTAAGTTCACTAAAATTTTTAATGAGAATGATCTCAAACATAATTTTATTTTGCTCCAAAACTTTTCTGCACAAAAACGTGAAGCAAGACAAAAAGGAGCATTCAATCTGAATCTCTAGTTCCGTTCAATACCCTCACGCCTCGGCTGTTTAAAGTTCTTCAACGCAAGCTCAGGTCCTTTTTATCTTATCCAAATAGATCAATTGGCCACTTCAAATCAACTGATTACCTAATTTAAAACTTAAGATTTGAAGAGAAAAAAAAAAAAAGAAAGAAAACACCCTAAGAAAAGAACAATGTGAGAGTTTATTCCATCTCAATTTATCATTCACTATTGTTGTTAGGATATACCTGCTGATTGCATGAGTTGACATATTATATTTTATTGTAAAGAAACTTGAAGGTTTATCTCTACATGCGTGTATATATATAAATTCCTGTCAATATGTGACTGTCTTCTCAAACTGGTCATGTAGCAAAAGCTTGCTTCTATAGCGAATTGATTGATGTGTGTACCATGACACTTTTTCTGGTTTACAAGGCAGATTTGATAGGATAATAGATATACTTATACTGTTATATATAGCCATATATTCCCATATTCTTCTGAAATAACTGCAAAGCATTGGACCAGACAACACAAAACAATAACAAGAGTTTAAATCTGCAAATTATACACATGTAACAAAAAAGAGACCACAATTTTCGTGAAGAACATAGACTAGATATTCAAGTAGTGTCAATGACCACCACATAATGCTGTCTACTATCTCACTAGTAAAAGGAAAGTACCTTGATCAGTCTGTGCAGTAAAGATGGAAAAGCAGCAAAAAATATTATAGAAGCTCTCAGTCGGCTTAAGGAGAAAGCCAATATCTCCGAGTCAGTAACCTGGTTCAACAGAAATAATGTACTCCTCAGGTAAGACTTGATTAGTGGCTTCAGACTTTTCCACTTAGAAGTATTCTTCAACTCCAAAAGAATTTCTTTCTTGCAACTGGAAGCCGGTATTTTCAATAGAACCCGAAATATATTATCAGCCTCGCGAAGCATGAACACTAAAATGCTGCAGAAATCTTCCCTGTTCTGAATTCTTTGGCATGAGGCAGTATCTGGGACACCAATTGATTCAGTTCCATAATGGCACGCAGCACGATACCCATTTAAAAGATTAGTAAGGGCAGACACATTATGCTCCTCCTTAACTAGTTGACACAAAGAATTGATGGCAGACTCTGTCAAAACATTGCCTTTGTTCATAATAGAGCTATCTTCATCCATGAGCTGCATGCCGTGATTACTTGTTTCATCTTCATCAGAAACCTGTCACACAGATAAGCATGCTGAAAATTAATAATGCCATTAAATGGCAGTAAGGTTTGGGATTGGACTCTTGTTTATTAATCTTATTTGTTTATGAAAAAAATTAAGATTATAGATGAGATACCTTCAAAGGATACTTTTTCAATTTTATTTTATGACACGACATGCTTTTCATACTTCCAAACAACCCTGACATACCACATTGCACAGATTTCCTATTCTTCAAAGCACAGATTTCTCAGCATTGGGTTCACACCAAAAAGACCATCAAGTAAATTGAACAATATTGACAAACTGAAACTTATACTTTGTGCTCAGTGATAGGAGTTCATGAACAAAACATTTAAGTAATGCCACCACAGACAACAAACTAGACGAATCTGGGAGAAATATTTAAAAAAAATTAAAGCTCAGTTAAATGACAAGAAACACCCCTTTTGAATGATTCCAAGACATATTTTGGGCATAAAGAGCAAGAATGAAACATGCTCCCCATAATACCTCACAATTTAAGCACGAAAACTGTAGGGCACACCTGAAAACAACCTCGTAATATACCCATGGTTATATAATTCTGAGTCAGGTCCTAGGGCTCTCCGGATAGTAGGGTTCACATGGGCTAGGCCGGGCTTCGGATGGGCCTACACTAGATTATAGTGAAATATATCCTGTTCCGAGCATGGTGAGCCTCACATTGGGCCTAAATCATCGTATACCAGACCCAGCCGTCAGAAATGCTCTAAGGCTTGGCTCACCCCATCTTCCCATTTATCCTGTATGGCTATTTTTGTTATGATATTTTTACATCAAAAGATAATCATCACTCACTTGGTAGCTCACTTGACTTTAACATACTCTTTCAAGTAATAAGTTTGGGATTCAAACTGCAAAACTCTTATTTGTAGAAGACTTGTGTACGTAATTTCTATCTTTAATCACAAAATTAAGACAGAAAAATACACTTTATAGTCATATGCATGTTTACATACATAAGTGAGCTACCAAGTAGAATGGGCCCAGGCTGGATAGGCCTCAAACACTATTCCCAATCCCAACCCCCAAATAGAATGGGCTTCAAAATCTTGTTCAACATGGCCCTACAAGCCTATGCAATAATCCAAATTCCTAAAATTCACAGGCAGAGCAGGTCAAGCTTCACGGGCCACCAGGACTGATGCCAACCCCTACTAGATAGTACACACTCTGGATTGATGAGCTGCTCACCACTTAAAAAGCTTGACAGCAATTTACAATTACAAACATCAAGCCTTCCTTTATGTTGAACCTAGTTAAAACCTCAAGAGACCAATTCATAAAAGAATTTGGAGCAAGGAGAGTTTAATATCCGCCAAATGATAAGCTAATATTTTACCAGAGCTTTACATTGGTCTCAATAAGGGTGTCTTTTATGCAATTTGGAAGGAGTTCAGCTCATAAATCAATTTACATATGGGCAAGTTTTTCTCCTTTCGGAGAGTTGAGGTAATTGACTCTTGCAGAAAAGATAAGCCTTGAAAGCCAAGCTTTACTCTGCTAACAAATTATTTATCAAGCTCCTTGTGGAATTCAGATGCAAACCAATTTCAATATGGATAAGGAGCTTTGGAATATGGAGGAACAAGGCGACATTAATTAAGTAACTTCTCATCATGCTGATGCAATAATTCATCTTTTTCTCCTTTTGTCATTTCCACCATCAGTCATGGATCAGCTAGAAAACTTTGAGGGGATTTACTTGTGGAGAATGTGAATAAAAATACCCAATATCATCTATCAAACAAGGCAAGTTGTTTGGCTTGAAGGCTTTTGGATACCTATGTAAAAGGATAGCAAAATGAGGTAAAGAAATAGTAATTAGTCACATCTTCCCATGCAACCAACCTACGTTTAGACGATAAGGCCTGTCTAACATTTGGGCCAAACCAAGTGTGGCACCACGAAAACATGCCAACTTGAATCCATAAAGACACATCTAGAACTTAAAATGCATGTCTACTAATCAGGCCAAGACAGACTTTTGGAACAGGCATGCCTAACCCAACTCAATGATGTTGTAAACCAAGAATAAACCTCATTTTTTGTTATCCTATTAAAGCTCGCCAAGCCTTCTCTTCTAAAGATGATTGCGCTCCATAGGAAGAGTAAACTACTAGATGGACAATATGAAGAACCAAATCCAAAGGCCTATCTCAAACTATGGCCACAATGTCCGACGCATAGTTCCTAGGATTATAAGAGGGTGTTGTGTCCGTGTCGCACACACGTACTTCTCGGCCACGCCAATTGGTGTGTTCAAAATTTTTATCTGTTAGTTTTTCAATGGCCAAGCTAGCAACACGTATCCATCACTTAGATACACATGAAGCATATTGAAAGTTGAAATTGTAAACATGTATTCATCATGTTTTATGTTAAATGATGATCAAATTACGGATTCAATATTTTTTTCATGTTGAATCAGTATTATATTCTATAATTTTTGGTAATTTAAGGATGTAACATTCATATAAATAGCAAATAAAATTTATAAGAAATATGTTTTTGCCGTGTCCCCGCTATATCCGTATCCTCCCATATCCCATGTCAGTACACATGTCCGTATCCTTACCTGTGTCAGTGTCTGTGCTTCTTAGCATAGGGCTTTCCTTAGGGAAGTGCCAAATGTGTAAGAAGGGGCCAGCACTTCGCAGAATAAAGTGCACAAAGGTCTTTAGTTTGATGTCGTCATTGGAACATTCATATTATTTAAGGAAAATAAATGACTTTATGCTCCAAGCCTCCAACAAGAGGCAAAAGAATAAGAACATCTAAAAAATTCACCTGAGCCAAAAGAAGGGATTCAAGGCCCAATAGCATGAGAAGAAATATAGCAATGGCAAACAAGCAAAAACTTGGACAGAAAGGTACTGAGCTTCAAAGCATTAGCTTATGCCTTCCAGCTAAACATCAGACATATTCACCAAATATGTCCATCTAGGGCAGATGTGACAAATTAAGAGTTGATTAGCTTCTTATTTGTTAGGATTTCACAAAATTAAATTGGACATATACTTTGGCAGAACTAGAGATCAAATGGGTAATGCAAAAGGTTTCACCATTGTCCTTAATTGTATTTCATGGTCCTAGGGTTTCACGGAAGACAGGATTTTCTGCCCACAGCACTCTTTTCTTCTAGAACTTCATCGACAAATGATTGTGCAGCTGATTCAAAAACAATTAGTCTGGACTCTGGTTAATGGCCGGCAGATACTACTAGAGTAATTATGAAGGTTAGCTGTCCCATTCCTTTTCTCTTAAAGCTATTAAAATAATAGCAAATTAGAAATTTTCGTATCTAACTGCCACACAAATTTGTTATCACCTAAAATAACCAAAATGATGATCTCTGGTGCTCTAATGCCAAAATGACAGAAAAAAGGAAGAACAACAAACTAATAATCTTAGAAATATTTGGGTTGGGAAGATTGTCACAAGATTCAGAAAATTAATTTTTATTCTCAAAATCATGAGCAACAATGTACAGCAAGCCATAATATAAAATGTTATATAAGGGCTGCGACTAATTACTGAACATATGCACATGCTACTTAACTGATAGAGCTGCAAAACCATAAAATATTAACATCCAGCAATCAACTAAAAAATTTACCCACTGCTGCTTCAGATATGGATTGCCCTAATAAGAAAGCAAATAGACTAATTGGCTTACCATCTCTTCATCTCGAAACTTCTCAAGGCCCTTCTCGTAGCTTGCCAAGAACTTAGCGAACTCTAGGTCCTGGAATTTCCAATTACTATTGCATTAATAAACTGAAGAAAGAACAACTTTTTGTTTGTAAGAAAAGGGTAACAAAAAATTGAAAAGCTAGGGTGTAACAGAAAGGAGAGAGAATGGACACCCAACTACAGAAAAAGGGAGGAATCAACAGTCCTTGAGATAGATCACCTTTTTCTCACAGACTTACATTCCTAGGTCAAAAAATCAAGTAAATTGGTCCCAAACATACAACTAACACATTATGAAGCCATCCACAATAAGCACAAGTTAACACGAGTGACCCTGTAAGCCATGCATATCTGATGGTCTTACCTTTTTCTTTTTTCCTTTCTTTCGATAGAAACATAGTCCACTAGAAATATTCCAAAAAGGGGTGCAATGCATGCACAAGTCATGCGTATCTAGCTTCCCTTGACTGAAATATAACAACATAAATGGAAAACTAAAGTTGGGGTGGGGCCAATGTGGCCCTGCCCAGTTACTGGGTTGAAAGGAGGCCAAAAGACAATTTGGTCAACCAGTTGTTATATAACCTTAGAAAGGAATTCCCACTTATAGGGAAAAGAAAAGGTTGGAAATTGTGCTCATTCAGCTGCCATGTGAGCAGAACTAGTGCCACATCAACAGTCAAATCAGCATCCATTTGCCAATGTGGCTGCTAACCAGGCACAATTGCCCACTTTGTCTTTTGCTATAATTATAATTTCCTTCTTAAGGTTTTTGAAACAACCAATTGACCATTTTGTCTTTTAGCCTCCACTCAATCCCATAACTATAGTTCTCCCTAAAATAAATGAAAACATAATACAGCAAGCTTTCTAGGGGAATTCAGAGAAAGACAAAAACAATTTCATCCTATACAAAGTTTGATGTATTCCTGCACATGTTTATATTATTGATAGCCAGAATCTTGCATAATATGAGATGCACAAGGGTGAAATACTCAGCCTATCTGTGCACAAGGCAGCACAAATATATGAAGCGGAAGCTACTATCTGGCACTTTAAAAGTTAGAATTGTTACTATTTACAAAGTCTCAATATTCTTGAGACCAAGATGCAAGTAACATAATGATTGAAGTTTTCCATTACAAACTCATAACTTATTTTCCCGAAAACCAAAAGAAGCGAGGCAAATCAAAATGTTGTATAATTTTCAATATACATAGTTTAAACAAATGTAAAGTTTTGAACAATGTAAATGATACAGAATATAACATGTATGCCACAAACCATCTCAAAGCTCAGAAGTCCAGAACCTTATGATAATTTCAATCCAACTAATCAAAAGCTAAAGTGCAAACCCACTGTTACAACCCTATTTATTATTCAGATTAAATGATAGGCACAAAATACAAAGTGTAAAGTCATATTTGACAAGATAAAATATGCTACGAGTTCTTAAGCACAGATGCATTTTACAAATTGAGCATCTGAATTATAGCCAATCTGAACCTTAAGATTTTTATTTGGATCCACATAAACAAACCAACACAGTAATTTAGAACTTGTTCCCTTACCATCAACAAACAATACATGATTGACGGAATATTCACAAATTTCCCATGGGTCAATGTCTTAAGAGCATCATGAAGTTCATCCCCACTAAAACAGCTTCAATTTTCATTATTCAAATATTCAATTTCTGGTTCAGTTTAACAAGTTTCTATGGTGCTGCAAACATGACCTCCAATCTAGGCAGGAGAATGCATTTTAAATTTATTAATTTTTTCCTTTTTATATCCAAAGCATTCATATCAACAGACCACTGAAGATCACAGGAAAACAGAATTAATATCACAACGACAAAGTGATGAACTTTTGGCTGCAAGTTCCAAAGGAAGTGTTGCAGAAGGATCTTTGGGTTATTCCATAAGGCCACCTACAGGTACAAATCTTGAAAGACACTGAACACTCATTAATTTAACCGTCTATGACAAGTTGTGCGTCCAATGATCCTTGACATTTGACAATACAAAGGCTTCCCATTGCCAAATACTTATCATATATGCAAATAAGTGGACACAAATCCTGATAATTTACGAGTTGCTGCATTGTAACACTGCAAAAGGATACCTAAGTCTTTCATATTTTGTTTCATAATCATGTCTGCATGTGCTAAACAATCAGTGTGTAGTGTGGACACGTGTCTGGCACCACAATACACAGAGCTAGTGCACTTCTTAACATTTTTCTGACTGGAACTCCTCCATAGTTTTTGGTCAGGACTAAAAAGCATCACACTTCACAGTTCACACTGTTCTAGGGAGAAAAGAAGTAAAAAATATCCAACACAAATATCATTTCTGCAACAGTACCTAATTGACAAAGAGAACATCACCTTCTTCTTCAACCGGTCCAATTTTTTCTTTTGCACAGCAAGTTCCTCATAAGCTTTACTGTTGTGCGCTGACAAGTCCATAACAACACTGTTGTCTGCAAATAGATATTGATCGATTCAGATAAAAAAAGGGTCAGCATTTCCACAGGAGCCAAAGAAAGGCTTAAATATAAAGAGTTTGACAACAATATCATCACCTTCTAAATTAATCTCCTGTAGAATTTCCGCAACATGTGGACAGCTGGAGTCCTGATTGCCAAAACATATAATAAATGCAGAAAAGCCCAATAGAGAAAACAAATGAAATATCAAATAATAGATGTTTCAAGTAGGATATAGTTCAAAACCTCAGGAAGAAATCCATCGCTGTCTGAAGCATCTTCAGCCACATCACTGTCATTTTCGGTGAATATCTCATCAAGAGAAATATCTTCGAACACTTCACTTTCGTCCTCCCTGGGAACAATAATAATTTTCTCAACAACTGATTTAAGACCAATACCTGCATAATCCTTAATACCATCCCTTACAGGTTCAAATGGAATGTCCTATGCAAAATTCTTACAACATCAGTGAACAAAAACAATGACGACGATGACGATGATGATGGATGATGAAACAAGTTGATGATGCTAGAAGTAATTTGCTTTAACTTTTTAAATTTTAACATGTAATTACATGGCAGAACCATATAAAAAGTTCCTTCCCAATGCAAAAGGGCTTATTGCAGACTGGTACGGTCGGTGTCCTCGGTCGCAGAATGGTATCCTCCTACAGGAGTGGTATAGGGTGGATTCAATTGAGACATTTTTTAATGCTCCAGGGAAGTTTAGTCCAGAAAGGGGTGGATGACTCTTTGGTTTGGAAAGGGTCTAAAAGTGGAGGTTTTATTGTCGCTTCCTTCTATTGGTACCTAACTGGGGGAGGGGGTCCCTCATTCCTAGAGAGGCATTTGGCGTTCAAAGGCACAAACTGAGGTGGCATTTTTTGCTTGAACGGCGGCCTGCAAAGGCAATGGACAACTTGAGGAGGCATGCCAAAGTTCTAGTGGACTGGCAGTCTGGCAATACATGCGTAAGGAAAATGGGGAAAATGTGAATCATGTTCTTCTGCACTGCCCAATGGCCACATATGTCTGCAGTATGGTGTTCTTTGTATTCAGGGTGCAATGGGTCATGCGACTCATACCCTGGTCAGATAGGGAGCTCTTTGCTTCCTGGTGTAGGAGTTGCCAAAAGGGCCATGACCAGAAGGCTTGGGAGGCAGGCCCATTATGCCTAATATGGTATTTGTGGTGGGAGAGGAACAGTAGAGCTTTTGAAGGATGGTTGAGACCGATGTTTCTAGCCTGAAAGGAATGGTGCTCATTTTCTATATTTTTGGTTTAGGGAGAACTTTTCTTTTTCTTTTTTTTCCCCAGACTAGGGATCTTGATGCACTGGGCTACCCTTGTTTTACATACAAGAGGCTCCAAGCAAAAAGAAGTCAGTTCTATGGAAGACGCAAAAACTGATCAACAGCAGGAGCCACTAGAGTTTCATTGGGGATTTCACAATATTATAAATGTTATATGCTGATGTTCGTTACTTAAAATTACTCCTAATGGCAAATGTAATGATGTTCATCACATAAAATTTACTCATACAAAATCACTGGCAACAGGTGAACTATATATCACAAGCAAGGTATAAAGCTGAGACCCCTATTCACAACCAATTTAAACTGTACTGAACAATTCATAGTAAAAATGAACAGCCAAGACACTGGAAGGGAAGGAACAATAGATCAAGAAACAATCAACACTTCTAGGTCTGCTGCCTATGAGGAGTCATCTCTTATATGAAGCCCTAAATAGAGCCTTTCACATATCTGGAGTCCACATTCTGTGTGTCAAAATTAATGAACCATGTACCGTTTTGGGTCTCCCCCTCCTTCCCACATAGAAGTCCTCCAATATCACACGAGATAGCAATTTTTTTGGAGGACCTCATTAAAATTGTGAGGCAAATGCACATGGCCCAATCAACACAAATCGAAGCTGGGCTGCTAGGCAACTCAAATCAAGCACTAAAGGACGGTCTAGCGCAGCATGCCGACCTGACGCCAACCTAAGTCCAAAATCACAAAAGGAAAGTCCAAACCGCTAGCAGTCTCCGAGCATTAAATGCGAAGTTGACCCGCATTAAATGCGCCAGTGGCTCCCCATGCGACGTCGACCTGCACATCCGATTAGTCTGATTTTTGAGCGACGGTAAGGCAGACCCTGCATGCGGTCAATCGGCGGCAAATGATAAAACTTACCCAACGGGCCATGATGACCTGCTGATAGGCCAGGAGCAAAACACTCTATCGATCAAACTATAAATACCCACGACCTCAAGAGGCAGGTATGGATAATTAACTCCAAGTATATATAACTTTTATCTATTCAACTCTTAATTAAGCTTGCTAATTTAATCATCGGAGTGTGATTGGCCTAATAAGGGTCGACCCATTCTAACTTCTCTTACTTGCAGAGAGTTTAGACTCATCAACATTGGCTTGAGTGATCGGTCAGGCCTTTTTGAAAAATTTCACCTACAATTGGCACCGTCTGTGGGAAGGCTGAGATAACTATGAGTTTGAACAATCGAAGGGAAAGAGAAGAGAATCATAATGAACGAGGTAACAAAGCCTCCTCTAACAAAGATCAAACCAATTCGGCGCATTACCAATCTACCCCAGTAGATCGGCACCGAGACAGAATATTGAGGTCGGAGATACAAACCCCTACTGAGCGCTACCAAGAAGCACAAGATGGACTGCGAAGGAACCCAGACTATGTCAGAGAGCGAAATTTCTGCAAAAACCACCACCGGGAACTCGCCCCCTCACCCCCAGTGGACGCGTCCCAAGTGAAGATTCGCTCTGTTAGGTTGAAAGGGAGATTCAACGGCGCGGCGAAAAGATTGCCTACCTCACCTCTCAAGTTCGGGTCATGAAAGAGGCAATCTCTGAAAAAGACAGGCGTGAGAGAAGAAGGTCCCCGAACCGTGAAAGGATTGCAAGAAGCAGAGACGTTCTAGCGCCACGAGTGAGAGGAAGCTACACCTCTAACACCAGGCGCTGCAAGGAAAGGCGATCAGATCGACGCCGAAGAAGGAGCAAGACTCCGCAGAACGAAACACGGGCAGATGATGGTCAGCAGCAAAAAGACTTGGAGAAATGATTCAATGAAAAGCTAGAAGACAAGAAGCAGCAAATTAAGGACCGCACAGCCCATGACCTGATCAAAAAGGCTTTGGATCAGATTGCGTCCACACCATTCATAGAGGAAATTGAGTCCCACCAAATTCTTTGAAAGTTCACCCTACCAAAATTTACTCTGTACGACGAAAAGACTGACCCAATTAACCATGTTCGGCATTACAAGCAGATGACGATGCTATGGTGCGATGACCAAATATTGATGTGCTGGATCTTTTCCTCCAGTTTGGGGGACGTAGCCTTACGGTGGTTCGACAAGTTACCGTCTAGGTCAGTGTCAAACTGGAGACAACTTGCCGAGCTGTTCACCATTCGCTTCATAGCTAACAGCCTGCAACCCAAAGAGGTCGATTTTTTACTAACCTTGCGGAAAGATGAGAGAGAAAGATTGCGGGTGTATGCACGACACTACTAGGAGGCTTATAATGAGATTGATGAGTGCAGCTAGCAGCCAGCCGTGACTCAATTCTAAATCGACCTTCCTAGGGAGCATCATTTGTGGCAATCCTTGATGAAGAGGTCGGCCCTCACCATAAACGAATTGATGTTAAGAATCGAGCACTACGCAAGATTAAATGAAGATGTGCCTCAGCCAAATTCAGCAAAAGGCAAAAAGCAAGCGTGCCAAGAAACCCCAACAAGAAGACAACAAACGAGAAAGAAAGGTGAATGATGAGGTCTACACAGTCTTTAAAGATCCCATCTATAAAATCTTTACCCTAGATCCGTGAAAAACTATTTTTCAAATGGCCTCCAAAGCTAGGAGGAGATCTAGCCTCACAGGACCAAAAGAGATTCTATTCCTACCACCACGAAAAGGGACATAAGACGGAGCAGTGTCAGCATCTCAAGACCCACTTGGAAGATTTAGCCAAGGCTAACCATCTCGACCAATTTATTGATCGCGTTAAGACAAAAAGCGAGGCCGAGTAACCGCGAATGGAGGATGTCCCACAGAAGGAGATTGAAGCAAGACCGGTCCGAGTAATCAATGTGTTACACGGTTCGACTGAATCAGGAACCGTGGATCTATATAGATACCAAGCCGAGATACAAAAGGCTGCACACTTGAGGGAAGTAAGGCAAATCCAACCACCAAGCAAAAAGGTCAAAGTCGGTGATGGCCCTGCATCAATCACCTTCACTGACGAAGACCTTGTAGGGGTATAGACCCCTCATAATGACGCCTTGGTTGTGACACTAAGAATGGCGTACTGTGACGTGAGAAAGTTACTCATTGACCAAGGAAGCTCGTTCGAAGTCATGTACTACAGCCTGTTTAAAAAATTAGAACTCAAGGAGCCCAACCTCCAGCCACTACTCAACCCATTGGTTCGATTCAGTTCAGACTTGGTTTGGCCTTTGGGGAAGGTAACGATTCTTGTGACTGCTGGAGAAATTACGTTGCAGACGAAATTCCTGGTAATCAACGTACCTTCCCCCTACAATGCTATTATGGGACAAACTTGGTTACAGCTCATGAAAGCTATCCTCTTGTCCTACCATCAGCTGATCAGATTCCCGATCCCCAGTAGAATGAGAGAAATAAGGGGAGATCAAGTGGTTGCCAAATAGTATTTTCTGACGGCGTGCACAACAAAGACAAAGGCCGAAAAAGTACAAATCATGGAGCTACACGAGGACACTCTTACTATCGACGATGTGGGGCAGACGCCAAAGAACAAGGCTGTGGAAGAACTAAAGAAGATACACATCGATCGGCAGGATGATAAGTACTTCATCATCGGCACATCCTTGTCCAAAATTGAGCACTCTTTGATCGAGTTGTTGACAAATTACTTTGAAGTGTTCGCTTGGACTCCTTACGATATGCCGGGAATTGATGCCGAGGTAGTAAGCTAAATGTCGACCCAAAATGCCGACCTGTGATCCAAAAAGGGAGAAGGGCGGCAACACAGCATGTGGATGCCGTTATTGAAAAAACTGAAAAACTTTTGGAAGCTAAAATAATTCAAGAAATCCATTATCCGAACTGGCTTTCAAACACAGTGGTGGTGAAGAAGAAGAACAACAAGTGGAGGGTCTGTGTGGACTTCACTGATCTGAACAAAGCATGCCCCCAGGACCCTTTCCTCCTCTCCAATATCGACCAGCTCATGAATGTAACAACTGATTTCGGGAGGATAAGTTTCTTGGATGCTTACCGAGAGTATCGCCAGATTCTCCTCTATCTAGACGATTAAGAACAGACTGCTTTCATCACTCCAAAGGGTATATTTTGCAACAAAGTAATGCATTTTGGTCTGAAAAACGCCGAGGTTACATACCAGCGATTGATCACCAAAATGTTCAAAAATTAGATCGACAGCACTGTGGAGGTCTACATCAACGATATGATAGTAAAAAGCAAAATCAACAACTCCCATCTGGAAGATCTGAAAGAAATACTCAGCATCCTCAAGCTTAACAGGTTCATCAAATTAAACACCTCCAAATGCGTCTTCGAGTCAGTTCAGGAAAATTTCTAGAGTTCTTAGTTACATATCAGGGCATTAAGGTGGATCCACGACAGATCAGCGCAATCTAAAGCATTCAGGCCCCGAAAAATGCTAAAGAAGTACAGAAATTGACTAGTATGACAGCAGCACTCAACAAGGTCATCAGCTGATCTTTAGACAAGTGTCGACCATTCTTCCAGCTTATCAAAAAACGTAAACAATTCAAATGGACTCCAAAATGTGACCAAGCCCTCAATGATTTGAAGAAATACTTAACCCAGCCACCTTTACTTTCTACCCCACTCAAACATAAAAAACTCTTCCTCTATCTCGCAGTGTCGGAGCATGCAATCAGCACTGTACTACTCAGGCAACAAGATCATCAACAGTTGCCTATCTACTACGTCAGCAAAACTCTTCTCGGGACAGAAAGTACGTACTCACCCTTAGAGAAATTGGCACTCGCACTAGTAGTAACATCCCGCAAATTGGTGCACTACTTCAGAGCTCATACCATCAAAGTCCTCACAGACTACCAGCTCAAACCTCTCCTCAAAAGGGTCAACTTCTTTGGCAGATTGACAAAATGGGATGTGGAGTTGAGTGAGTTTGACATCAAGTTCCATCCAAGATCGGCTGTAAAAGGGCAAGTGCCTGCAGATTTCATTGCCGAATTCTCCGTTAAACTACCACCTGAAGCCGACCAAACACCACCGGCTGCTTAACAGCACTACGACCTCTCCCTGAATCTTTGGGAGAATGTTGATCATTGAAAACTCTACGTCAAAACTCTACGTCGACGAAACCTCCAATGACCGGGAGGCAGGATCGGGCATAATGTTCATTACACTAGACGATTTGGCCATTGAACAAGCTATCAAGCTTGAGTTCACCGCCTCAAACAACGAATCTGAATACGAGGCACTTCTTGCCGGATTACACCGAGCCATTGAACTAAAAATTGCCGAGATTGTCATCTATTTAGACTTTCTGCTAGTTGTCAATCAGATTACGAGAGAATATGCTACAAAGAATAACAGAATGACACAATACCTAGCTAAAGCTAAGGAATTGCTCACCAAATTCGACAGTTACAAACTCCTCCAGATCAGCCAGGATAATAACTCTCATGCCGATGCTCAGGCGACGTTAGCAAAAGCCCTGAAGTCATGGTTAAAAAAAACAATCAACGTGGAGACTTTGGCCAGACCAAGCATATTTCATGAAGAAGAACAAGCTCTGATTGTAGAACAGTTTGGACCATCCTGGATGGACCCAATTATCTCCTATCTCAATAAAGACGAGCTATCAGAGGACAAAAATAAAGCCAGACGAATCAAACACAAAGCTCTCAGATACTGGCTATCACCAAACAAGGAACTTTACAGGCGGTCCTTCACAGGTCCGTACTTGCACTGTGTCCACCCAAATAAGGTGCAAGGTGTCCTATTTGAAATTCACGAAAGAATATGCGGAAGTTACATCGGTGAAAGATCGGTGACGCACTGAACTATCTCACAAGGATACTGGTGGTCCAATATGCAAAAAAACGCCGCCCAATACGTCCTCAAGTGTGAAAAGTGTCAGAGATACTCTCTCATCATACATCAGTCTACTGAGGATCTTGCAACTATTATCAGTCCATGGCCTTTCGCCCAGTGGGAACTGGACATAGTCGGGTCTTTGCCCCGAGCTCCAGGGAATAAGAGTTTTCTCATTGTGACAACAGATTACTTCACCAAATGGATAGAGACGGAGCCCGTGTCAAACATTAGAGAGATCGACGCCAAAAGGTTCGCCTGAAAAAAGCATAGTGGCAAGGGTTAGCATTCCTCATGCCATTGTCTTGGATAATGACACCCAATTTGATGGCAACATGTTCAGGTCATTCTGTGAAGAACTCGGGATTAGAAACTATTACTCAACACTAGCCTACCAGCAGTGCAATGAGCAAACTGAGATTTCAAACAAGACTATGCTTAACGGAATTAAAAAGCGGCTGGAAAGGGCTAAAGAAAAATGGATGGAGGAACTATCCAGCATTCTGTGATCCTATAGAACCACCCCAAGAAGATCTAACGGCCAAACCCCTTTCTCTTTGGCCTACGGGGTGAAAGTAGTCATACCTTTGGAAGTAGGGCTACCAACGATCAGATCGGCAGCATTCAATACTGAACTTAACGACCAAACTCTGACAAAGGATCTAGATCTTGCCCAAAAAAAAAAAAAGAAAATGCCTTGATCAAACTCACCGAATATCAGCGGCAGTTAAGACGCTCCTAAAATAAACGAGTTCATCCAAGAAACTTCACTCCAAGTGACCTAGTTTTACGAAAAGTACTGGGGGCAACAAAGAACCCAGCGTATGGCAAGCTCGGCCCCAACTGAAAGGGCCCCTACCCAGTGGCATCCCAAGTCGGCGTTGGCGCATACCGACTCAAACCTTTCGAATAGGGAAGACAGCTGCCTCGACCTTAAAATGCAAACAACCTAAAGAAGTTCTACCAGTAGCACAGGATCCCATATGATATAACAACTTGAAGAAATATGCAATGAGATCAATAGAAAATGAAGTTGTTCAAGCAAATCTACTCAGAGCACTATAGGACTAAACAAAAATCAAGTGTCAAAACTTGGTCCTGTCCAAGTTAGACAGGTCGGCCAATGAAGGCCACAAAAACCAAGTGTCAAAACTTATTTCTGTCCAAATTAGACAGGTTAAGAGTGTCAAAACTTGGTCCTGCTCAAGTTGAACAGATCGGCCAATAAAGACCACAAAAGCCAAGTGTCAAAATTTGATCCTGCCCAAGTTGGACAGGTTGACCAATGAATGCCACAAAAACCAAGTGTCAAAATTTGATCATGTTCAAGTTGGACAGATCGGCCAATGAAGGCAGCAAAGAACCAAGTGCCAAAACTTGACCATATCCAAATTGGACAGGTCGGCTAATGAAGAGATACGAGTCATACGAACATAAGACGAAATGAATTTCAACAATCAAAAAGAGCTGAACAGTTGTTTAACATTTACCGAGACGAAGGCAAAACAAAGACTTTTATTAAAGATAAGAAGGTTGGTTACAAAAAAAAATCCAAAAAAAGAAAACTACAACTCTATCACTCTGCCGACTTCTCTCCCAACTGGACAGACGACTCCGCCGAGTTATCTGCAGCCTCTTCTACAGCCTTAGATGATTCAGCAATAGCCTTCTCCCTTTTGACAACAGCCTCCAAAGCAAGTTGTCTGCTATACTCAGCGTTGGTTATCACCTTCTTTGGATTGACAACACCATCCTCAGTAGTGTCAAAGTAATCAGAGCACAAAATGCCAGACATCAGAGGACCTGTCCACCGGGGAAAAAATAAGGGCGCTGTTCCAGCCCTCTCGAAAGATGCTACCGCTTAGATCCGTCATCTAAATGGCTAGGTTACTGGTCGCCCTTTTTTCGCCCCGCATCAATATGGCCTCTTCCTCCGCCTTCAACTTCGCCACTTCGGCTTGGAGAGCTTCGATCTCCGACTTTGCCATATACAGTTCCACAGACTGCACATTATTTTCTTTTTGAAGGTCGGCCACTTCCATGTCTCTCTTCTTATAGTCCGCCTTCACCATCTTGAGCTCGGCAGTCGCTTGCTCGGTCTTCTTCCTGAAGGTGATTCAATCTTTGTTAGCATCGATCCACTCTTTCTTTAAGCCACCGTGCACCTCTATAAGGTGCTCGTGTTCCTCAACCAATTTTCGATAGCGACTCATTGCCTACAGTGAATTCAAACAACCCTACACCAAAAGCAAAGTTTGCATAAAAACGATATGAGCAAAAAATCTAGCAAATTGAAAGGCAATGCCGACTTACCAAAGAGAATCGTGAAAGGCTCCCATGAAGATGCCAGTATTAGTCGCCGCCTTTAACTTGGCAACATCCTTCTTCTGAAGGACGCTCTTAAGGACGCCGAAAGCGACCTCGGCTTGGTCAATCATCGAATCAGCCGTTGTCAGAGGTCGGCCCAAAATATCTAGCGTTACGGTGACTACTTCTCCGACTTCCTCCACCGCAGCTTTGCTAGAGCCGACCCTTGGTTTCTTAGGAGCTAAAGGTGGTGCAGCAACCTCAAGTGCCTTTTTCTTCTGTTGTCGGGTCATCGGCTTCTTTTGAATAGGGGCAAATTTCTTCTGCCGAGGCAGTCTCCAGAACGGCGGACGGAAGGCCAGCCGAAGTCGTGGCAGTCGTCTTTAGTGGCTTATCCGCCGCGGCAAACATCATCTCCCTCAAATTCATGTCGTCTTCCTTGTCTAGGGATAGGGTGGATCCTTGTGTTCTGCTAGATAATCTGACTCAACGGTCTGGAAGTGTAAGTGGCGACGAACTCAAGACCAAACTGTTCGACTTAGAGCGGGTTTCACGTCCACACCGTTCTTCGACAACGGGCTCCGACGGAGGAGGAATGGCAAATGTTACCCCCTTAGTATCACAGGCTCCTTCAATAACAATCCCGTCAGGAATTTTCTCGAAGTCTCCTTCAGCGCCTTGCTTGGCCAAACCCGCGAGGACGCCATGTGGGATCCCCGTGTCGACGGTAAACGTCGAGTAGCGAAGAGGATAGCTTAGCAGTATGTGAGCGGTCTTTAAGATCGCTCAATTTGCCTTCACCACGAAAGTTCAGCGCCTTATTTAGATCGGCGAAGTTAACAAGCCAGTCTCGCACCATCGACCGCTTCTTCTTTTCTGCAAAATATCACGATTACGTTCAGACACGCATTAGAATCAAATCAGACACACAAGATGAGAGGTCGGCATTAAACCTATCTCAAGTGAAACTCTAGAGCATCAGAACATCGGTCTTTCACCTTTAGAAAGGTCGCCGAACTCCCAGGGCCTGGTTACCCAAACCCTAACATTCTCAACACCCTTCCCGGAGGACGGCAGACACTTCATTAATTCCCTAGCCTGCTCTACAGCCCGAAGATAGACTTTGGAACTCTCCCCGACCTTACAGAATGTCTAACAGTATTCAAGTTCGGCGAGCCCCAAGTTCACACTCAGGCGTCGATTAAGTTCAAGCATACCAAAGATGATCCTATATACATTTGATGACAGGGGAGGGCGACACCTTTTTTACAATGAACTTATGGAGTAAGGGATGAAGGGAAAACCTAAGGTCCCTTTCTACAATAGCAATGATCGGGAGGGGTACTACCTTCTCAATTTTCCCCACGCGATGATCAATGGGACCGACTAGCTCTAAGCCGATCTCGTCTGGAATCTCATATCTAGCCCTAAAAGCGACAATGGCCTCCAGACCATCTAGCATTTTCCTAATACGAGATGCCATTAGGGAATAACCGTCGAAAATGATAAGGAAAGTAAAGAGGAGCACGAAAGAAATACAGGTTTAGAGAGACTTATAATGGTGGGAGTCGAAGTTGGCAACAAACATGCTAGACAAATAAACGAAGTAAAACAAAGTGCCTTTCACCAGAAATGGCATCCTCCTTTTACAAACATGCAAGCCGTCGGTTTGCGGGCGAAAAAATGACAGCAATCATGGCACCCCATCGAACCGTCACATCAGTCGTCGATTCGGCGACATCCCATCAACACAGCTTTAAATTCCCGCAGTCCGCGTGGCTAGGTAACCGAAGAAACGGTCGTATACCTGAAGAGGTGCCATCATGACCCGACGCAGCCCTTGGCCGTTTGGAAATTCATAACGACACAAAGGCTAGGGAGCAATTGTGGGGCAAATGCACACGGCCCAATGCATCTGGTTAGGCCCAATCAACACAAATCGAAGCTGCGCTGCTGGGTGGCCCAAATCAAGCACTAAAGGACGGTTTGGCCCAGTGTGCCAACCTGATGCCGACCTAGGCCCAAAACCGCGAAATGAGAGCCCAAACAGCTAGCGGTCTCAGAGCATTAAATGCGGAGTTGACCTGCATTAAATGCGCCAGCGGCTCCCCACCCGACGTCCACTTGCACGTTCGATCAGCCGAATTCTTGAGCGACGGTAAGGCAAACCCTACATGCAGTCAGTCGGCTGCAAATGATGAAGTCTACCCAACAGGCCATGATGATCTGCTGATAAGTCAAAAGCAAAACACTCCATCGATCACACTATAAATACCCAAGACCTCAAGAGTCAGGTATGGACAATTAACTCCAAGTATATACGACTTTTATCTATTCAACTCTTGATTAAGTTTGTTAACTTAATCATCGGAGTGTGATCGGCCCAACAAGGGTCGACCCATTCTAAGTTCTCTTACTTGCAGAAAGTTTGGACTCATCAACATTGGTTTGAGTGATCGGCCAAGCCTTCCCGAAAAATACCACCTACAAAAATATTGAAGTGTCTTATATTTAAATGCCCTACCTTATTATGTTACTTAGACCAATGCCTTTTGTTTATTAAGACGGCTAATACTTTAAAGCTCTATTTCTTAACTCCAATGAGCCTGCTCAATTACAATGTTGTTTCACATGCCAATAACATCATTTTTTTTTATGAGTCCACATATCAATATCATCATGTACGCTACTACTAGTATAGTTGATGGTTAGCTAAAACTTAACAGGTAAAGAAGAGCAAAAATGTTGCCAAAAAAAATATATCTTCCCAATATTTCATGAATTTGATATTATTCAATAAAATGACATCTTAAAACATTGAGTAGTTCATGGCAAATAGACTAGTTCAACTGTATTTTAGTGAAAATTTTCACATGCCCACACTCGCGCACAACACACACACACAGAACATATCCTAAATAATGGGGTGTTCCAACCCTACAGCAGGTCATGGATCATATGCACAGGAACACATGCCCACAATTGGATCTGAACTCAAAAGAGTCCCTGGTAAAAGCAAACCAACCCAGCAATAGCAAATTAAAGGGATCCAACTCCTAAGTTCTGACACAGTGAACCTAGAGGCACCCCAATTTATATCCCTCCTACAAGTGAGCAATTCAAACCATGATCTCTATCAAATTTGAAACTGAAGTTCTATTTTGTACGGCCAATCCAACTTCTTTCTTCCATCATTCAAGCAAGTAAATTCTCAACAGCAAATGTAAGTAGAGGAGGATTACAAAAATACTATTGCTGATAAGCTTTTCTATATGCAAATGTGCTAAATATAGTGAACAGTCTGGGGTTTGATCCCCCCTGGGATTAAACTCGTGATTTAAGTGGGGAGTTGTGGCGGTGGACTGATGTGCTAGCTCCCTACAGGGGATTAGTCCTATCCAAGGTGGGGATACCCTGCTATCAAAACAAAAAAATTGTGCAATATAGTGAACTCTGCTAAGAGTTTAAAGGAGGAAGCGAACACCTTAAATAGCAAAATGAAATGGAAAGGACAACAAATTAAAAAAGCCAACAAGGAAATCAAAGGCTTCGAGTGGTTTTAGCATGAGATGACATCACGATGCATTACTTTCACCTTCTTACCTTCCATTTGGGAGCACTGTTGTATTCCGAACTTGGACTTCAACAGTATTCTGCTTATCTTCTGCAGCAAATAAATTGAACGCTAGTTCAAAAACTTCAAATTGAACTACAGTACTTAATAGAAAAGAGAAAGCCAATAGAATAATTGCCAAGCTCACAATATCAATTCAACCTTGAGAATCAAACAAAGGTACTAAGACCAATTGTGGAGAAGTAAGTAAAATGGAAAAAATCTAAAAATAATTCCAACCATAGAAATGTCTGCAAAAAAATTTCCCGATGCCTGCAAGTCTAGACAAAGGAAAGTGACTAGCAAATACAAGTATTCTAGGACCAATATCAATTCAAAAAATGCATGGACATGGAGCCACAGGATTACACAAGAACATAAGCAAGGAAGCACAATATTTAAAGGCACTACCTTGAAAAACTGGAGACTTCAAACAAATTAAGGCAATATAAGAACAAAAGAAGATAAAATAATCAATAATTCTGTCCTACTTTTTCTCCACCTCTCATCTTTTTTCTTCCCCTTTTTCCTCCATATATCCCCTTAGTTGTCCTTACTCATAGAGCAATATTGATTTCTCGATGGCATAACCGCTGCACTTTCGTCCTCTTCATGTTTTTTAAATTAATAGAAAACAGTAGATGTAACTATGATATATAATTACTAAAGGTAGAAACCCACCGTTGTACAATTTTGAGGTGAAACCAGTAGATTGTCACCGGTAGAAAGAACATCTGATTGAATGCTCATGTATCGAATACATACTAGGAGTTATAGATGTGTGCATTAAACATTTTCAAAATGGCAACCAATAAGACATTGTTTTTTAGTAGATGAACCATTCAATCAATTTCAAATACAGGAACCATGTCACTGATCCACACAGCTTAATTACTGGAGGCACTATATTCAGGTGTCACCAAAGTTTGGACTAACAAGTCTCCACATAAAGGTAAAACTTTACATGAATAAATCAAATTGGACTAAAATCGCAGAGACAATAAAACAGATTAAGGATACAGCTTGTTTTAACCAAGCAAAGCCATTCTTAGTTTGTATAGGGTTCCAAACCTGCGCACCCCTAAACTACAAGCTTTGTTTGAAGCTCCTACTTAATTTATGGGATATTTAAAGAAGCCCCTTTCTACAAACCTTTGTAGGATACCTGCTACTCTGAATTGTATAAATGAATGCCGGAGGGTAGGATTCTGAAATGGGCTACACTGAAGATGATATGAAAACTCATATTTTTCAGACTCCTTTAGAGTACAACCAATTGAACCTCTTGTAACGGAATCGGTATTCATCAAGATTTGGATATCCAACTGTGATTTCTCATTAGCTAAATGTAGCACAAATGCGTCTGACTTTGATCTAACGACATGGGCTCAACTATGCACCTGAGGTTGCAGCTAAGTGTAAAGGTACCAGATCTGTTTAGCCGTCTCTAAAGCTGATTTCCTTTTAACTGTTTTAGTCACTTCCATACAGCCAGAAAGTGAAGTACCTATATTATATATTCACTCTGACATTCATACTTTGCATATTATATAAATTCAGTATAGAAACAAGTTAACAAAGTAATTACAAGAACTTCAAGCAAATAGAGAATTTGCTCCTATGTTTCTTTCCGCACAAGCACTGATTGTTCAACAGCAGGCATGTCTATCACATACCTATGTCTCCACCATATACCTGGACCTATGGTTCTTTCCACTCAAATTGATAATTTGCTCCTATGTTTCTTTCTTTCCAACGCAATCACTGATCTTTTAAGAGAAGGCATGTCATCACATACCCTATGTCTCCACCATATACCTGCACCTATGTCATGTCATCTCCAGCATGAGAATTTCAAACAAGTTGAATTATCCACAAAACATAGATCTGATCACCATCATTTCTTGAAGTACATTGTTCTACAATGCCTGCAAGTAGCTAATCACAAAATAACCAATACAGAGAAAAGTCGAACAATTTCTTTCGTCATTCCTTTTTCTTTGGAAACGTCCAACTATGTACACACACATGCAGAGCATTCAAGTATAGAAACCTGATGTTCCTGTTATAAAAACAATGTGGCTGCAATAATTTGGGAAGAGAATGGCCTACCAAGCAAAACTCTTTAGCATGATAATGCCAAAATGGAAGATTACTAGAGCTTTCTGACAGTTCCTAAGAGACCACCCTCCAAATCCTAGTATTTATCTCTTTCAACAAAGCCATAAAATTAACAAATCCGGAATCATATGCCCTTTATCTTTCCATGTGTTTGACTGCCAACAAAGAAGAAGATCTACAAACAACATCAGCATTAAGCGTCTCACCAGAAATATAACCAGTATACGCTAACAGATGGTGCATGAGGCGATTCTAATCATTCTTACATGTTATACAACTACAAGCAATCCTCCACAAGACAACTGATTTGGATTCAACACCTTTTTCCATGTTGTTGTCCATGTGGAAAACACATCCCGAATCAGCAGTTCTAATTTTCACAGAAACTTTTACAGGAAAGTTCTATCTCTAACAGCCAACAAAATGCTCCCAGCAGCACTCGACTCTTACATAGCTCCATGTTTTTTTGTTTTATTTATTTGAGTTAGTTATATTTTACTCCCCCTGTAGTTAGCCCAAAAAACACAACCAACCAGTGATTCAAAACTGCACCTTTGAACCCCTTGTTGTCTAAACTAAAGTACAAAACTAATTCTTTCGTGTCACACACAAGGAGCTTTGTGACCGTTGGAACCAATGTTACTAGAAAACAGTAATACCCTAGCGATTTATGTATTGGAACGCACATTCCAAAACATGGTACACTTCGCTCCAAAACAGTGAATTTCAGCAATCCAAAGTGATTCTAAAATATTTTTCTATTTATTTCATTAAACGTTATGAAGAAAAAAATCAAATATAATGAACTAAAATCAAGGAAGGTGGAGTTTTGGCAAAATAATGTTAAAAAAATGAGCCATAATGCTTCTAGAAGTATCTTTTACATGATTAATTTCAAAAAAAAGTTATTATATTTTGTTGGATGTCAACTTACTAACGAAAATTGTTCAATAAATACCTCAAATTCTAGTAGTGTAATCAACTTTTTTTTTTTTTTTTTTATAGCAAGAGTATCCCCACCTTCAGTGAAAATAATCCCCCGTAGGGAGTTAGCGTAACAACCCACCACCATAACTCCCCACTTAAATCACGAGTTTAATCCCAAGAGGAATTGAATCCGGGACCATGCGCCTCATCACACAGTCCCTTGCTCGCCCTTACCACTGGGCCACCTTGTGGGTGAGTAGTAGTGTAATCAACTTATTAAAGTTTAATAGTAGTGTAATCTATACTATTCTAATAGTGTAACCTATACAAGTCTCCCCTTATTGTATCACATTTTAAAACTGTGGCGTGCAACGTTTTCATTCCCATTCCACATATTTGAACAATCCACGTTCTAAGTAGCATAGGCTGCAACTAATTTGGGGGCTAAAATTACTGTTAAATTTTTTCTTCCAACTTCTTCTCACTCATCTTTTTTTTTTTTCCTTCAACCCCCTACCATCTCCACCACCTCACCATTACCATTGCTACCGCTATTGCCATGTCACCACCACCCTACTTCCGCTATTGCCACTACCCCACTTAACCATACACCACTACTTTGCTACTAACCATCTTCTCTCACTTTTTGTTCATTTTTGGTCAATTTCAGTCCTTGCTTTCCCTCTCTATATAAACCCCACCAAATCACCATTGACCACACTATCACCCCATATGCAACCAACCACCAAATTCTCTTACTCTCTCAATAATTTCTCTCTAACCAAACGCCAATAAGCACCACCTAAATCTACCATCATTTCTTACTTCTTTTCACTCACTCACTACTCTCTCTTTACTCAAAACTTCCGAAACCACCATGCTACCACCACCAAATTTTCTTTGTTTTTTGATAAATAAAAAATTTATTGCAAACGAAGGATCCTCCTCTAGCACACAAGATGCATACAGGAGAGAAACACTAGATTCCTCCTCTCAAAGAAATATCACATATAAAATCTATCGTAGCAAAAGAGAAATCACAAAAGTTCCCAGAAAGTCAAAAATGGAAAGTATACAATAAAGTATCATTTAGTCAATGGACTGGTAGAACAGCTTTCTCAAAAGTTCTCCTATTACGCTCCTTCCATAAGCACCACATCACACACAACAGAGCCAACCTCCACGCTTTCTTCTTAATACGATCTCTGCATCCCCTAGACCAAGATTCATATAATGATACTATTGATTCCAGCATAACTCAAATAATCCAAAAAACAGATAATAACATACTCCATAATTGCCATGCCACATCACAGTGGATAAGCAAATTATCAATAGTCTCCTCAACTCTATAACACATGCTACCACCACAAAATTTTCTTACTTCTCTCTCAAGCTAAAAACCCTTACCCACAACCTACCACACGTGGTCACCAAGCATCTCTCACACCAATTTGCAAATTTTCTCACAATATACTCTCTCTCTCTCTCTCTCTCTATATATATATATATATATGCAAACAAACATCCACCATTGCACTGTATTACCACAATCAACACCACCCACCATTCCCATGCACTGCTTAACATCTTCCATTACAGGTATGCATGTATATGTATGCATTAAGTATAATTGATATATAATTTTTACGGTTTATATTGGGTTCAATTCATGATTTGTTTGGGACTTTTAACGGGTTTGATTTTGATCCTTAATTTTCTAAGGCTTTAATATCAAAACATACATACGGTATCTATAGGCGTAATTTAATGTGTGATTATGAATTTTCGGGCCAAGATATGAGGAGGAAAAGAGAAAAGAGGAAATAAAAAGGAAAATAGTGAAAGGATTGTAATAGTTTAGTTGGAAATAGATAAAAGTGATAATAGGGTTGGAGAAAGAAATCAAGAGGAAGATGGTGGTCATGGCAATCCTAGGAGGTGATGAATGGTATAGAAAGAGAAAAACAAAATTAGTTAAAAATGTAACAACATTTTAGACAATTTCGCATAAAATATTTCCCCTTTGGTCCAAACTACGAGGATTAAATTTACATTTTTGAAAGCCAACCGTTACATGTCTTTTGGCCTAAGCACAACGGGTAAAGAATAAAAATCCCTATTCTACACCGTCAAAATCAAAGTCCCCAATTTTGTTCTTCTTTTTTTTTTTTTTTTTTTTTGGTCTAAAAAAATTGGAATCTCTGGTTAGTACTTGACAAAACCCGAATTTCAAGGGCCAATACGTGTAGTTAATTACAAATTATTTAATTTGAGAGTTCTTCTGGTTCAACATGCCTAGTATCTTCAGCATCTAATATTTCAAGCACAAGTGGATCATAAATTCATAAATTGGGCAAGTGAATCGTACATATATATATGCCATGTGAATGCATATATATAAGTATGTGTGTGTACATGTGCGTATACAAGTAGAGAAGCACATACTTGAAGAATATCTCTTTTTGAACAACGCCTTTGTCTGTCGTCTCGTTCTAAGAACGGACTGAAGATTCTTCTTTGCAAACTTCCTTGCCTTCTTCCCCAGCTTCCCCATTTCTTAGTATCAGAGGCAATATCAACCCCAACCCTAAAAGCAAATATCAGAGCAGATAGCAAAGACAAAAACCAGAAACTTATATACCTATATACGCACTCTGTATACATATACATACCGGACGGAGTGACCTCCACTTCAGCTTGAGCTACTGAGCGTTTCTTCTCTGTTCCTCCTCCTCCTCTCGGCTTCTTTCTTTGTATTTTTTGGCGCTTGAGTTTAGCTTGTAGCCCTAACCCGAGCTTTTCTCACGTACAACGGACCCTAAGTGCAAATTGTTAGGTGACCAATTAAAATATGCCACGTCAATTGAAGGCGGTTTTACGATTGAGCGAATTCTGTCAATAGCAAGTCAATAATTCGTAAATTAACTTTTGTCCTCTTTAGTTAGTTAGGCTCAATTTTACTTTTTTGTCTGTATTTCAGATGTACAAAATAAAGTGAAATAGTTAATTTCTGTATAAAAAATCAAATTTTTCTTTGGACTTAAAATTTTCAGACAAATGTAAATTTCAACCTTTCTTATATTATTTCTACTTTTTCATTTTGGCATTTTTATTTGGTGTAAAAAATAAGTCTAGTCTAAAAATTAAAGGATAAAATTGTAATTTAGTATATTCCTTTTTATGGCATAAAAATGAATTTGCATTTCAAAATTATAAAGAGTTGTTTTGTTTACTTTTATAATTTAAGGCAATTTAGTGAAAATAAATAAAAGTTGATGCAGTGAACATATAATTTACCTGATGAGTAATATTGGCCAACTGAAACAAGGCCTCCCCTAGTCCCACCCACAGCCTTAGTCGTGGATTTGAATCACCCTTCTTTTTCAAAAATGCTGTGATGATCTATCCCTTTACACCTCAACTATTGACCCAAAAAATGGTATAATTTACTCAAAAATAAAAAACATGGATTCGAATCACCTTCCTTCTCCAAAAAGACTGTGATGACCTATCTTTTTACGCCTCAACTATTGATCCAAAAAATGGTATACTTTACTCAAAAATAAAAAAACATGAATGTAGCACCTTAATAGAACAAAAATATTGGTTAAATTATAATAACAATTCCTTAAACTTTAGTTTAAATCGTGAGACCCACCACCATCTTCTTCAAAACCTTGTACACAATTAACTATCGAAGTCGCCACTATAACATATCTAAACAAATTGATCATTACCAATTCCAAAAACTTTTAAAATTGCTCCAATTAAAGCTAACTAATGTATACGTCAAGACCATTACAATGGCACAAATTTCACACACAACCACACAATTTTCAATTAATCACTTTGTAACACGTTAATATTTTATATTTTTGTGTATTTCATAAGTTAAATCGAAAATCCTAATTGTGATAATGGCACAACAATGGGTGTTATTGTGGCATGGCGATGACCGTGACAATCAGTAGTGTAGTGATGAGATTGGAAGTGTATAATTTTTTAGTTTTGGTAATTGAAACACGTTTTGAAAAGATAGATCATTTAACAATCTCGTTTTTACAAAATCTATTTGGTAGGCTAGTGTAATATTTCAAAAGTCAAAGGCATTTTGTGTATTAAACCAAAACCTTAAGGATGATCAATAAAATTACTCTAAAATGTTTTAATTTTATTTTAGCATATTCGGCCTTTAGGCCCTTTTGAGCGGATAAGGTAACTTGTGATGGCATTAATATGACCAACCAAAAACATGTCCCTCCCATTAAAGCCTCTGTGCAATTACAGCAAAGCACCGGTGCCTGGTGAATTCACTTTTGTACGTAATTTTCATATGTATCTTGACCTGATGTTGTTTTCATTTTGAACTAAAATATTTATTATTATACTATAATTTTAAATTTTAAAAATACCATTACCGCATTAATGGATTTTTTTAATATAAAAATTGGGTTTGTGTACCATTTTCTTTTATATATATATAGGAAGAAATGCGGCATGAATATATCTTTGGAATTTGGGGGATAAAAAATATTTTATTATTCTGTTATTTGAAAACGTTATTTTTATGCTGATTTTTTAAGAAAATTCCTATTTAATTCTAACGAGTTTTCCAGAAGTAAGTACATTTGGATAATCTTCATTTCGATAACTCTAACGTGCGTGCTACTCCATTTTATTCTTATATGGAGATAAAGTTAGACTTATCCAACCACTATAAGAGAAAAAAGAAAAAAATAAAAAAAAAACTAAAATTTATCAACATTATTTTTTTCTAATGAAGTCCTTAATAGATAAGATTTTCTAATAACTTGAGAGATGAGATAAGGAGAATAAAGAATTTCGAGGCTGTTAATTTCATAAATGCAAATATTTAAGAAGGTAATTTGGAATTTGATATCCAATCTTGAATCTTGGGATTGCTTATCTCTTATCCAACCTCACTTTAGGATTTATATAATTTTATGCATACAGGTAAGGTCAAATACGGTATTCGCATTCCAATTTGTCTACTTTACGCAAGTAGATTGTGTGTCTAAATTTTTCATGAAACATTATGTGACTCGTTTACATTTCCCGACAACACTAAAAATATCACAATGCTTCATGAAAATTTTACACTGGAAATTCATATATCTATACATATAATTGTCAAATATACATAAAAGTGAAGATAGCTCAATAATAAATAAAAAAAATGCTAGTATTACTTGGCTTACAAAGTATGTAATGCAGACTTAACCAATTCTCATTTTCTAACTTATCAAGCAAGAATATTATGGGGAGATGGCAACTATTCTTATTTTAGCCTGTTTGGAATTTCGGAAGGGAAGGAGGAAGAAAGAAAAATGAAGTAAGAGAGAAATTGTACAAAATAATGATTAATTTTTTTATTATTTTTTTTGCAAATAAAATCAAAGAAAACTCCATGGAAAATAACTTTTTTTGGTCTAAAATTGAAGGAAAATATTGAAAAATAATAATAATAGAGTGACTATTGAAAATGGCATAGAAATAATATTTAAATGAAAAGTAAAACAATTTTCATTGCTCCTATTTCAAATTCTTTTATTTATCGTCCAAACTAGAAACTAAACATGGTAAGAAAGAAAATTTATTGTTTTCTCTTCCTTCCTCTAGTTCAAAACATGTTGTTAATAAAATGAAAGAAATTAGAATGGTAATTTCGTATAATCAAAAAATTTATAAAAAATTAATAAAAATTTCTTACTTTAAAATTTAAACAAAATGCCCCTACGATAACTTTTAATTACGAAAATATCATACACATCTCATTCTTTGAAACTAATACAATTCTTGTCAAAGAATAGCATTTTTCATCTGGAATACCCAAAAAAGAGATATACCGATCTGGTTTTCTCTAATTGGTCTGATCCTAAACTCCCATATTTTGATCGTAACAGCACATTCAGTTCCATTAATCTACGGTTAGTTATCGGGAAGAAGTTAAAAAACGGAAAGACAGCAAACGGTTATTCGCTGTCAGTGTTGTTCAAAATAGCAACGTTGGGTCCCACGAAGTAATTGTTACTGTTACCGTTACCGTTACGGGATGCAGAATATTACAACCCACCACCTCCCATCCATTGTTCATTACTATTTTTTTCCCAAAGTTGAAGTTTTCTTTGGCAAGATCTGGTCTCTCTTTCTCTCTTTGATATTTTTTTGTTGTTGGTTTGAGGAGAGAGAGAGAGAGAAAGGGAGGATCAAAACTTGCAGAGATCTATCTTCTCCAAAAATTTCATTTGCAGGTAGCGAATCTTCTTATCACTGTTGAGAATGTGAAAGAGAACATTGCATGATAGCTTTGTTCTTATTCTGTATGTTCTAAGTTGGGAAGATTGAACTGGGTTTCGTGTTCTTTGTGAAAATTTTGCATCTTCAATCTGTCGGTATCGTTGACGATATTCATGTGATTCAGTGACTTGTGGTTGTCTGATTTAGATGAGAGTAGTTGAGGTGTTGAATTCAATTTTCCACAGGAGGCACGTGATGTTGCCTAGTCTCTTAATTTGGAATGAGATGAGAAAAATGATCTTCTATTGTGACAAAACGAGAAAAAAAAAAAAAAAGAGAGAGAGAAACTTTTGGGTGTTGCTACATTGGATAATTGGTGTGTAAATTTGTTTTCTTATTTCTTCTTTGTTTTATTTTTGTTCTTTACTTGGAACAGTTGATGGGTTGGCTTTATAGTTTGGAATTTTCTCATTTAGTTTGGTAGTTAATGTATTTCATTTCTCATTTTTATTCTCTCTTTGGGCATCTTGTGGAAATTGTTTATTTGGAAAATTTGGTATGAGTATCATGCTTATGGCGAAGATCTTGCAATTTCAACATCTGGGTGTTTTTGCACAATTTGTTGCGTGTTCAATGTATTGGATAATTGGTGTAATGTCCCTTGTTTAAATTGTTGGATTGGCCACAAGGCACAAGTTTCTTTTTCTATTTGAATTTTTCATTTAAAGCGTTAATAAATGGAACAAATCGGTTGTCTTGATTGTAGATCTGTTTCCAAAATTTAAGTTTCCTATTAAAATTTGTGAATTTATTAGGTGTATATAACTCTGTGTATATCAAATTTGTTGCTTACTCATTTGACAAATTTTGTTCATTTGATATATTCCGGGATTGTAATCCCAATATCTTTCCTTTGTGTTTACCAAGATGAATTGATTGGAAAATGGGGAAGAAAGGGAGCTGGATTTCTGCAGTGAAGAAAGCTCTCAGTCCTGAATCCAAGGAGAAGAAAGATAAGGTTTTAGATGATTTCAATTTTCCTTATCTTTTATAACCTGTGTATATCTGTGTGCCTGCGTGCATGTAGTTTTGGTGTAGAATTGTGATTGAGCATTGTGTCATTCTCTTCACAGAAAAGTCGAAGATCGAAGGGAAAATGGTTTGGGAAACACAGGAGCCCAGATCCACGCTCTTCACCTGCAGAGATTGAATTGCCCGACCCTGCCACTCCTCCTTTGGAAGAGGTGAAATTTACAGAAGCCGAAAATGAGCAGAACAAGCATGCTTATTCTGTTGCCCTTGCCACTGCTGTGGCTGCAGAGGCGGCCGTTGCAGCCGCTCAGGCAGCTGCAGATGTTGTTCGGCTCACAACTGTGGCCCGTTACTCAGGTAAATCAAAGGAGGAAGTAGCAGCAATCAAGATTCAGACGGCATTCCGAGGATACTTGGTATTAATCTCTCCCATTTTAAGAAACTTAAATCTATATGCTTGGAAATGCCCACATCTGCACAATTTGAGAAGTTCATGTATTACCAATGGTCTAATTGATTTCTTCTTTTGTGTCCTTTTGTCAAACTTGGAAGCTTTCTCATTCTTCGTTAATTGCAGTTTTTTGCTTTGAGGAAATGCCAGAAGGTTTACTGCAGATACTTTAATTATGAATTCATTTTGTTGGCTTCAAGTACTTGTTTACACTTGTCGATGGATGAAATAAGGTCCTAGCCTTTCTTTGGGAATTCATTGTGGGAATCTCTGGTTCATGACTACTAGTTGAATTTCAGTTGTTCATTGAGCTTTATCATACTGAATTTGTCTTCTTATGAAGTAGTCAATGGCCTGTTCTGAATACTTTTTAACTCATGCTACAAGTTTCAATTTTTTTTTTTGTGTTAATTGCTTGCTTTAATGCCACATTTACTAATAAATGCAAAAATCATCTTCATCATCTTATTTGGTGTTAATAGCAAATGTATTCTGTCAACTATGGAAAGCAGTAAACAAATCATAAACTCCCAGTAAGAAGTCCAATATGAGCAACATGAATTTGTTGTATGTTGAGGTAAAACATGTTTACTGTTTAATACTTTGTGAATGGGAATTGGGTTCAATCTTTCTTAGGCAAGAAGGGCATTGAGGGCCTTGAGAGGACTGGTGAGGTTGAAATCTTTGATACAAGGGCAGTCTGTCAAACGTCAAGCCACGACCACCTTACGATGCATGCAGACTCTGGCTCGTGTGCAGTCTCAGATTCGTACCAGGAGGATCAGAATGTCGGAGGAGAACCAGGCTCTCCAGAGACAGATTCAACAGCAACGTGAGAAAGAGCTCGAGAAGTTGACAGTTTCTGTGACTGTGAGTGCACTTCTAAACTCTAGTATTTATGATTTGTGTCTATGCATGCAAGCGAGTGGATTTTATTTTATTTTCATTTGTTTCTATTTCAACATGGTGAACGGGGGGAGGGGTTTCTTTGTTATAAATATTCCTTCCAAATTGAAAATTCATTTTGACCTGTTAACTTTCCTGAGTATTTTCTGAAATTCATTTGCAGACAGAAAAACAAACGCGGTATGTTGAAACTTGAAATATTGTTTTATTATGATCCTGATTTGAATTTGATTTAAAGGAACTTCATTTCTCTTTCATGCCTTGTACCATTGAAACAATGCATGAATGCTTTCCGACGCAGGAAATCTGGTATTTTTGTGCTTATATGTTCAGATTTTTTGTAATAGGTGGGAGAAAATTGGAATGATAGTGTGCAATCTAAGGAAAAAATTGAAGCAAACCTACAGAACAAGCAGGAGGCTGCAATGAGAAGGGAAAAGGCATTGGCTTATGCATACTCCCACCAGGTATTACACTCCCATTCTTTCTTAAAGCTTCTCTTAATTCTTCTGTTTTCATATTGAACAATTGAAAGAGTTACATGTGGTGCTCTTAATAGGAGTTGATTTGTCACAAGGAATATGTAATATGTTGTTGTCCTTCTTCTGTCCTATCCTTTCTATTACTCTTTCTCGCAATTATAATGGGTTATAAGATAAGAGTAGTTAATTAAGTTAATCTTATGTGTGATGAGTGGAAAAGTTAGATTCAATAGACCCATATGCTCCTCTTCCCTCAGGACTGATGCGAAAGAATAACTACAACATGTTGAAATCTTTTAGTTTTGGGGCATTTTGGTCTCCCATGGAAATTAGTTCCATTTTTGTTCTACATATCGTTGAAATGAGGCCATCATGCTTTCTTTATATCTTAATGAGGATATAATTTTTTCTCTTTGACACTGTGTTACACAGAGGGTCTCTAGAAATGCAATGTGCAAAAAAGTGGTTCTTTCACTTCCATGGGATATCAGAGTTATGATTCCTTTAATCACATATCTTGCTCGTAGCAGCTTTACAAGCATGAGAGAAGTGGACAAATTTTTGCAATTATTTTCTGGATTCGCCTTTTTAAGTACCAACTGCAACCTAAAATCTATCCTATTTTTGTTTTTTGTTTTTTTTTTTCTTTCTGAAGAAAAGAGTAATGGATCCTTGTAATATTGTTTCTTAATATTGAACTGAGAAAAGATGTAATATTTTCTGCAACAGCAAATTCGGAAGAACTCTTCAAAATCTGCAAATCAAACATTCATGGATCCAAACAATCCCCACTGGGGATGGAGTTGGTTAGAGCGATGGATGGCAGCCCGGCCATGGGAAAACAGAAGCATGCATGATAGAGACCTTAACAGTGACTATGCTTCTGTAAAGAGTGCAACAAGCCATGCCATATCTGTCAGTGAACTCAGCAAGGCTCATTCTCGTCGTGATCTCAACCTCGACAAGAAGCCCTCTCCAACTGCACAAAAACCAAGTCGCCTTCCCAGCCGTCAATCAACTTCGACTCCCCCTTCCAAGGCACCGCCAGTGGCCACAAAAACAAGGCCAGCAAGCCCCAAGGGGAATGGTTATGGTGGAGATGATGACTCAAGGAGCATGCTTAGTTTCCAGTCTGAGCTGTACCGGAGGCATAGCATTGCCGGGTCATCAGTGAGAGACGACGAGAGCCTAGCAAGTTCACCTGCAGTTCCGAGTTACATGGCACCCACGACGGCAGCAAAAGCTAAGTCCCGGACGCCAAGCCTATTGGGGAATGGAATTCCAGAGAGGGGATCAGTTGGTTCTGCAAAAAAGCGGCTTTCATTCCCACCTTCTCCTGCTGCAGGAACAAGGAGGCACTCTGGTCCCCCTATGTTGAATACCGGATCTGTAAAGGACATCAATATGCGCTCAGAAGAGAAGATTAGCAATGGTGGGGGCAGGTAGTGCTGGCAACACAAATAGGAATATGAGTTTAGAATGAACTGCAAATGAAGAAGAGTGAATAAAAGAGGCTGGATTTCACTCTTCTTCTTCTTCTTCTTTGAGGTCAAAATGAAGAAGAGTGAATAAAAGATGGGTTGTTATTTTGATATTTGTCTTCTGTTTCCTTTTCTTCATCCACTTGTACTGTTACAGATGTTAATTATTATATAGTAGGGATTGGTTTTCGGTGTTTAATTATTTTATTGAAACGCTCAATGTTTGATTATGGTTTCTTGTGGGGATTGCTTATATTTTGTTGGAATTCTTCGGTTGTGAATGCTTTTGACCCGTTTTATATCTACAGCGATGGATGAAGCATCCATATTCTAGAAGGGTATTGATGGTGTTGGCTGAAGCATGATTTTCATTATGTTACAATGGTTTTGCTGCATTGTATTATTCCACCAAGAATGAGAGATGGAATGTGAATCTCTTGTATAGCGCATTACTAGTAGAAAATTTTGGCTTTACTATTATTCAATCAATTGATGATATTGCTACACATATACATTTAGGCTCTATTTGATACCTGAGGGAAGAAGAGGAAAGGAAAGGAACATAAAAATTTTCTTCCTTCCTCTGTTTTGTTCCTAGTGTGGAAGGGAAAGGAAAGAAATGCAAGGGAAACAAGAGGGAAGAAGACATTTTCCTTCAATTTCCCTTCCTTTCTTCCGACTTTTCTTCCATTTTCTCTGTATCTTTTCCTTACACAAGTTCCAATCACACTGTTTTAGAGGCATTTATTGAGCATTTACATGGCCCACTCTGGTCAAGTGGCAATAGAAAGCTCAGCACATGATCAGATACTTTGCTTAGAGGTCACTGTTTTTAAGAAACCAGTACTACCTTCTTTTTCTGTGAATAAAGTTTGTGAACCTTTTTTTAACTTTGCTCTGTTTCACATTATCCACCCCAATGACTCAAAAAACAAAGCCCTGTAGAGGAACATGGTCTAATCAATGGGCTCAGAGGAACTTTTTGAAGAGTTTGCAGAGTCCCTTTGTGACTCAAAAAAACAAAGCCTGTAGAGAAACATGGTCTAATCAATGGGTCCAAACACTGCTTTTTCAATACCATGTTCTTTTTAAAATGCCTTCCTCATCATTGAATTCACTAGTATGGTCCATAGACCAATAAAACTTTTTCAGTGAAAAATAAAATGTTCATGCTTGGTTTCAATTGTCTTTGTCTTTGATCTAATTAAGTAGTACTTGAGTTTTTGAGTTTTGCCATATATAACAACTCTGTCTTGGGATTAACTTGGTTTTTGTCATATTTCAAAGATGATTATTGAACTAAGATGGCCTCTAAGATGATCTGTTATTTTAATTCCAGGACAGAATTTGAAGATGCCCACTACTGACAGAGTAGGTCTGCAAGGTGGGAAGAGGAGGAATGTTGGCACAAAATCAGATACCTTGCTTAGAGTGCACTGTGACTCGTCTGAAAAAGAAAAAGAAAAAAAATGTCTGTTACCACCTGCTTTGTCGGTGGAAAAGTTGGGAACTTTTAACTTTTACTTAACGAACAAAGACTTACAGAAATGTATGCTAATCAGTGGGCACACAAAATTACGGAAGCAACCCCTCCACACACGAAGTAAGGCTGCGAACCCTCTTCGTATCCTACAGTGTCGGGAGCGTGGTCTGGGGTGCTTATTTTTTATTTTGTTTTTTTTTTTTTTTTGAGAGAGAGAGAGAGAGAGTGGGTGAGTTTGCATTGGAACTATTGGCTGTGAAAACAACATTCTAGCTAGTCATGGAGTAGGATTTAGTAGAGCACTAGTCCAAACAATTATTTCTTTTTTTTTTTTTTTAGTACAAAAAAAAGGAAAGTAGCTAGGTTACGTCACAACCAAATCAAGGCGCTAGACCTCACAGCACTAAGGGCAGAGGCAAAAGTTTTCAGGTGAGACTCTCGATCTAGAGTCACATAACAGGCTTATTAGGTCATAGACACATGCTCAAGAAATTACAGAGAATGGATGACTCTAAACTACCGTTAGACTCGAACCCATGCACTTAAAGGCGAGAAGTACGAGCTCTTACAGCCGAAAATTCTTGTATGCCAAGTTTTTGTTCTTGTTGGCATGAGTTTTGTAATATTCCTGGGTTGGATGTGAATTCACTGAATAGTGACAGCAAAGGACTTCTATTTTCTACCACAAACTTCGGTTTAAGAAACTTTGATCAGTTGTTCAAAGAAATAAAAACAGTAACAAGGTTGATGTATACTGAAAAATAGATAAACAAAGACTACATAGATCTGCAGAGCATAGAAAATTCATGAACTATATTGTAAGGTCTATTGACAATTTCTAACTTACAGAAACCATTCATGAAATTCATTTTCAAGTCCAAATCCAACCTTTTCATGTAGTAGACACAGGTCCATGGGGAGACGGTGCATTCAGGTCTGCACTGACTTATCTGGGCGTGCATTGAGCCATGGCTCCAAATTTTGGCCCGTCTTGGTCCACTGCCATCTGAAGGTGGCCCAAAGAACCACAGATGGGGACACATCAGGAGTTGGTTTGGGAAATGAAATACATTTAACCTTTACCCAATAACAAGTCAACTAAGGATAAGCTTAATGTTGGGTTGTGTTGGGTTAGGTGAAATGTCACATGTTTCTAAGTAGGTTTGTTCTTGTACTATTGGATAAGACCATTTCCTTCCGATCCTTTCAATAGGTACAATTGGAAGATCAAGTTCTATTCACACCAACCAAAAAAAAAAAAAAATTTAAAGAAGATCAAGTTTAATTGGAGCTAAACATATTTGGGAACCATCAAGGTTAGTTTAGCAGTAAGAACTTGTTCTGCTTGCTTTAAATATATGTTGTGTGATTTTGAGTCGAGTTTTACCTGGGAGCTCTCGTCCATTGCTTCTGGTGCTATGGGCCTAACGTCGGGACGAGATTGTAGCATAAAGAAAAAAAAATAAGGTTATATGTATTTGTATATAGTATATACACATTATTGAACGACCTTGTAGGTCTTAACTTCTTAATATTCGTACATAGGCTTCACATTCTGGCAATTCTATGACTATTAAGGTAGCAACAATACCTTGGACCATTGAATATATACGCCCGCATGTTTATAGAAGATTCGAAATTTTGAGTTGCGTGATGTGTATTAAGTTGCAGTACAACTTAAGAAAATATTCGTTATTTCAACTATTTCGGTCCGGAAAGCGCAAGAAGTGACCTTACTTGTGGGCCAATAGGGGACCGGACCCGGGACCCCTTGAATTTTGAAATTTTGTATAGGCTATGTAGGTTTTGGGTATTTATAACAAGATAATATAGTTTGACCCTCATTGAGTTTTTGAATTATGTTTATATCCTATAGCATTTCGAGTATTTTGAATAAGAAAGTGTATTACCCCCTAAATTCAAATAATATTACATTAAGGGCCTGTTTGGTACGTTTATTTATTTATTTATTTTATTTTATTGACTTATAAGTAAAAAAAAAATTAAAAATTTTCAGGCTTTTTTACTTTTATAAGCTAAGACTAGGAACAGCAAAAAAATAAAAAATAAAAAAGCTAAAAAAATTAGCTTTTTACTTATAAACCAAACAAGCTTGAAATAGGCCTTTCCAAACAGATCCTAACTCCAGAAAACTTAGAATAGGGAAGTGTATTGCCCCCTAAATTCAAACAATATCACACTAACTCCAAAAAAAAAATTAGAATAAGAAAGTGTATTAGCCCTCTAAAATTCAAACAATTTAATATTAACTCTGCAAAACTTTGAAATTTTTTACTTTGGTCCTCCTTAAGAAAATTTGTAAGTCCGCCCTTTGTACATAACTGTATTTTGCATTCATAGACGAAAATAGGGGTGGGTATCTTCAAAAAAAGAACCCACGTTGTCCCTTGATATTTAAAAATAGGGTTGTGCTAACATGTGCCCTAAAGTAGTGAAAATATATTGTTTTCATACAATGAGCCCCACATTTCTATTAATTCTAGCACTTTTCAAGGAGTCTTAAAAACTAAATATTAATTGTTTTTAACTATCCTTTCAAATGGACAAAAATAACCTTCATCCAACTTTATCTACATATATGGATATAGGGTTGTGCTAACATGTGCCCTTAGGGCACTAAGGGCACATGTTAAGGTAGTGAAAATATATTGTTTTAATACAATGGGCCCCACATTTCTATTAATTCTAGCACTTTTCAAGGAGTCTTAAAAACTAAATATTAATTGCTTCTAACTATCCTTTCAAATGAACAAAAATAACCTTCATCCAATTTTATCTACATATATGGATATATAGTAATAGAAGGCCCACACAAAGACTTTGTCTCTAGCTATTCATTTGACATTGTGATGATGCCATTAATCAATCCGGCCAACAAAATAAGGTTGTTGGGTTAAGCTCTTTTTTCATTTTTCATTTTTCTTTTTCTTTTTGATGTTTATCCTTTGATAAGTAAGATAAAAATTTGAAATTAAATATAGAAATTGAAATCATAAGTAATAAAAAAATGATATTACACTATACTTTTACTATATATCAATATTTTGTGATTGGAACATTAGAAAAAATTATTAGTTATGAAGAATAATAGTTTGATACGTATGCAATGTAATAAATAATTAAAAAAACTATTAAATATATTTGCATTGCTTCAAAATTCAATAAGATTACATTTTCTTTTATTTTTTCGACCAATCCAATACAATTAACAACTTATACCACACAGTAACACTTATACATTTTTAATAACTATACGTGGGTGAGTATGTGTAAGTCTCCATGTAACTCAAACTTGAAACAAAGAAATAAGAATGTAATTGAGTGAACCCATGATTTTATGGCATGAATGTGGACCACCACTGGCTAATCTCGCTCTTCATTATATATTATGGATAAAGTCAATTATATGATGAGATTGCATTAGATTATGGCATACCTTTTAATTTAAATAAGTTTTTTTTTTAAAGTATAATATGAAAAATGTTAAATACAAGTACTATGCGGTTCAAGTTTAAACTGATGTACAGTTATTATACATTCAAAAGCTAATTGGATGAGATTTTTTATTTGTTACATATCAACAATTATAACAAAAATGTTAGGCATTGAAATAAGTATAAGACACCTAATGCAAGAAATATGGGAAAAAAAAAAAAACTTACAGTGAATATCACGCTCTTTATCCATTTTTCCTATAAATATATAAGAATAGAAAGCACAAAAAGAATGGTATTTTTCACTATCATATTAGATGGATATTATCTTACCAATATACAATTTAAAAAAAATCAATACACAAGAAAATAAAGTTAACAATGATACCTTTTAAGAATAATTCGTGACTGTAAAACTGAAATTCTTTAAAATGCTCCTTATCTTGAGCTCAAAATTGGTCTTCCTATTGTTGTACTGAGGGTTGTAAAAGTTAAAGAGATAATGGAGTAGGGCGGAGGGAAATCGCACGACTCTTTACATTCTATAGCAAGCCCCCATGTGAGTAGTTAGTGTGAGTATTAAATAAGATGGGCTTTACTTTATGTTCACATTTCACCCGAATGAAGTTTGAGTCTATCAGTATTAGAAGGTTAGTTTTGTCATTTAAATTAATAGAGGAGCATTAAGTTTGAGTGGTTGGTACTTTCATAAAACAATACATAGAATGATGTGAGAAGGAGCAAAATTCAATACAATAAATGCTTCTTAACATATGCCCTAAAGGCATATGTTAGCATTTGCCTTAAAAATAATACCATTGTTCTTATTCTCCGTTAATTCACACAAAATTTTTATACAAAATGATATGTTTTGATTAAAGTCTTTCACTTCAAATCAAACACCCAACATAATAGCTTTTAATTATAAAATAAAAAATGCTATTCTTATAAAATATTCATACAAAATTTACATATAAAGTGACAGTTTTGTAAATAGAAGCCATTAAGGTGGGTGTTTGTTTTGAAATAAAAGGTTGTCATTAAGATACATAATTTTGCATAAAACTTTTGTATAATTTTTTTATTTGTATAGCATTACTCTTATAAAATTATCACTATCACATCATTTTATATATAAATTTTATATGAATTTTTTGTACTATTAAAATAAGTATTTATTTTAAAATAAAATACTCTCATTAAAATATATTATTTTATATTAATTTTTTATTTATATAACATTGCCGTAAACTAATTTTCATGCCACATAAATTTAAGGGTGGTAAATGCTCACATTCATTGGACAACAATTGGAAGCATTTTCAAATGGAGGGAACGCATCTCTATGATCCACGGGGCGAGAGAGTTGCCACGTCGGAGCGATGGCGACGGCTTTCAACTTAGATAACAGTCACATATAACCGTTGGGTTCTTTTAGACACGCGTCTATATCCAAATATAACATGATTGCTACATGTCAATCTCTCTTAGTATAGTAGGATTTGTATTCTTTAACATGATTGCTAATAAATTTTTGTTATATATATATATTGGTTTTAAGAGGATGCTTCTAACTTCTTAACCGAAAAATACCAAAAAAACAAGTAAATAAGTCAAAAGCTGTTTAAATAATAAATAAATATTTTTTACTTGCTAATTAAGTAATTTTTAGCTTCTTTACTATTTTTTATGTTTTTCAAAAAAAAACCAAAAAGAAAAAGCTCATAAAAATAAATTTTAATTAAAAAAAGTAAAAAACTGCTTAAAAATTTATATAATAAAAGTTGCTGCCAAATGCACTCAAAGTCGCATGAGCAAACAAATCAATAGATTCCACAATTGATTTTTTTCTTCTTCTCAATATTATGTAGGAGGTATAAAGAGTCTAACTCCTATATAGTTTTATTTTGATCCACTAATATTATAAAATTTATTTATGCATGTACCTAAATATTTTATTACTTTGCATGATGACATGTTGGCATTTTAGTGCTCACTTATGCAAATAAATTTTATAGTGTAAGTGATTCAAATAAAAGATAACAAGAAATAAAGAAACAAAAAAAAGGTCAGTCTAACATATACTATTCGCATGATCGAATTCAATTTTGATTCATTGATGGTCTAAAATTGATTTATATAAGTACAACATAAAAAACAACAAATCGTCATATTAAGTCAACTATTTCCCAACCTAATTAGACTAAACCAAGGCTTCTCCAACTTCAGTCTAATTTCAAGCCAATGACTAATACAGTTGTGGTTGGTGTAAAATTTATTTACACAAGGTTAATTTTGCCTAGACTCCCTGAAGTTTCTTGTATCAATAGCTTGACCCACCAAAATTCAAAACTAGGCACCTAGAGCTCTTCGGTTTTTTTGTACCGACATCTGAATCCTCTGCCATTAGCTCTGTTAGCTCCATTAGTTGCTTTCCATTTGTTGACCATATTGACCAAACGCAATGACTATCCACCTTCAAATTGAAATAATAACAAAAAGAAGCATAAATACATTATTGTTACTCTAACTTCATTTTTTTTTTCTTGATAATGTATTTCCCCCAATTTATTTGAAAAGCCTTGATTGCCTATAGTACACATAGGATAACTACCAATGTTTTAAAATTCTGACAGTTGAGTGAACCAAAAAAGGGCTCGAGTTACGAGTCATTGGTTTAATCGTTGGTTCAACCGTAATCAAACCGTGATGTTATAAATATATTTAAAATTATAAATAAATAAATAAAATGTATAGAAACTACAAGATTACCTAAAAACATAAGGTTTCATAATATTTCTACCACTATTGTCCTATTTTTAAAATGAATGCACAAAATTAGAATTGAACATATTTATATACAATAATCTTATGAGAAATGATAATTACAGTCATTCTTAAATTCTATCACTATGCTATGTAGAGAAAACGGGTGGCCAATGGCCATATAGGAGTTAAATATTAAAATTTTATTAATTTTTCATTAATGTTCTGAAAAGTCTCTCCTAATCCACACGTATACAAAGGCAATCCATAAGTAAGCTAAAAAACTGAAAAGCCCTCTCTCTCTCTCTCTCTCATACACACACACACTCATATAATAGATATAATATCACAGATTCACAAATATATAGGCGTGAAAACTAAGAAGTCCTATCTTCTCTTTTCTCTCTCTCTCTCTCTCTCTCTCTCCTCAATAATCAATTTCTATGCATTCAATATCAGATTCGTTCACAAACTCCTCAAATACCGAGGATTCATATGAAAAAGACCAATTAATTCATTACAAAAAACAAAATGATTACAAAGTATATTCATTACAGAATCAAAAAGGTAATTTTCAAAAATACTATAGATATAATCTTTTATCTTATAGATCTATTAATTATAAAAATAAGAGGAACCCGTCTGGCAAGTTTCCTTTGAAGTAAATACCTGAATATTAAGTATGGCTCATAATAATCTATCTTCCAGAGCATACGGCGACTCTTTCACTATCTAGGGCATTAATTTATCTATTGAAATATCACCCGTCTCTACTTAACTCTTCTTAGAAAAATGTGAATTGAAGTTTTCTCTCATCTCTTTATGAATGGATGTTGGGTTAATGGTATAAGTGGTGATTTTGGGCAGCGATGGTGGTTTCTGCAAGCGGGATTTAGCCTTAGAGGAGGGTGATGGTGTTTGGTAGCAATGGGTAGATGGAGCTAGATGATGTTCACAATCTCATACTTGAAATGTTTCTTCAAATTCTTAACCCTAGTTTAGAGGAACTTTGGAAATCTACCTTCAAGGAAAAAAAATTATGGAAATGCAGGTTGATATGCAACTCCATTGCCAATTGATTTGCATAATCTAGAACATACCACTATCATTATTGTCGGTAAAGTCTTGGCAATGATCGGTGTATTGGTAATTGCGGATTGAACATTAATGGGCTTGTTGATGAAGTAAAACATCCCATTTACATACTGAAATTGCGGTTGTGTGTCTGAATGATGGTTTAGGTTATTATAAAAGGTCCACAATGCATTATCCGAGTGAATCCATTTTTTTTCCATAGTAGATACCAATATTTTGAAAAAATCAGACCGAATCGACTGGTTGAACTATAAGGGGAAAAAAATAAGGGTTATTCATAGTAACGCACCAAACCAATTTCATCTTCCACACACCACACACCACACACCACAGTCCACCTAGCGACACATTTGTTGACTCAAGGTTGATCCCCATATTGATTTTGATGATAACAAAATCATGCGATTGTTATCTAATAATTTTAATTGAGTGTGCAGATTACATCATAATTATTTGATAATAAGAAAATGTTTGAGTTGATTGGTTGAGTACTCAACAACAAGATTATGTAGGTAATCTTATTCTTGAAGAGATTGAAGATGCTTAAGAAGTTCAACAAGTATTGAGAATAAGGATGCAAGCTTTAGAATTCTATCATGGTGATCTATTTTGGAAACATGAAGATTGATAGAAGAATTTAAAGATTGATAGAGAAACATATTCGAATTAACTCTGTTTCAAAGTGAAAGATCTTATGAGAATTCAAGAACTTATTCATTATGAAGACCCTCGAACCTCATGGCCATATTAATTCACCGAAGCATCAATTGCAAAAGAAAGGGGGAGCAAAAGTTTGTATGCATTGAGGCATAAAGCACAAAAGAAAGGAGAGCAAGTTTTTGTTTCAATAAGTTTATGCTTGTCACAATGGAAGATATTAAAGAATCAAGAAGGATAGAAGGATGATGAGCATGATGGGCTGACATATTTAACAAGCTTATGCATTACAAGTCTTGAAAGTTTGAATATAAACTTGGAAGTATGAAGGGGTTGAAGGTGTTCAAAGGAGTCAAGATTCAAGCAAAGTTAAAGATCACAAGTTCCATTGAAGATTTGATGAAGACATGGAAGAATGAATTATTGAAAGTATTCTTAAAGATCCACATGTTTTGAAAAAGACCTTTCAAGCTTTAGAAGTCTCAAATTGATGATTCTTGAAGAGCTTGAAGAGGTTTGGTATATTGATTGAAGAATCCTAGAAAAAATCAAGTTGATGAAGATCAAGTAAAGATATTAAAGATGTTCAAAGAAAAATAGAAAATCAATTGAAGAAAAGAGATCTCAAGTCTTGGAAGCTCTTTTGAAGATTTTGCAGAAGACTTAGATCAATGGAAGAAGTGATATTGATTGAAGAACTTTAAAAGTAATCAAAATGGAGTGAATTCATCTCGAAGGGATTGAAGGGGTTCTTGAAGTCAACATACCTCGAAGAAGTGTTTTCAAGCTTTAGAAAGCTTATTTGGATAACCCTTAAAGAACTTGAAAACCATGGAGAAGATTGGACAAAATCTGCAAAAATTAAGTTTTCTGGGCTAATGTGTCAACACATGGATTTGAGGTGTCGACATATGAAGAGAGTGGCCAAAATCTGAAGAATGGATGGTCGTGTGTCGACACATGAAAGTCAGGTGTCGACACAAGGAGGCAGTGAACAAAATCTAAAAAATGCAGACTTGATATGTCGACACATGAAGTCATGTGTCGACACCTGGGCTCCAACGGCTATATTTTTTACCACTACAACAGTGCGATCTTGCATCAAATAGTTTCTCATCTACCATCAACAATCATAATCATCTCAAGGCTATATATAGAAGATCTCCAACATATATATAAAAGAGAGGAACATAAGATCAAGTGCTCAAAAGGGAGATTTAATCCCTTACATCTTATACTCTATTTTTATTCATTTTGGGGGTTCTTGAGTGAGCTGAAATTTATTTATCTACTCTTTGAGAGAGAGTTATTCATTGTATAACCTTCATCTATTGTTGGGTGGGTTTGTAAACTTGTAAGTTTGAGTGAAGCTTGGACAAAATCACTCAGGGATTTTGAGAACTTGGGAAGAGTTCTTGTAAGAGTGAGTTGGGCACTTGGAGCAAAATCAGCAGCTGCGTAAAGAAATTTTACATAGTGAAATACCTTCGAGAGGATCGAGGAAGAGAGGACGTAGGCAAAGGTTGGCCTAAACTTTGTAAAATTCTTGTGCCTTCACTCTTCATTTCTTGTTTTGTTTTTCTTCCTTGCTCATAACACTTGCTTGTATTGCATTTTATTATTTGCTTGATTGGTTTTAATTTGATTACCCACTGCTACATTACTTGATAAGTTTTTTTAATTGGATTGTTTGCTATTAATTTTGTAAAACCTAATTCACCCCCCTCTTAAGTTGCCAACTTGGGCCAACAACATTCACCTGAATCAACTCCTCTATGAGATTTTACAATTTTCAATTCAAACTCCCGGTACTCCCTCTCTCTCTTCATCTCCCTCTCCTAAACCACCTAACCGGCCAATAAAACACCTCACTATTGCAAGTATTCTCACTATTTGATAAATTGTTTGAGAGTGTTTATCTCGGGTTAAACACTAAGATGGTGTGCAGAGTTAAATAATGCTTTGTAAATGTCATTTTGTAAAGTTAAAAATTGCATATAGAGCATTGTGTTTTGGTTGGCCCCAAAAAAATGTCAGATTCTCACATGTAGGGGACTGGGTTATGGGCTCTATACTGTCTGTTATGAGTAGCACATTCTAAAAATAGTGTGGCTCCCACAATGTAGACTTATAATACTTACTTTTGAAACTTACGGGAGATGTTTGCATACTTAGCTCATATATTGCATTATATACTCTTTCTCTACAAATCCAGATGGTGTGTTATTTACTCTTACAATATATCATGGTGGAGCATTTATGCTCAATCCAATTAAGGCATATCCCGGGGGGGAGGGGGAAGGTTTCTTATTTTATTTTGATAACTGTAATGGTGACAAAATGACTATGATTATGATTGGAGGCATGGTTAAGCAATTAAAGTATGACGGATTTATAACCTATCAACGTAGAGTACCTAGTATGGATTTAAGTTGTGGCTTAAAGTTGATAAGAAGTGATAAAAATGTTTAGGATATGGTGAAGTGTATTGACGTGAATAAATTAATTGAGTTGTATCTAGAACACCATCTAGAGCTTAATGTGCAGCATGACCAATATGAGGATGATGACCAGAGAGAAGATGATGATGATGATGATGATGATGATAAGATAGATAGGGAAGAGGATGACTCAGACTCCAAAGATTTGTCTGAGTTTTATGATAGTAACTTTGAGGATAGCGAATATGACAATCTATTTGAAGTAAATATTGATAGAAATGCTAAGTGGGGTGGATTAGGAATGGATAAGGGCAAGGGACATAAGGGTGCTACCAATAACTATGGGTTGGGCAATGATATTTGGGAGGAAATGGAAGCTAATGAAGCAACATCTGATCAGTTAAGGAGCATATGTGGGTCATCTGATGAAGAAGATTGTAAGCACCTTATGTTTGCCCGCTCGGCAATCTTCAGTCTGACCGAACTCCCTGTCAAAACTTCGTAAGCACATTCAAGTCCAAATCAACTTTCAAACTCCTATCCAATTTGTCAATCGCTTCTCGGGCCCGCTGGGCCCAACAGAGGCCTAATAACTAAACCTGCCCCTTCAGCCTCTAGGCACGTCTTGAGAAAAATCAAAATCCCTCAATATGGTAAGTCCGCCTTTCCAAAGTGCTACTAAACAGTTAGGCGTACTCAACACGCCATTATGTCCAATTTCGATCCCATTTTGGCTAACTCCATTCAAAATGACCATTTTGCCCCTGAACGTCCCAGCACCGCACAAATCCCACCGAGCAGTGAAAGACTCTCCCGGGATCATCCCTGAAAGACCCGACATGCTTAACATAGCACTCCGATGCATTCCTGACCATTTTTAACCAAATCTGACCAAAATGACCATTTTGCCCTTGATAACTCGAACGCGCCCCAAAACAACACCAGTCCTAGAATATTGAACGGCAGGTCTTGTCATACACCCCTGTTTAACCTAAGGAGGACCTTATGACACTAAACAGCCCCAACTCGATAAAAGTTCCTTGGAGCGTCTCGCAGATGCTTTGCCAAAATTGCTTTTTCTCTCGATTCCTTGGTTATAACGCACCGTTAAATGACTTGAGAAATGCGTAAATCAGGGAATTCTCGAAAGCTTGTTCATAGATCTTCCCATCGATATGGCTCGATCGGATAGATCACTCCCTGGAGTTTGTCATCGCGTGGCTTGAAAGTTGCTACTTTCCACCACCCTTGGAGCGTTTCGCAGACGCTCCGCCGAAATTGTCTTTTTTCTCAATTCCTTGATTATAATGCACTGTCAAACGACTTGAGAAATGTATAAATTAGAAAATTCTTGAAAGTATTTCCATAGTACTTTCCATCGGTACGGTCCGATTGAAGAGATCGCTTCCCGAAGGCCTCAATCATGCGACGCAAAAATAGCTACTTTCGAACCCTTGTGGAGCGTATCACTGACGCTTCGCAGAGATGCAATTTTATACACATTTTCTGAGATGATATCTCATACTTCCAAACACCATTTAAACTTTTTTAAAACACGGAAGTTCATGAGAAACCCTAGGAGAACATTGTAGATGCGACTGATTCCTCTAAAACCTTTTTGGTTGGCTCAATTATCGAGGCAAAGTTTAAACAAACACTCCCGGTGACGAAGCGTATGCTACATGCTCCCAAATTTTGATCAAATCGACCAAAGTTCGATCAATCGTCAGGATTTAGCTAGTACAATGTGTGCCACGTGGTGTTCTGGCAATGGAATAGTACTGACATATGTGCTACATGTGCCAGGGCAAATTTTGGCCCAGCGCATATAGCACATGCGCTAGGCCTCTCCCAGGTTGCTTATAAATACAGTATTCCCCCTTTGCATATTCCAGAACAAAAAATTGAGGCGAAGCTTTGCTAAAACTGCTTCAGAACCTTGAATCTCTATATACATTCCACTCCTCCAACATTTAGGCTAAATTTTATTTCCCTCTAGCCCATACACTTCATCTACATAGCCCTATACACCATTAAACCCCTCTTTCCAGCCCCTCAAGCCTACTTGAAGCCATTCAAGTTCAAGTCAAGGCATCCATCGAAGATTACAAGTGTATTGAAGGCTAAAGGTGGTATTTCTTTTATATTTTTGTCTTCCCCCCACTCTTCTCTTCTCCCTTCTAGCCTACTTAGACTATTCTCTATTTTAATCCCTATCTTCAACTCCCTTTTCTTGCATGCTTGAGCCAAGAGGGCTCTTAGTTCATGTCTAGAGGAAAGCTAGCGGGACTCACCGTGTAGAGGAATCTCTCACTAGCCTACTTTAAGATGGTATGGCCTAGGAGCCCCTTCTTTATGTGGTATAGCCTAAAGCCTTGTATGTATTCATGACCCCCTTGCATTTTGTTATTTTGATCATGTCTTGTGTGCTTGGCTTCATTTTTATGTTTATAGTCATGTCGTATAAAACTTGCATTATTCTTATTTCCATGCCACTTCCAAGTTCAATACTCCCCTCACAATGGTTCCAAGAGTTGGCTTCTTGAAGTTTAGGATGACACCTTAGAAGTCATGCGTTAAAAAATTCTCCACTACCCCCTAACTCACACTTTTGCATCATTGCATTTCAATTTGCATAAAAGTTGTTTTCTCAACTCTCTAGTTCTCAAGGTTTCCATTCCTTCAAGTTCAGTGGTTGAAATGGCCCTATGGAACCCTCTCTTGAGTGGTCTCCCTTTTATTTAGCCATAGGAACCCTCCTTTCTTGGAATGGTTTCCTCTAAAAAATGGTTTCCAAAATTCTATTCTTAAAAATGGTTTTCAAAAGTTCATTCTCTCCATCTTTGCATTAAAAATGATATTTCAAAAGTTATCACCATCATGTTGATTCTTGGACTCCATGTTTTTGTCAAGATAATGGTTATAATGATCATCAGGAAACCTTCTTTAGAATGGTCTCCAAACATTAACCATATAAACCACACTCTTGGCTAGAGTAAAATTTTCATGGAAATGATCTTTAAAAAGGTCGTCTACCAAAGTCCTTTGCATAACATGATTTGTTTTTCAAAAACTCTTTCAAAAAATGCATCAAACCACCTTTCAAACTATCTTACAATTCAACCCTTGGTTAACTTGACCCTAATTATCCAACCCTAGGTTAACTTGACCCTAGTTGTCCAACCCTAGGTTAACTTGACCCTAGTTAGTTAACCCTAGGTCACCGTAACCCTAGATTAACCAAACTTTAGGTCACCTTAACCCTAGGTTAACTTAACCCAAGTTAGTTAACCTTAGGTCACCCCTAACCATAGGTCAACCTAACCTAGGTTAGTCTACTTCAAGGTTCCAACTCATGGACCCCTTTTAAATGATCTTTTTATTTAAAGCTATTCTCATGACTCACTTTTTCAAAACCTCCTACTTTTTTGAGATTTTAAAAGCCAACTCCATAACCTCTTCAAATGTTTCCACATTCCATTTTCAAAGTATTTCTAAAAATGTTTTCAAAAACTCGTAAGCCTAAGGTGTCCTTACCCCTTTTATAGTTAGGGATTTCAAAGGAACGCGATACATTAAGAACAACCCCCAAGGTTGTCCATATTAGGATTCCAAAACCACTTTCAAAAGCTTTTTCTAAGACAAGTTCATAAAAACATCTCAAAACCCTACCTCTAAGGTTTTCAAAACAAGATATCAAAACTCTCTTGAGTTGCTTCAAAGCACTTCCAAAACTCCCTTGAGTTGTTCCAAAAACATTTCAAAACACTTTGAAATCTCATTTCAAGAGTTTCGAAGTTCTATTTCAAAACTCCATTACCCGATTTCAAATCAAAACTCCCAAGCTCTCTTTTCCAAATACCTCAAAGTGTCTTCACATCTTTTCAAAGACCTCAAAGAGTCTTCACATCTCTCCAAAGACCTCAATGTGTCTTCAAAACATTCCAAAGGCTCTAATGCTCCTATTTTTCATCGGGCTCTTGCCCGAACTACGATTGACCTGATTCTCGCCGAATAAGATACGTAGGCAATCTAAAATGGTGAGGTCATGACTTCTATTTCAACTCTCATCCCCTTTTCGAAAATTCCAATCAATTCAAAGTTTCTGTTTCAAACTCCTTCCAAATTTTCATATTTTCAAACTTCTTCCAAAGTTTGCATCATGCATCATTCATCCGAAAAGTGATGACTAAACCCCATTTTAAAAATTTTAAAGTGGATATTAGGTGGATAATGATAACCAGTTATTCTAGTGAGTGAACAAAGGGTGATTAGATATGTAGGTACCGAAAGGGCGAGGTAGGGTGATGATTTTAGGATATCTTCCCCACACGTAAGCAACCCCCGGACCATAGATTTCTGTCTTCGAAAGACCAAAATGGAGTTATTTTCAAAATGGGCTTAAATCTTTCCAAAGGTTGCCAAACAACCTATTTTTCTTAAAAACCCTCCCTTGAGAGAATTTTCAAAATCTTTTTCAAAAATCCTAAGTTTAATCTTTGGATTAATACTTAGTTTTAGGTGACCTAACTCATTTTAATCAAGTTAGGTGGCGACTCCTGTTCTTCTCAAAAGCCATTAACCAAATCAATTATCAATTCAAACCTAGTCGCACTCGTCCTTGTAGGGGGATGAGTTCTAGTAACAGAGTTCCGTGCTTTTGGTCTCCGAGCTGAAAGGACTTGGACCCAAAAACTGGGATGCGACAAAGATGGCCCCACCAAGGAGATGTATACTGAATTTAACCTTAAGGTAGACATGAATGACCCTCAATTTAAAGTTAGTGTGGTTTTTAGCTCAGCTAAACTTTTTAATGAGGCTGTCAATGAGCATGGCATTAAAATAGAGAAAGTTATCAAATTTATGAAAAATGATTCAACTAGGGTGAGGGCTATCTGTAAGCCTCCATGTAATTGGATGATACATACATCTAAAATGCAAGGGTAACTTACTTTTCAAGTGAAGACACATTTCCCAACACACAACTGTTGGAGAGTTTTTTATAATAGAATAGTGAACTCCATGTAACTATCTAAAAGTATGTTGAGAACTTGAGGTCTGATCCCACTTGGCCAGTACAGTCCTTTAAAGAAGTTGTGTAAAAGGACCACAAGGTTGGGTATCTAGGACTCAAATATACAGAGCAAAGAGGAAGGCACAACAAATCATTGAAGGAAATCACATGGAACAATATTCTAAGTTATGGGACTATTGTGAATAGATGAGAAGGACAAATCCAAGTACAACCATTCACATAAAGGTTGTTCAAGATATAACCCGTGGAGGCAAGTCTAGGTTTGAAAGGATTTATGTGTGTTTAGGGGCTTGCAAGTAAGGGTTCAAAGCAGGTTACAGGCCCTTTATTGGATTGGATGCATGCCACCTTAAAGGGCTTGCAGTTGTAGGTATTGATGGAAATAACTGTCAATTTTCAATAGCTTATACTGTAGTTGAAGGTGAAACCAAAAGATCATGGAAGTGGTTCTTGAAAATTCTACAAGAAGACATTGGCATGGTTAAGCAATCTGCATCATAGTTATCAGAACAGGACTGGACCGGCCGGTTCAACTGGTTGAATCGAAAATTAAACTCTGAATCGGTACGATTTTAATTTACCAAAAATGCATGTGAACCGAATTGAACTAGCTAATTTTTTGAAAAATTGGTGAACCAACTGGCCAGTTCAACTGAAAAAACATTTAACCAACTTTGACTTTTTAACCCTCTTTAAAAAATTAGATGTATTTGTAACTCTTAAAGTTGAACTTGAAAATTAAAGGTAGAATTAAGCAACACTTACCACTATTTCACTTGATTCATTATGTTTTACTTTGCAATATAAATTATATTTAAAGTAAAATATATATATGAATAAATAAAATACACTTGAACCAGCATGAGCAACCATATCAATAGATTCCACAATTAATTTTTTTCTTCTTCTTAATATTATGTAGGAGGTATAGAGAGTATAACTCATATATAGTTTGATTTTGATCCACTAATACTATAAAATTTATTTACACATGTACCAAAATATTTTATTACTTTGCATGACGACATGTTCGCATTTTAGTATCCGCTTGCGCAAATAAATTTTATATTGTTAGGGATTCAAATTAAAAATACCAAGAAATAAAGAAACAAAAAAAAGGTCGGTCTAACATATATTATTCGCATGATCGTATTTAATTTTGATTAATTGATGGTCTAAAATTGATTTATATAAGTATGCTACACATCATCATATTACGTCAACTATTTCCAAACCTAATTAGAATAAACCAATGCTTCTCCAACTTTAGTCTAATTTCAAGCTAACGACTAATGCAGCTGTGGTTGGTGTAAAATTTATTTACACAAGGTTAATTTCTCCTAGACCCCAGAGGTTTGCTATATTAGCCGCGAGACCCACCACATTAAAAAATAAGCACCTAAATTCCTTTGGGTTTTGTGTACTAACATCAGGACCCCCTATCGTTAGCTCTGTTAGTTGCTTTCCGTTTGTTGACCACTTTGACCTAATGAAATGACCAATCTACCTTCAAATTGTAATACTAACAAAAAGAAGCATGAATACATTATGGTTGCTCCTACTTCATTTTTTACCTGGATAATGTATTTCTCTCAATTTGTTTGAAAAGCCTTGATTGCCTATAATGCACATAGGTTATCTACCTTCAAATTTTACGAGTCACTGGTTCAATCGTCGGTTCAATCGTAATCAAACTATGACGTTATAATTACATTTAAAATTATAAATAAATAAATAAATAAAATATATTAAAATTACAAGATTACCTAAAAACATAAGGTTTCATAATATTTTTGTGACTATTTTATTATTTTTAAAATGGATGTATAAAATTAAAATTGAACATATTTATATACAATAATCTTAGAAGAAATGATAATTACAGCCATTCTTAAATTCTATCACTATGCTATAGAGAGAACGGGTGGCCAATGGCCATATAAGAGTTAACTATTAAAATTCTATTAATCTCTCGTTAATGTTCTGGAAAGCCTTCCCCAATCCACATGGATACAAACCCAATCAATTAATAAGTTAAAAAACTGAAAAGCCGCCTCCTCTCTCTCTCTCTCGTGTAATAGATACAATATCACAAGTTCACAGATATACAAGCATGAAAACTAAAAAGTGCTATCTTATCTTCTCTCTCTATCTCTCCTCGACAATCGAAACCCCTTCCATTTTCCATGCACTTAACTTCAGATTCATTCACAAACTCTTTAAATACCTAGGATTCATACATATGAAAAAGACCAATTAATTCATTACAAAAAACAAAAGGATTATAAAGTATATTCATTACAGAATCAAAAGATATAATCTTTTATCTTATAGATCTATTAATTATAAAAATAAGAGGAACTTGTAAGGTAGGATATTTTTTGAAGTAGATACCTGAATGCGAAGTATGGGTTGTAATAATCTATCTTCCGGAGCATACGACGACTCTTTCACTATCTGGGGCGTTAATTTACCTACTAAAATATCACCCGTCTCTACCCAACTCTTCTCAAAATCTCATTGAAGGGGTGTTAAGTTGGAATCCCATTCTAACTAAGGACCTGGTATTCCTATTAATGCTTTGGTTTCAAATTCTTCAACAAGCACGCTGCCAAAGCCCCAACTGGGTGGTCTGGGAGAGGGAGATGAGAATAGAGAGAGATAAAGGGATTACTGGGAGTTTGAATTGGAAGCTGTAGAGTCTCATAAAGGAGTAGATTCAGGTGAATGTGTCACTAGGTGGACTGTGGTGTGTGGAAGACGAAATTGGTTTGGTACGTTACTATGAATAAGTCGTATTTTTTTTCCCTTTTTTATACTTCATGAATAGGCCAATCTTGAATAATCGTTCTCAGGTCGAACGAATGATGGTTGAACTGCGGTTTGAGATGGTTCTTTTCGGTTTTGCACATTGGTTGGGTAAAAAAGATTGACCTGACTGTTTTTTCAACGGATTGTCGATTCAACTAGCCAATCCGTTCCGATTTTTCCAAAACATTGGTATCTACTATGAAAAAAAAAATAGATTCGCCATTATGGAGCTTTTTATAATAACCTAAATCAACATTTAGACACACAACGACAATTTCAGCATTTAAATGGGATGTTTTACTTCATCAACAAGCCCATTAATGTTCAATCTGCAATTCCCAATACACTGATCGTTGCTAAGACTTCACCGACAACAACAATAATGGCATGTTCTAGATTATGCAAATCAATCAGCGATAGAGTTGCATATCAATATGGATTTTCAAATTTTTTTTTGAAAGTTTATTTCCAGATTTCCTCTAAACTAGGGTTAAGAATTCGAAAAAATCTTTCAGATACGAGATTGTGAACATCATCTAGCTTCATCCACCCATTGCTGCTAAACACCGCCACCCTCCTCCAAGGCTAAATCATGCCTGTAGAAACTACCACCACTGCCCAAAATCACCACTCACACCACTAGCCCAACATCTATTCATAGAGAGATGAGAGAAACTCTGATTCACAGTTTTGTTTTCAGCATTGCAATTGATTTTTTAACCATACTATAAATGGATTTTAAAGAGAAAAAAGTCATCTTTTTTCTTTCTCTTTGTTTTGGACCTGGGGAAAAGAGAGACTAGGGAAGGGTGAAGAGGGGAATAAAGGCAATGAGATTGGGTGGACCGGGAAAGTGATTACACTTCAAAAGTATAATCATTAGCCCTTAAATAGCTTAAATTAGTCCAAGTTGTTAAGCAATAAATTATACTTTAGTTACATTATGATCCTTATGTTATTTTGTGGTTGATTTGTAGGTTTGGAGCTTAAAAGGAGAAAAATAAAACTTTGGGAGCAAAATAGTCTTTTGATCCTGTGCACGATCCACACTTCTGTGCATATGCTTGTCCAATCGTGAGCACAGTGAATAGTTCCGTGCGCACGAATTTACAAGTTCATAACTTGGAATCAAGCTCTACAAAATCGTGAGCAAGATACAAAGAGCTGATTTCATCGTAGGCAATCCATGGGTATACCGTCCAAAGACCGTGCACATGGTGAATAGTGCTATGCGCACGGTCGGCGGAGTCTCTGTAATTTTTCAGCCTATAAATCAGTTTTTGTACTTAGAATTTGGGGATCTGAGACTTCAACACTTAGATAGGATGATTTTTAGCTATTTAACTCACATTTCTAGGTCATTATATTAGTGGATTCAACTTGTAATTCATTGTTAATTCTTTGTAATTCACTTTCTAGTTTAATTGTAATTCAATTTTTAGCTTCAATTCATCATGATTTCAATTCAAAGTTTCATTTCTACTTTGGGTATGAGAAGCTAACTTTTCAATTGGGTTCAATTGTGAAAACTATCCAAGGAATTCAAGGTTTCTGTGGATGTACCTCATGAATTCATTGCCTAGTCTTCCTAGATCTTTAAATGGTTATATTGAATGTTAGATTTCGTATGAATACTTAGATTATTAACTATGTTTGGTGGTTTCAATGCATGATTTAGCAATTGCGTGTTGAATTCATCTAAATTGATGATATTAATCTAAGACTCTCTACTAGATAATGAACTTAACACCATTACTAGAGCATTGGTGGTTTTCAAAACTAAATCTTTCAAATTGAATCCTCTTGATTGTTTGGATTCAATTTGAGTTATAAGCCTCCCATAATACTTTGGAAGAATTGGATAGTTGGACCAATTTGATCAAATCCTTTTTAAATTATCTTAATCTCTATTTTACTTTCAAATTGTCTAGTTAATCAAACCAATTTCAAAAACCCAAAATCATTTTCTATTTCTCTTTTACAAAAGCATTCAATTTGGTTGTAATTCAACTTGAGTTAAGTGTAAGTTTGCCGAGCCACTAGCCTATCCTTGGCCCCAATTCTCGAGGAAAAAAACGATATCTAATCCCTAGTTGGATTAAATTACTTTGAAACCATGCACTTGCAGAAGTGAAACAGAAAGTAAGGGGTGGCAGAGCGTGAGAGAGAGGAAGAGAGAAAAAGAAGGGTGTTAAGTGAGTTAACCAAGACATGTGAGATAGAGAGAGAAATATGTATTTTTTTTCACTGTTCTCGAGAGCTTTCTTTGTATAAACATTTATGCATATCTAGCATGTGAAAAGGCAAAAATACCCTAATAATGTAGCGATTGCAGATGGAGAATAACGGCAAGGAGTGTAAGTGTCTATTTTTTAAAAGTGACGAGTCTAACTGCCAATACAACAAATCTTAGGGGGTTTAGATGAATTAACCCTTCACACAACCCTGACATTAAACTACCACTTGCTATATGTGAAAAGTAATAGAAGAGTTCAAACATAATATAGAAAGCAATACTCATGATAATGCTGTGTTTTTCCGTAATCGTTTATGTAAATAAATTTTACACAAAATTACCCTATATTAAGCCGATAACTTGGATCATAAGAGTAAATGAACTACCACCAAAAAAATGTTTTAATTTAGAAATTATTTGAAATAATCATCATATGGTGTGACAATTTCAGTATTTATAATAGGTAAATACACAAATACTTAACGGGAATCATGACGGAAGTCGCATGGTATAACCATCGCATCTGATAATTTTCCTTGTTAATTAAAGCTACTTAACCTCCGGGCGCCTCGCTTCCTAGCAGGACCTTACGTCAGCTTTTTTATCCGTATATATACATTTCACACACGTATATATCCGTCATTATCCCAAAATTTTTGATTTAAGAAACGATTTTATATTTTTCATAAAAAGAAAAAAACTGATAATTATATATTATGAAAAAAAAATCAAACAGAGCCTCCTCTTTCTTCTTCAACATCTATCATCTTCACTCACCACATCTATCGAGGGCCTCAGATTTGTGTAAAATAGTTTGAAGTCCTCCAAATTTAGCAGCCATAAATCGTCGCTAAATCGTCGTCTATGTTTAGCAGGTAACTTATATCTGTGATTCGAATTCGTGATTCACATAAGTACAATGTGTATATATATGTATATGTCTATGTATGCACGCACATATAAACACTGCGAAGATTCAACTGCTCATGGATTGCCCTCAATTTGATTGTACGGAAGTACACAGTTAGGGTTTTCACTTTCTATTTTTATTTTTTTTTGCGGTGTCAGAATCGATTTTGTTGCCCTGTTTCATCGACAGATCTCATTCTCAGTGTCTGAAAGGCTGAGACCATAGGTTTAGTTCCGCAACTGTAATTATCTGATTAATGAACTATGTTCTTATGAATTTGTGTTGATTTTTACTGGCATATATCTTTTGAGATTCTATTGAGGTTTGATAGTTTATGTTGAAGTGATCATTAATCTGGAGATTGGTGATGGTGTCTACGAATGACCCTGTGGAGTCCTTCTTTAATTCGCTTCAAGTTGTTAAGGATGTGTTTTTGCCGCTTGAATCTGGTATAAGGAAGGCGGCGAAAGACCTGGAGCATTGTTGGCCAGGTTCAAAGAATGGGGCTAATAATAGCCTTGAAGTCGTTGCGAAACAGTTGAATGGGGGTGGAACTAAGAATGGCAATAAGGTTCAGATATGTTCTCTGACAAAAAAGAGTTGTCAGCGTGTGGTTAGTGATGAGAGAAAGAAGGGTTTTTCGATAAAAGTTCCAATTAAGACGTTCTTGGGGATTTTTTCACCAATTTGTGGAAGTAATGGACATAAGATTGACACGTCAAACAAAAGGCTGAAAGAGGAGGTTGGTAATGAGGATGGGGCTTGCTCGAATTGCTTAAAGTTTGCAATCTCTTGGTCATTGTTCCTTAACAATTTTGTCCAGGCTTTTCCGAGTCCTTTTAAAGCTGGTAAAAAGCCATTTCACAAACTGGGTGATGAGGACAAAGTTTGCACGTATTCATGTGCGCACCCATCCGAACTGAGGGTTTCGTGTGAAGTAATGGAAAAGGAATCAAAGGGTCAGTTTGTTACTACATCTCAGAATGTGAATATAAAACATAAAGAAGGAAGTAATTTGTCAATTGAATGCTTTATTGGTTTTCTTTGCGACCAATTAACTCAAAATCTTCAGAAGTTTGATTTTGGCATTCAAGAATGGGAATGCAAGAGCTGTGTTTTGCCTCCCATTCCTTGTCCCCCCAATCAGTTCAATCATTTGAGGGCAGTCACAAGTCTTTTGGAAGGTAAAAAAGCAGATGTCAATGGATTTTTGGGAAATTTGAGGTTTGCGAAAGTGGGAGGTGTGCCGTCAAGTATTGTGGGAGTTACTTCTGTTAAAGAAGAGGGTGATGATGATGTTACTGATGGCAACAAGGAAGAAACCGGGGGTAGTTCTCCACAGAAGCTGGCCAATGGATTACTTAGTATTCCCTTGTCAAATGTTGAGCGGTTGAGATCCACTTTATCAACTGTTTCATTGACGGAACTAATTGAGCTTGTACCCCATTTAGGGCGATCTTCCAAAGACTATCCCGACAAGAAGAAGCTATTCTCAGTACAGGATTTTTTCAGATACACAGAATCTGAAGGTATGTCTCTCAAGTAGCTTGGTAACCGTTCACACGTTCCTTAAATAGTTAGATTTAATTGATGCAGCAGGGCACATTAGCTTGAGTGCGAAATTCCTTTTATGTATTTTCTCTATCTGCTGTTAATATTATTTAATGTAGTAATCACGCATCATTCTATAGTAATCTTGACTAATGATTACTTCTTACACAGGTCATATTACAATTAAAGGAGAGGATAAAATTTTACATTGCAATCTTCTTATGAAAAAAAAGGAAGAAATTTCATTGCAATCAACTATGGCTGATTGGAGCCAGCAACACATCTATTACATTTACAATTTGTAGCTTCTTTTTTTTTGGGATAAGTATTACACTTACAGTTTCTTAAAGTTTATACTTTTTTTTGAAAAATATAATTGTGCCTAATATACCATAATTGGCTATGTTGGAGTTGCCAACTGCATCCTATTCCAGCATTTGTCAGTTAAAATGCCCCTTCATGCATGAAACGAGATTCGGAAAGTCATCATTTTTTTCAGGCTAGGATTTTTTTCTGTTTCATACGGCTCATTTTCAGGGTGTTGCAATCTAGGATCCATGGCTGTTTTTTTTTTTTTTTGTGTGTTTTGGATTAAAATTTGAACAGCCTATTAAAAATATATATGAAAAGGAAAAAAAAAAAACTACTAAAGTTTGAGCTTCTGGAATTGGAGTTTTGATTTTTGTTTTTGTTTTCTGCTCTTTTATTTTGTTATGAACAAATACCTTTTGTTGTCATTTGAATATGGGATATATAAATCTGTTTTTGGAGCTTATACATGCTGCTTTCATAAATATATAGCAATTGAGAGAGAGAGAGAGAGAGAGAGAGAGAGAGAGAGAGAGAGAGAGAGAGAGATGTGGTCCTAATTTGGCTCCTCTGCAATGGAAAAACCAAAAAGAAATGCTTTGTAAGATCTTGCATGTCAAAAGTACCTTTTTTCCTTGTCATAGACTGACGCTGACATCACTAAAAGATTTTGGGTTATTGAGATTATATGTTTATTCATTCAGTTGCATAAATCCTAATATTTTTTTAGATGGGATAACAGGTAGGAAGAAAGTGGAAGAGCTGTTAAGTAAGGGGACAAAATGAACCCCTAATATTGCAAATGTCATCATCAATTATATTGTTTGGAATCTGAGTCTGTTAGCTTTCTGCAGACTGTCAAAGGGGCTCCTATTTATGTCCTAAAAGTTGCAGTATCCTAAAGATACATATTGTCATTGTCACCTAGATATCAAGTAAATATTGATCCAGTGATTTAAGCCAGGCATTCAATGGTTAAATTTGGCTGTGATTGTGATGGCTAAAGTCCAACAACCACAGTACAATGAGTTCTTTTTAACCTCTCCTGCTTCTCTACTCTAGCTTTCGAGGTCTTGTATTCTTCTGTAGTACTGGAAATTCACCCCCCTGGGCCCCCGCTGCGGGCGGTGCGGCTTTCATGGTGGGAGATGGAACTCCTTAATTCTTCCTGCTGACATTTTCTTTGGGTGTTTTTCCTTTTTCTGCTCCTACAAAGACATGGTAAACAGTGAGTTCCCTGCACTTATAAATTTTCTCATTGCTGTCTGAACCTTATTCTTCTTTGGCATGTAGTGATTTCCTCTGAAATCATTGAATCAAAGTTTTTCTGCTGTTATCATTGGTCATAGCAGTCATTTTACGATTTGGATCCCACTAGGGCTTGCTCGAATAGTCACTTTGTGAGATTTTGTGAGGTGACAGTGAGATTTCAACCATGTTGTTAGATAATCTCTTTCCTATCCCATTTTTTGTTTTGAAATCTTCTAGCAAGAAATGTCTTTGATATATGGGGGCAAGAGGAGAACAAAAATTATATCTTGAAAATCAGAGCGTTGGCATCCTTATCTAAGGAACAACATTTTCCCCCAAGTCAAGAAAATGGTCAGTACTTTTTTTTTCGTCCCTCTTTCTTTTGGAAGACTTTAAAGTTCATCATCCAAAGGAAGTGTCATTACGAATATAATACTTAGAAACTTATGAAAAAAGAATAAAATTGTTAGAAGCAAATTTATGGTTCAATTTATCAGTTGAGAGATAATAAATGACAAGAAATTTAGAAAAACTGACAAGAATGGAATCTTATCTAACTTATTAAAGATGAGAAATTTATGTAGGACTACTAGGACAACAGTTTAAACTTAGAATCCTGCTGCCTATTATTGAGTTTAGGGTGGGCAAAAAATTATAGAAACGATTATGTTTATGGTTTCAAAAAGCAGAATGACGTTGGCTTTCTAGATTTGATTGGTATTAAGGAGATCGGTTGCTGGAAATTTTGGACAGCAATGATATGATGGTTTTAGACTCAAATTAAAAGCTAAAAGTGTATAAGAAAGAAAAAATGGTAATATAATTAGGGTTTTCGGTTAATAAATTAAAGAGAATAATGCTGGTTGCACATGAAATGGAGAATCACAGCCCAGAAGAGTAAGTGGAAGAGAACCTTCTAAGAATCTAAGGTTAGGATTGCATCATGGAATTGCTTAAGGCTTGGATTGAAAGATTACTTAAATGGTTATAGGCTGCTGGTCATCTCTGAAGTATACTAGGATCTAGGACTTAAAAAACTAGGACATTTGGAGCTCTGACTATGACTACAATTCTGGTAATTTTAAGACCATATATAGTGAGGATCCAGTCAATAACTAGACCAAAATGAGATCCATGGACCACCACTACCATGTCCAGCAAAAATTGATATTACAAGAATACTTGTCTCTTAAAACGAAGAACAAATAAATAAAATCAAAGTAGTAGCAGACTTGATTGCAGCCAAAATTTGATTGCAGAAGGCCTCAAGCAAGCCATGATTCCTAATTTGCTCCTTTCTTCTTAAGATGCATCAGAAATTAGGATAAGGGAAATGGAACAGACATAGATGACAAGGGGTGTAACTTTTCGTTCTATTTCATTGTTAGTATTTCATTGTCTGTTCCAAACTGATTATTTAGTATCAAAATATTGGAATAGTACAAGATATATGACCTGTTACCTTTCCTAAATTATTTTATTACTTGTTTGAGTTTGCATCCAGTTGCAAGCTTCTACATTTCTGCATCAGCTAATTTTAGAGTTGTTTGCTATGTTCCCAAGCAATGAACATTAAGGTCATATGCAATTCCTGAGACTTTTCGTTGCGTTCCAGCTTGAAGGGGGTTCCTTACTAGTCTAGTCCAAATCTTAGTTACAGCTTCACATATATGTATGTGTAGAGATACATATATTTTCCCTTCAACATTTCTTCTGATAGTTCCCTCTCCCCTCCTCCCTCCCTCCCTCAAAACCCCAAAAGGGAAAAAGAAAGCCTGGAATTGGTTTTCCTCATAATGGTGTCACTCTGACTACATTCTGTCGTATGTTATCCTCTGCCCTTCTAGAGTATCTCTTATAACCTTGATGAGCTTCACCGATGATATGGGAGAATAAGCACAGTGATTAGATTGGTTTTATGCTTTTGAACTTTTGGTTTTGTCATGTTTTCTGAAGATTTGTTTCTTATTTGAGTCTTGCATCCTTACAGGAAGGAGGTTCTTTGAGGAGCTGGATAGAGATGGTGATGGCCACGTTACTTTGGAAGATCTTGAAGTTGCTATGAGAAGGAGAAAACTACCTCGGAGATATGCACGTGAATTCATGAACCGTACTAGAAGTAACTTATTTTCCAAATCATTTGGCTGGAAACAGTTCTTGTCCTTGATGGAACAAAAGGAACCAACCATTCTTCGAGCTTATACTACTCTCTGTTTGAGCAAGTCTGGAACACTAAAAAAGAGTGAAATCTTGGCATCACTAAAAAATGCTGGACTTCCATCAAATGAAGACAATGCTGTTGCCATGATGAGGTTTCTGAATGCAGACACAGAAGAATCTATTTCTTATGGACATTTCCGGAATTTTATGCTTCTGCTTCCATCTGATCGACTTCAAGAAGATCCTCGGTGAGATATTTTTGTTATTTTAAGTAAGGTGATTTCAGAACTTTTAGCAGAAGCTTGAAAGTAATCTGGTGTTGAGTTTACTTTATTTGACATGGAAGTATGAAAGGTGTTTAATCCTATGTTACATGGACTCGAGTACGGATCTCGGGTGTGGGTATGTGTCTAAGTGTCGGATTTGTCTAATTTTCATGTCTAAGGACACGGGGACAACAAAATATTCATATCTCTTGATATACTTATTTTATTTTCTAAGATAAAATAGTGTTTACAAGGTACTATAAAGCACTTTATGCATAATATTGGAGTTTTATGCATATTTATATGGTAAAGTTAAATTACTAAATACTTTTGTTAGGTGAAAGTCCAATAATACGTGTCAGACACATACCCATACCCATACCCATACCCATACCCATACCTAAGTGTTCGACACTGGTACTTCATACATTTTAGAAGTGTCCTGGTAACATAGGTTTAATCTATAGTTTGATAGGCTCATTTGCATACATTTTTTCAGAAGTACGGAAAAGCTGGAGAAGAAATTTGGTGTGACTTGTTTTGGAAAATATAAAGTGTGTCTTTTTTGTTGGTTTCAAGATTATTTTTTCCTTAAAATTTCCTTCTTCAGTATTTAGGTCATTGCTTAATGGGCGACGAATGTAATTGTGCAATAAGATTGGGAAACCATGGGGAAGCTATTGTCAGGGATTGACATGGAACAACTTCAATATGTTATAAATTTACATCTTTTATTTATCAGGAACTTTAATCTCATGTCTTATCTTGTGCTCATCCAAGGCATTATTCTCCCGCAAAAATATTACACTTAAAATAAATATGCATACATTTGAATATGAAAAACAAAAATATATACCTATGTATATATTTTGGAGCTGAAAAGTGTTCATGATGCATGAAAAATCTATTTATAAATGAGAAATAGAATGTAATTATGATAATCGAGAAATTATATTGTATTGTTGGCTAAGTTAAAGGCTTTGAGAAATTATATGGCACATGTTTTGGATATTCATAAAAGAGTATTCGCATCACACAAGATGGACCAACCAAACATTTCCTTAGAGGTGGTTGCACAGAAAATAACACATTAAATCATGTAAATGGAAAAATCAATATTTGGAAAACACCCCGACAGGTGTTTTCTTTCATGTGCCTGTATGTGTGAGAGAGGTTTATAATATATCAACAATAACTTAGTGTTAACCTAGGAAGCACGGACACTCCTTTTAGGGTGTTGTATCCGCATCGATCATGTCGGATACATGTCAGACATATTCAGACACGCCGAGACACATCTTGGATGCGCCAATTCGCACGTTCAATATTTATATTAATTTTTTTTTAGTGGACACTTCTCAGATACATCGTGAACACGTTTCCATTAGTTGGACACATTTTGGGACACGGCGGGTTAAATTGTTATTGTTAAAAGTATTAAATAGAGTCTAATCTATAAATTTCAAAACTTTAAAACACCGCAACCATCCAAATCCAATTCTTCAAATCCTTAACTTGTTAGTTATTGAATTATAATTGTTAACTTATTTAGTTGTTTTCATCTTTTTTTGGTGATTTATGAATTTTAGGTTCACATACATAACAAATAAAAAATGTACAAAAATATTTTTTTCCCATGTCTCCTCCGTATCCGTGTTCTTATTTTTTTGAAAATATTGTATCCTATGTCTGTATCTCTGTCCGTATCCATACCTGTGTCCGTATCTGTGCTTCTTAGGGGTCAACTGTCGAAGTGAAAGCAGAAAGCAATAAAGCACGTCCATTGTTTTTTTGGGTAGTGTGTGTATCTGCACTCATGCGTGCATTATGCAAGTTGTTTCTCCATGCTTTGTAGATAACAGATCCTAATTTTGCAATATATGTGACTTATAAGGGCTTTATACAAGCTGCAAGGTCACTCATAGCTGATGTCAACTTTGTTTTATCTTTGACAAGTGTAACTTAATTTTATAAAACATGTAGGAGTATCTGGTTTGAAGCTGCTACAGTTGTTGCTGTTGCCCCACCTGTGGAATTACCTGCTAGCAGTGTTCTGAAATCTGCATTGGCAGGGGGCCTGTCTTGTGCGCTGTCCTGTTCTTTAATGCACCCTGTTGATACAGTAAAGGTAATTCGTCAGTTTAATACTTCGTTCATTGTCGTCCCCCCTCTCTCTCTTTCCTTTCTGTCTCTCTTTGGCAGAAGTTTTCGGCTTAATACGTAATCATGTATCCTACTTCTGTTTTTCCCTCAGCTTAGATATGTCCACGCAGGTAAATCTATGATGGTAACATCAATGCTTAGCCTTTGATTCGTACTACAATGGACATTCTTCAGCTTTTTTTTTGATAAATGATAAGTATATAGAGAAAATGCCTTGAAGGGGGTGAACCCTGTACAACCAGCATATACAAGAACCTCCAATGTAGAACCTCACTGCCTATATCTACATGCATATACAAGTTGCCCAAAGAGTCTACAAAAAAAAAAAAACAAAAAAGAGTGAACTCAGACATGAGAAAAAAGAGAAATGAGAATAATTCCTTTTACAGTATTAATCAAATGCTCCACTCCTTCAAAAGCTCTGCTATTTATTTCACCCCAAATATTCTACATCACACAAAGAGGAATGACATCCCAAATCCTTCTATCCCCCCTTCTTGGACATCCATGACCCCAACATTGCATCAAGGCCTCGAGTGATGGAGGCATCTCCCACTCGACCCCATGCAAAGAGAATACCATGCTCCAAATATCCCTGGCCACTGGGCAGTGTAGGAGGAGATGATTAACTGACTTGTCGCTATTCTTGCACATATACCACCAATCCAAAATAAGTTTCCTTCTCAGATAGTCTCCAATGCAGCTGTCCATACACAAAAGGCCACCTTCAGACATGCTCTAGTCTTCCAAATTTCTTCCAAGGGTGAGGGCTTTCCCTTTGACCCCACGAAGCTTGGTAAAACGAATGAACTGGAAAGGATCCATTTCCTGAACCTTTCCAAAACATCGAGTCTCCCCCTTGTTGATTTTACAATCATACAGCATACTTAACAGCGCTGCCATCGATTCCAACTCCTAATCCTGTAATTCCTTCTGAACTGTGGAGACCATACAATTAGTAAGATACCTCCGTAGATCACAGATGATGATATTGATGCTCAGGGTAGACCTGCCCTCAGCTTATACTGTTCAGTTCGTAGTGAACTATGGAACCTTTCGTTGTGGGGAAGGTCTTGTTTATGAACTGGCTTTGCCAATAGCTTTTAAGCAGCGATAATACTGTCTCAATGGGACATCTAAATGCAAATTTTCATGCTATTTAGTTAGTTATTTCTGGTCAGTACATAAAGTCTTCTGTTGATTATTCTCAAACTCTGAACGATATGAAGGTAGGAAGGAATATAGTGGGGAGTCTCGATCAAGTGGCTTGCTAGTTTTCAGCATATCATAACCCAGTGGACATCTATATGGAATTTACAGTGCAGGCCTTCTTTTTTTTCATAACCTTCTTGTTTCGTACACTTCCAAACTCAAGAAGCCTTTTCCCTAATTACTTGGTTACTTAAGGTTCATCTACATGAATCCATTTCCTCCAGTTGGTTCTCTTTGAAATCATATCTTCAGTTGAGTTTAAGGCATTCATGTCCTTATCGGCCCAATCCATGTTCTTTTTGGCCTTCCTCTATTACTTTTACCACCCTTCACTTGGATCAAATCACTCGTTCTCACAGGTGTGTGCACATTGTCATACCACCTTCCTCTTATTTTCAATTGGTGCCACTTATACCTTCTCCCTAATGGAGTCATTCCTTGTTTATCTTTTTTTGAATACCAATCATCAATTTTAACATTCTCATTTATTTACATTCATTTCTCGAATATGAGTTTTCTTAACCATCCAACATTTTGTACTGCACATGATAGCAGGTTTTGTAGCAATCCTATAAAATTTTCCTTAGCAATTCTATAAAAATTCTTCCGTCAACTTGATAGGAATCCTACAATCGCACAAGATTCCTGATGCATTCCTCCGTTTCATCCCTATCAAGTTTTACACTATCTTCATCCCTATTCTAGTTGTGCTGAAGTTATGCCTATATATTCTGTTTTAATCCTACTTAACCTAAAACCTTTAGATTCTAAAGTATCTCTCCACAATGCCAGTTTAGAGCTTACTCATTCTCTTGTTTCGTTAACTGAGATTATATCATCTGCAAACAATATAACCCAGATGATATCCTCTTGAATGTTTCTAGCACGTTCATCTATAAATAATGCAAAAAGGTAAGGACTAGTTGTATACACTTGTGCAAAATGATTAACTAGTTTACACTTTTGGATATGCTAAGGACATATCCAGGATATAATTGTATGTTGATTTTGGAAAAAACAAAAAAAAAGGGCTTGGAAGAAATAAGTAATCTTCATGGAATGGAGAATAATAGTTTACAAACTTAGATATAAATGAGAGACATAGGCCTTGGGCCAATCTTTGGACTGATCACTAGCAATTACTCTTCTTATTATGTGTATTTTTTCTGTATCTCCTGACTGAAATTATGATGAATCTCACTCTTCCACTTACGTTCGACACCCATCAGGGTTTAGTTGTGGCCTAGATTATTGGAAAAAAGGGATGAAAAAATCAAAATAGAACAAAATAAATAACTCAAAAGAGGAAAAGATGATAGTAGTTTTGGTTTAGCATTGTATTGTATCTTTATTGTCTTGCATGAGGCCACTGACAATGGTTTACTGGTTTGTTAGACTCGAGTACAAGCATCAACACTTACCTTTCCTGAGATTATGTCAAAGCTTCCACAAATTGGAGTCAGGGGGTTATACAGGGGCTCCATTCCAGCAATTCTTGGACAGTTTTCGAGGTTATTTTTTGGTTTTTTTCCCTGTTTCCTTGATTTTCGTTTATGATATTCTTACTTTTCTGACTAGTATGTTCTTCTGACATTGCAGCCATGGCTTGCGAACTGGAATTTTTGAAGCAAGTAAGCTTGTGTTAATAAATGTTGCTCCAACTCTTCCAGACTTCCAGGTACTAGTATGTGTGCCCGTAGTTCATAATTATCAAAAGAAGGGCCTGTGTGTGTGTTTGTGGTTTGATTACAAATCAAATTTGAATTAGGTAGCACTCATTGTTTTCCAGATGTGACTTTGAACAAGGATAATGTTTACTTTGCAAGTCTTTCAATGTTGATTGAGATTTGAAGCAGTGAATAAGTTAGTCTGTACTATCTTCAAATTTAGGTTCAATCTGTAGCATCATTCTGTAGCACTTTCCTGGGCACAGCAGTGCGGATACCGTGCGAGGTATTGAAACAAAGGCTGCAGGCTGGCATGTTTGACAATGTGGGGGAGGCAATTGTTGGTACTTGGAATCAAGAAGGTCTCAGGGGTTTTTTCCGTGGGACTGGTGCGACTCTGTTCCGGGAGATTCCATTCTATGTTGTAGGCATGGGGCTTTATGCTGAATCCAAAAAGGTATGGAGTGTTTGCATTTGAAACTGCATATAATAGTTTCCACCTTACATTTACTCACTAGCTTCTAATTACATTTCATTAATGGTTTGGTGCTTCCAGAGTTTGTTCATGGGTAACTAATATGCAAACTCAAATCAACATTGAGTTTGGCCCAAATATATGAAGTTGCTTTTCTTAATCAAGTCTAAGGTCGCTTCATTTAGGGATGCTACAGCATCCAATCTGCTATGTATTTGGCTGCAATGGTGATTGTACTTCTGTTGTCTTACCTTCATGTTTGGAGTTGTGCATCACTAATGATCTGTATCATCAACAGTCGAACACTACTATTTTGGAAAACAGTGGCCA